>BLSH010249874.1:1406848-1436513 GCA_018402905.1 Glandirana rugosa
CACTCTCCCGTTGTACGATATGTACATTAAGGGACTAAATGCTCCCTTCTGGAATTCGGACCTCAGTGGACTTCGGGTCGCTGACGAGTCTTATGTATCCCTCGTCACCGTTCTAACAAACCCTGAATAAGGTTTTCCCCATGGTGAATATACACCTGTTAATAATATGTTCATACAATGAGATATCTATGGGAAAACTTAAACCTTAATCGAGTACACCGTGGCACGTTGGATTAGTGGTCCCGAGTAGGTTAACATTTATGGGCTGAATCTACCCCCCACCCACCCCCCCCCCCCCTCTGACGAACTGTTTACTACTTAACTGGGACAAAAACTTCCTGTTTGTCCTTCCACTTCACTGCAAGCAATTCATCATTTGTCAAGCAGTCTCCCCCCCCCCCCCACCCACCCCCCATCTAAGTCGGGTATTTACAATTGGATGAGCCCTGGTGATTAGGTTGCACGGTGCCACATGAGCTAATTCCAAATTCAAAAGGGTATCTATAGAGTAACATACTTGTATAATAATTGTCCACATATAAGTGGTACCCCTTTTGGAATAAGTCCCAAACAATCTTGCCACTGCTCCCTATGTATTCTGAGCAGTCGCTGGGCTTCAGGTGACTCCAGGCTTAAGGTCTTCCCTCGTAAATCAGGGAATTACATGTATAGCATGTTGCCCTCTCACAGAGCTTAAACATTTTGACCCCGTATCTGGCAAGCTTGCTGGGGAGAAACTGTTTGAAAGCAAGGGGGCCAGAACAATGAATAAGGGACTCATCTATACAGACAACTTGTTGGGGCATATATAAGTCTGCAAATAAAGTGATTTACGAGGGGTCGAATTTTGTGGAGCTGATCATATCAAGGGTCACCCTGAGGATGAGGAGTTCATTGTTGCTGAAATGCATAAATCGCCATTATATTCTCGTATTTATGCCTGGTCATGGCAGCAGAAAACATGGGCATATAATGAATGGGGTCTGTAGATCAATATGCCTTCTTTTTAGTAATGCCCATGTTGAGGATTAGGCTGAAAAAAATGTAAAAGTTGGAAACCGTGATATGTTTCCATTTGAATGATCTGGCAAGGAACGAATTTCGGTTGGCGGCGATAAATTGCTTGGCATATAATTTGCTTTGGTTCACAATGGATCTGTACAAATCTTCAGTGAAAAACAACCCCAAAAAACCAAGGGAAGTTAAATTGGCTTTTTCCACCTTAATTCCGGGTTGGCCATTGAATGGGGGAAGTATGGGTGCTACGGAATATATGGGCTGCCAATCAGGACTTGCAAAAACATCAGGGCACTATGTGCTCTACGGGCCAGTGTTTGAACTCTTGGTGGCTGCGGGACGCTACTTGTGCTAGCCATTGCTCCAGCTTGACTAGACCGCTGGTGCTCGCCAGTTCACCAAAAGGTAGAGCGGCACTAGTACTGGCACTCTGCTGCATACAGGAATCATCATGCGATTGTGCTACCTCAGCAACCTGGGAACAGGGTCAGGTACACCTGACCTTAGCAGGGACCTTTACTCCATCGTCTGAGCTATCTGTCAGGGTGCTGCTGCTCTCTACAGGTTTGTATACTGAGCCTGATTCTGACAGTGAGCACTACCCATTGCGCTGATCTTTCATGCTCAGTATCCTGTAGACCTCTTCACTAGTGTACCTTTCGTTGGAAAGTTTGGCCACTAAATTTACAGGTACCTAGTGTGACTTACAGGTAAAAAAGCACCTGGCTGTCAGGGACAGTTTGAACAGCAGCAAATAAAGCGTATCTGCTAGTGCTAGCAGAGATAAGGCCTGGAGGCTGGTCTTGCTAATGCTGCAGTTTTGTGCACTGTGTATCAGAAGTGACAGTGATCTACTGACACTGCACTTGTTGGAAGGACAGAGGAATTAAACGCAGGTGCTGGCAGGTGTCGGGGCTGATCTTGCTAACGCTGCATTTTTGGGGACACTATACTATTGTGGAGGCTAGTATACTGTAGTTATGATCCGATCAAAGATATTGATCCATTCAAACACAATACTAGTTTAGTGCCTGATGGTGGCTCTCAGAGGCGGGGAGGGTTTACACGTTCCTCAGGGTGCAGGGTATTGGGCATGATGGGTGTTGAACAAGAATGAAGTTGAGCGCCAGACACTTTTATGCTTAAACAAGGAGAAGTTTATTTCTCACAAACAGGAAAATATGCGAAAGAGGGAATAGGGCACAGGGCACCCTAAGTAACTATCAGCAACAGGCAGATTGACAGACTCCTTAGACAAAAAGCAGTACAGGAAAAAGAACCTTTAAGCTGAGTAAATCTGTACGTTGTAGGATAGGCTGTCTCCTCTAGTAACTGAACTTTGCTCACAGCTTCATACACATGGATTCCCTTGGGTGAATTTTCTCCTGAAGTTCTCCCAGCCTCTTCGTAGCGTCATGAACCTGCAATAACATTTCATGTCCTGTCTGCTTACCTTTCTGCATGTATCCAGTTAGAGGCCGTGCCTCCCTCACCTGTGTGCTTTTGTAAGCCTTCCTCAGCTGAGCTCCACCCCAGGCCCTAATTAGGAACATTATTTAATACCTGGCAGTGCAAGCCTGCGATGCCGATCAATATTGTGTGTTCGGCTTGATGTGTGTGCTTCTGCTGTGTGCTTTTCGTTTGTTTCCGTGTGCAGATCTTGGCTTTCTTGACCTTCCTTGTCTGCTAGCGACCCCGATCTTGGCCTGTTCCTTACCTTGCCTCTTCTGGCTGTGACCCCAACCTTTGGCTTTCCCACAGATCTTCTCTTGCTATCCTGCACTGCTGCATTCTTTCCATTCACCTGTAGCCAGCCATGAGTGTGAGCTGGGGGACCCTGGGGGCCGTGACCTGGATCCAGTTGCAGCCAAGTCCATTCTCACCACCAGAAGCTCTGGTGAACACCTGCTGGCTCTTAGACTCTGCGCCCTGGGGAAACCTATGTTCTAGCTCCCTGTGCAAGCTGTGTCAGAGTTCCAGCAGTCCCGCTTCCCTTCACCATCCTGAGCTCTAGTCGCAGCGGTGTGCCCCAAACCCAGCGGTGCACACCTGTCACCTGCTTTCAGGTGACCTGTCACGTAGCCTTTAGCTCATGAAGGGTCACCCCTGGTGCTTCCTCACAACCCCATCCCTCTTTGAATAATTTCTGGATCTTTGGCAGGCTTTCCTCAGCATAACCTTGAGCACCCCGATAGGCCTTAAATAGGCCTAGCAACCGGCGACCACCTGGATAGGCCTCAGGCTTCAGGCCTAGCAGCCAGGAGCTATTTGATACACATCCACCAAGGACCCAGCCCAGGGTGGGAAGACGCTGATCACCTGACTTTCTCCAGCTAAATACCCTTTCCCAGCATGCAAAGCTGCCAGTCTGATTGGCTGAAAAAAGTATATTTATCCATAACTTGAAGTCACTGTAGCTCATCACTCTAATATCAGAAGCAACAGCACCACCTACTGACAGAAGGGAGAAGCCACACAGAACTAGGAAGAAAGCCATTTGACCCCTAAACGCTACAAATCAGCCAGGCTGGCTACCGCCCAGCAAACTAAATTTTCCTGTAACCCTATTCTAGGATGAGGGTGCTACACTAGTAATGGAGGTTTATAGTGTGTGTGTGTGTGTGAGAGTGTTCCTGGCAATCAAAGGGTTAAATGTGATAATGAATATGTGACAGGCAATCTGATACTGTCTGGGATTGACACTAACTGATGCTAGTGCTATCTGGGGTCACCTATGACATTAATAAAGTGATCAGAAAAAAAAATCTGCACACTGTACTAATAATACTGTGACAGGGCAGTGAAAGGGTTCACTGGGGGGACAAACGGGGGGGTTAAAATTTATTAGGGAATATGTGGCGGGCAAAAGGATGCTATCTGGGATTGACATCTATCTAGCATCACCAGTGACATTAATACAGTGATCAGTAAAGAATTTGTATTTGTATTTGTGTGACTGTGTGCTGCTTTTGCTCATTGTGTGATGTAATCTTCTCACGCTGAAACCCAAAGGATTAAATAATTTCCTGGGCCTGTGCTTTGTAAACATAGGCACATGCTGATATGTGATTAGTCAGAACCAGCAGGTCCAGGGCAAAAATCATTGGCCTGGACCTGAAGACTGAACGGTGCTGGATCCAATCACAGCACCACCAGGCAGGCGGACACGGGAGCTCGGATCACGCACTAGGTTCGTGATCTGGCACAGTAGAGCCACCTTGCCGCTGTATATGTAAATTATACAGTTGACAAGGGGTTAAAAGTTTATTTTACCCTTAATACATTAAAGTGGATGTAAACCCGATTCAGGAAATTTGAGCTGGGTACATAGATCTGCAGTGTTTTCCTATCTCTCTTCAAAGAACTATGTCCCATAGCGGTCTCTTCCTCCGTAGCTCCTAATAGAAGTGTGCGACGGGGAGTTGCTATAGATTAGCACACTGCTTGTCATCTAAGAGCAGAGCTATGTACATTGCTTTCATCCTTTGCCCAATGATCCATTCCCAGAGGTAAGAAAAATATAGTATTATCCGCGCCCACTATTTAAAATAAGGTGTAGATGATATTAATCCTGGCTGCTCGCAAAAAACAATAGATCAAACAATTGTTCAAAGGTAAAATCATATAAAGAATGCAGCGCCAAAAAACAAGTTTTTAAAAGGGTAAGAGATGAAATACACTACTATATGCAACACAAATGAGATGAAATAATTTAAAAGGAGTGGTGCGACAGTCTTAATGTCTCTTTTAAAACCCAATATGGACTCTCAAGTCCTGTACATCAGGGAATAACCCTTAAATATCCAAGGTAGAAACGACCAAAGGAGAGGAGAACATTCACTTGGGGATATGTTGGAATTCTTTTTAGGAATCACCGCCAGGCGAACATCCTAGTAATAATTTGTTTCTAGTAAAAGATGTGAGCTTACCAGACTCAGGTAGGTAATGCGCATGGGTCATAATCCGCTCTGCAGGTAATGGTGTCAGCAGGTCATCATGGACAGCAATGAAACGGAAAATATCCGGGCAGCAAAGGCTCCAATCTTTCCCAAGAATGCTCCACAGGGTTCATCCAACACTCAGCATATATGGCATGAGAGGAAAGAGGCCAACATAGTGTGATACCGTTTCAAAAAGAATTTTATTCAAACAAAAGGGATTACCAATACTCACATTTAAAAAGAGCTCTGGATATAAAACAATATGAAATGGTATCACACTATGTTGGCCTCTTTCCTCTCATGCCATATATGCTGAGCGTTGGATGAACCCTGTGGAGCATTCTTGGGAAAGATTGGAGCCTTTGCTGCCCGGATATTTTCTGTTTCATTGCTGTCCATGATGACCTGCTGACATCATTACCTGCAGAGCGGATTATGACCCATGCGCATTACCTACCTGAGTCTGGTAAGCTCACATCTTTTACTAGAAACAAATTATTACTAGGATGTTCGCCTGGCGGTGATTCCTAAAAAGAATTCCAACATATCTCCAAGTGAATGTTCTCCTCTCCCTTGGTCGTTTCTACCTTGGATATTTAAGGGTTATTCCCTGATGTACAGGACTTGAGAGTCCATATTGGGTTTTAAAAGAGACATTAAGACTGTCACACCACTCCTTTTAAATTATCTCATCTCATTTGTGTTGCATATAGTAGTGTATTTCATCTCTTACCCTTTTAAAAACTCGTTTTTTGGCGCTGCATTCTTTATATGACATTCCCAGAGGTAACCAGGAAGAGAAAAATGTTAACATGATCTGCACTTTATAAAGGATATTTACAGATGAAGACAGCAGATACACATGTAAAACTTAAGTAGGGAGATTTGTTTCATCTCTGTGTATCATCTGAAGCTGTTCACTTTGCTGGGTATAGGACATGGTTTACATCCACTTTAGTGTAGAAAAATGTTTGCCTTTGGAACCACTTCAAAGTGCCCAAAAAACTCTATTTAAAAAAGATCCATTCTCCTCCAAATGTCCAAATTCCTTTTTGCTGACTTTCTGTTAGAGGGCGGATACATTTGTTCTTTATGGTCCCATTGTAAGTAGGAATGTAGTAACTCTCTTTTTGCCCACATCCAAGATAGTCTAGAGACTATGGGATTTCTAGTGTGCATAGAGCAGTGCACATGACCACAGGCAGAAAAACACAATTTCATGAAAAGACAGATAACACAATAGCCTTATTCTCCAGAAAAAAATCCACACACGTCAACTAATTATTTTCCCTGTAGTGTCACTTTAATGCCCTCTCCTCAGACAAATACACACCTTTTCTTTCTACCCAATGCTACAGTATGCTCAGCCATGAACAGGGCCGGTGCTACCACTAGGCAAACTAGACAGCCGTCTAGGGCACACTGCTGCCTAGGGGCGCCCGGCCGCTCGTTTCTCTCGTCATCTGCATGCATGCAACTAACTCAGTCTCAGGCAGCTGCTCCGTCCGACCGGTAGTGTAATTGGAGGGGCAGCACTGGAGCCAGCACTAGAGGAAGCAGAGCCGATGCTTCCTGTATAGTGCTGCCTCCTGTCACATGGGCAGGGCAAAGGGGGTGGTGTCAGGGTTGGAGCCAATGGGGGTGTCAAAATGAGGTTTATCCTAGGGTGTCAAAAATCCTTGCACCAGCCCTGGCCATGAGGAGTATAGAGTACCCCTCTGCCCTTACATATGGGTATTAAGAAGCATGTGGTTGGCCCAATACTATCACATGGGGATGGGAGAGTCCTTAGCCCAAATGCCTGGTACACACATTCAGTTTTTTTTTGTTCAACCCAGCAGGCTTTGTGTGCCACCCTCTAGCACAGGGTTTCTCAACCAGGGTTCCATGGAACCCTAGGGTTCCTCCAGAGGTTGCCAGGGGTTCCTTGAGCAGTGAGCAATTTCTACCTCTAAGATAAATTCCCAATGGCATCATTAGTCTTTTTCGCTATCTGTAGGGGGGGGGGAATTCTTCCCAATGACCATAAGTGTAAGGAGCATTCTTCCCATTGACCATCACACTAATGTATCATAAGTTGTAGATTTTTAATTTTTATCATGGGTTCCCCAAGACCGGAGAATTATTTCAAAGGTTCCTTGGTGTTGAAAAGGTTGAGAATGGCTGCTCTAGCATGTCCCTTTGATGTCTCATCTATAGACTGACTTCTGTTAGAAAGAATACTGTACACTAAGGTTGCCACTTTTTCTCCAAGCCAAACCTGAACACTTTAGCGGCACGCTGCAAAAACATTTGTTTTTGTAGTATACATAACAAGTGAAAAACAAAGAGAAAAACAAACAATGAGTGCAAAAGCAAGGTATGTGGTTGTGCCATTAAGACTTAGGGCCCATTCACACCTGAGCGTTTTGTAGCTCAAATATGCCTGCAGCTACAAAACTCTGGAGGGGAAAAAAATCAATGTTTCTCTATGGAGATGGATCACATCTCCACTCAAATACATATTTTTGTAACATGAATCAGGAAAATTCCGGCGCTTCTGACACTTTTCTATTGACATAGAATCAATGGAAAAGCGTCAAATGTGCATATTAGTGCGACATCGGCGTTTGCAAACGCCCAATGTCGCGCTACAAAACGTGCGACAAAACGCTTCAAATATGCCCAAAAACGTGTCACCTAGGTGTGAATGCAGCCTTAGGGTCCTTTCAAACACACAGACCGTTCAGGTCTGCCTGTCAGTTTTTCAGGCGGACCTGAACGGACGCTCCATGCATCTCTATGGAGTGACGGATGTCAGTGGTGACATGTCCACCGACATCCGATCCATTCCGCTCCGCTAAATACAAACGGATGGAAACCCTATTTTCCATCCGCCTGGCGGATCGGATTGGACAGATGGTCCGTTTTCATCCGATCCCCCATAAAGGAGAGTGGGGCTCTGACAGGTCAGTCTCTGCACAATATGCAGAGACGGACCTGTCATCCGCTCAGTGGGGATCAGTGGATCGATTTCCGCTGAGCAAGCGGAGTCTTTGAAAACGGACATTAAGTTTTAAAGGACCCTTAATGGTACCACTGCACACCTACAAAAGGGCTGTGTGTTTTTGTGCATTGCAGGAATGCATGCAATTTTGCACACATTCCTGCAACCTACAAATGTCTACCTAGAGCGAAGGTAATAAATTCAAATTCAAGGAGGTCCAGTCACTAAAATTTTCTTCCAGCCGAGGTCTAAATTGCTCTCTATTAACCACTTGCTGACCGCCAACCGCAGGTTGACGGCAACAAGGTGGTTCGATATCGCAAACCGCCGTCATACAGCATGCTCACTGTTTCCGGGGGGGGGGCAGCTACCCGCAATCCCCCCCCCCCCCCGGAGTGAAAGAACGGAGGTCCGTGTATGTAAACACGGATCTCCGTTCTGTGAGAGGGGAAGGACTGTGATCACAGCCTTCCTCTATATGGAAGCTGTAATCACTCCCCTTCCCCTGCTAGGGCAGCCCACACACAGTTAGAACACGCCCAGGGAACACAGTTAACCCTTAGAGCACCCCCCAGGTTAACCCCTTCACTGCCAGTGGCATTTACACAGTAATCAGTGCATTTTTATAGCACTGATCGCTGTATAAATGCCAATTGTCCCAAAAAAGTGTCAAAATGGTCCGACATGTCCCCAATATCGCAGTATCGCTAAAAATCGCACATCACCGCCATTACTTGTAAAAAAATAAATA
Organism: Glandirana rugosa; assembly: GCA_018402905.1. Classification (NCBI taxonomy): domain Eukaryota; kingdom Metazoa; phylum Chordata; class Amphibia; order Anura; family Ranidae; genus Glandirana; species Glandirana rugosa. The sequence goes on from BLSH010249874.1 coordinate 1,415,544, forward strand.
AAAAATAAAAACCCCAAAAATGAATTCTCATCATCCGTAAACGCGGCAACTTTTGCGCAAACCAATCAATAAACGCAGATTGCGATTTTTTTTATCACAAATATGAGGAAGAATATAAAATCGGCCAAGACCGTTGAAAAAAATGTTTTTTTATATTTTTTTTTTTTGTATTTGTATTTTGGCAAAAAGTAAGAAATTTGGTTTTTTTTGCAAAATTGTTGCTCTTCTTTTGTTTATAGCGGTGATCAGAAATGACGCAGCGGTGATCAAATACCACCAAAAGAAAGCTCTATTTGTGGGAAAAAAAGGACCACGCAATTGTCAGTTAAAGCAACGCAGTGCCAAATCTCATAAAGGGCTCTGGTCCTAAAGCGTGAAATCCTTCCGGGGCTGAAGTGGTTAAAGCATAAAAGTAGGCCAATCCATATTTCAAGTTAAAGAAAACAAAACCACCTTACTTAAGGTATCCCCATCAGAATACCACCTTATATCTGGTGTCCCATCAGAGTGCTCCTTACATCTGGTGTCCCATCAGAGTGCTCCTTACATCTGGTGTCCCATCAGAGTGTTCCTTACATCTGGTGTCCCATCAGAGTGCTCCTTACATCTGGTGTCCCCATCAGAGTGCACCCTTACATCTGGTGTCCCATCAGAGTGCTCCTTACATCTGGTGTCCCCATCAGAGTGCACCCTTACATCTGGTGTACCATCAGAGTGCTCCTTACATCTGGTGTCCCCATCAGAGTGCACCCTTACATCTGGTGTCCCATCAGAGTGCTCCTTACATCTGGTGTCCCATCAGAGTGCACCCTTACATCTGGTGTCCCATCAGAGTGCTCCTTACATCTGGTGTCCCATCAGAGTGCTCCTTATATCTGGTGTCCCCATCAGAGTGCTCCCTACATCTGGTGTCCCATCAGAGTGCTCCTTACATCTGGTGTCCCATCAGAGTGCTCCTTGCATCTGGTGTCCCATCAGAGTGCTCCTTACATCTGGTGTCCCATCAGAGTGCTCCTTACATCTGGTGTCCCCATCAGAGTGCACCCTTACATCAGGTGTCCCTCCACACTTCAGAGTTTTCCCTCCCTCTTCCCCTCTGTACAGTGGAAGACACACTCTGCAAAGAAGACAGCTCCTCCTTCCTCTCTCCAGTTATGTCATAAGTCACATGGCAAGGTGAGAGCTGAAGAAGGACAGTCTGTCTACATTGTTTAACAGTAGACATGTGCAGAATGAAAAAAATGTTTCATTTATTCATATTGATTCAAATTTTCCAAATTCGAATTGATTCAGATAGTTTTCAAATCAATTTTGAATAGTTTTCGAATTCAAATAGTTTTTGTATTCAAAACGTTTTTTGAATTATTTAGAGAATAAAATAGAACAGAAAATAAAGGAACAGAATATAAAAAAATAGAATAGAATAGAAAAGAATGCAAAAGAATAGAATGGAATAGTATAGAATAGAGTAAAAAAAGAATAGAATAAAATAGAAAACTAACCATTTTCTGAAATTCGTATACAAAAGAATATAATTCAAAACACAATAGAACAGAATAGTAATAATATAACAATTTCCCAAAATTCAAATAGAATCAATTTGAATTTGGATAGATTAGAAAAGAATAGATTCTAATAGAATAGAAAAAAAACTGAATATTATAGAAAAAAACAACAGAATAGAAAAGAATAGAATAGAAAGACTATAACCATCTTCCTATTCTAATGTATTATTTTGTATTCTATTCAAATTTGAATTGATTCTTTGAATTTTGGGAAATAGTTCTATTGTTCCTATTCTATTATATTGTTTTTTGAATTCTATTCTTTTTCTGTTTATTCTATTCTATTATTTTCTATTCTATTATTTTATTTTCTATTCTATTCTTTCTATTCAAATTTATTTTATTCGAAATTTGAATTTCGGAAGATGGTTATAGTCTTTATATTCTATTCTATTCTGTTTTTTTATACTATTCTCTTATGTTCTATTCTAATGTATTATTTTCTATTCTATTCAAATTCGAAATGATTCTATTTGAATTTTGGGAAATGGTTATATTTTAATTTATTATTTTCTATTGTTTTTTTAATACTATTCTTTTCTATTCCATTATAGTCTAGTCTATTCTTTTTTTCTATTCTTTTATTTTCTTATGTATTCAAATTCAAATTCATTCTATTTCAAATTCGAATTTTAGAAGATGGCTATATTCTTTCTATTTTTTCTATTCTTTTTTTATTCTTGTCTATTCATTTTTATTTTATTTTATTCTGTTCTGCTCTTTTATTTTCTATTTTGTTCTGTTTTACTCTATTATATTCTATTCTTTTATTTTCTGTTATATTCTTTTCTATTCTATTCTATTCTATTATTTTTTTCTATTCCATTCCTTTACTTTCTATTATATTTTGTTCTCTTTGGTAAATGAAAAACTATTTGAATTCAAAAACTATTCGAAATTGATTTAAAAAGTATTCAAATCGATTTGAATTCAAATTTCGTCTTTTCATTATTTCGGATTCGTTTAAATTCGGTACTATTGGGGGCGTGGTCTAGCAGCGGATGTAGCTGGAAGCTTGGGCTCTCTGCTCTGCCGTTAATCTGGTCTTTGATCCTGTGGATTCCCACTCATCCTGCAGCCTCACCCGATCTGAACATCAGAATCGATCGCAATAGTTCCCGGCCACACGGCGGTGCTTTCAAATCGAGTGCATGCCCCGGAATGCTCCTGACCAGGCCAGCCAAGATCAAAAGATCCTATTGGGACAAAGATTTCCTCAACTGTTTTTTGTAGAGGCCCAGTTGGTCTATTGGTTGCTTTTTACAGTGACTTGAAGCCTTACTCAGGGCTCTGAAGGGGCTAGTCCTCTGCTCAAAGCTGACCCAGTGACAAAACTCAGCCCTTATTGGGTCTATCGAACAACAACATTTTTTTTTTCTATGCAAGAAGAAGGGTATGGTGACTCTACCTGCTATGAGATGGGAGTATATGTTATACTGCAAGTGCTGATTGCACGTCTATCATTGTATGCTATTATTCAATGGCTGGGTCTCACAGCTTAGTTGTTTAGTTGGAATGTGAGGGGCCTGGGAAATAGGGTGAAAAGGTTGGCTGTGACTCATGTGGCTAGACACCTTCGCTACTCTGTACTTTGTTTACAGGAAACACATATGCTGACAGACCAGTCTGTACAGTTTTCGGCCTGCTTATTCAGGCAACAGTTTCACTCTACTTATTCATCATTCTCCAGAGGAGTGAGTATATTAATCCCCCAAGGGGTTCCCTTCTCATGTGCTCTTTCTGTAGTGGATAAAAATGGGCGATATAGGTTTCTAAGATGGTCTGGGCTGTATTTTAGCTAACGTGTATAGACCGCCTCTTTTCTCCGCAGAAGTCCTTAAAATCTTGACGGGTTTTCTAGCCCAACACCTTAACATCCCTGCTCTTGTAGTGGGCGACTTCAATAACTACCTGAATTATGAGCTGGATAAATTTACAATGGCCCACTCCCACTGGACCTCAGCGGGTGGTGTGACTCTATTTGCCTGCCTTCTAGCAGAGATAAGACTGTGTGATTTTTCCGGTTAAAAAATCCTCAAAGCAAAACCTACTCTTGCCACTCTGCTTCCCATAGGGGCTTATCCAGGATTGATCTTGGTCTCTGTAATGAGGAAATGCTTGTTCATATTGTTGATGCCCAGTATGAACCGAGAATGATTTCTGATCACTCCCCATACTGGGCTCAAATAACCACCTCTGGCCCTAGCAAACGTATATACTGGAAAATTAACCCATTCTGGCTTACTTTGTTCCCAACCCCTGACCCAGTGCAAGCGGTCATTACTGATTTTATTAAGCTTAATAGAAATGCGTCAACCCCAGGGATGTACTGGGATGCCCTCAAGGCTTTTCTTAGGGGCCAGTTTATTAAATTGATTAATGCTATAAAGACTGAGACCAAGGCCTGGGCGTTCTCGGTATTGTAGGAGGTTAGGGAGGCAGAGTCGGTATTTACTGTGAATCCCACAGAGAGTACCGAGAGGAGGTGGCTAGAGGCACAACACATGGCTAAGCAAATGACTTTAACAAAGTGGGAAAACAAACACTTCTTTTCATAGCAAAAATTCTGAGGAAGGAGAGAACACTGGACACATGCTGGCCATGATGGCTAAGTCCAACAGAGGTTTCATATCAGCAGTCCAGGACATGTCTGGGAAAGTGGTGAACTCTCATTCTAATATATTGCAGACCTTCATGGCTTTTTATTCAGATTTGTATTCCTCTAAGGTTTCCTCTAACCCGATGCAGTTAGGGACTTTCTTTGGGGTAGTGCCTTGAATCAGCTGTCTTGGGCTGACAGGGACATGTTAAATGCCCACACTCACCAACTGCTGGAGGCGCTTGCCCTCTCCCCACCTGGAAAATCTCCCAGGGCGGACGGGCTGCCAGCAGAGGTTTACAAAAACTATGCTGACTCTTTGTTACCACAATTGAAGCAGACCTTGGTACTGGGCTACTTACCTCCATCAATGACGGAAGCTACTATAATTCTTATACCCAAGCCAGGTAAGGACCCTCTCCTCCCAGACTCATACAGACATTAAACTCTTAGCTAGAGTGTTGGCTACCCATCTAGCGTCTGTTATCCAAAAACTCATTCACCGAGATCAATCAGGATTCATTTCCTCCAGGTCTACAGCACTGAACATCAGGCGGTTATTTCTTAACCTGCAAATCCCGATAGATAACCCAGACAATAGGGCTGTGCTGTTTCTTGACTCTGCAAAAGCGTTCAACATCATTGAGTGGCCGTACCTGTGGGAGGTCCTGAGAAGCTTTGGATTGGGTGACAATTTCATGAAATGGGTCCAGTTGTTATATACAAACCCTACAGCCAAGCTACGCATTAATGGGGATCTCTCTGACTCTTTCCATCTTTATAGAGGCACGAGACAGGGGTGCCCACTGTCGCACCTGTTATTTGCCTTGGCATTAGAACCCTTGGCCGAGACAGTCAGAGCTTCCCAATTGATCACAGGTTTTATAAGAGATTCTGTAGAGGACAAGGTCTCTTTATATGCGGACAATATCCTCCTGTACCTGGGAGACACCTCCACCTCACTGCAGAACGTTATGTGTCTAATAACTCACTTTGACTCTTTTTCTGGTTTCTCCATAAACTGGACCAAATCGACCCTCCTACAAAATTGACCGGCCCCTTGCTGGAATGTGCCCAGTGTCTCCAGATTGTCTCCTTCTTTAGATACTTGGGGGTACAAGTAACCTCGGACCCTTCTAAGTATTTAACCCTCAACCTACTCCTCCTCATCAATAATCTACAAACTAAATGTGTGGTGTAGCACCCTCACCACTAGAATAGGGTGGTAGGTAAATTTAGTTGTGCTGGATAATAATTATCCTGGCTGATTTACAGTGTTTTTGGATTACATGGCTCATTTCCAGTCTGTGGCTTATCTTGAGGCTGGCCTCCCTCAATGCCCAGCCTCAACGCCTACAGTACTCTTGTTGAACAAGCTCTGGGCCTCAGTTAAGCTTAGCCTCAGTTTGATGACACTTACACCACTTTGGCACAGCCCTCGTTACACAGAATTAAGTAAACTGGAGGGGTTTCAGTCCTGGGAAGCCTTGGGGGTTAGATACATTTCCCGATTGTATAACCAGACCATTTTAAAGTCCTTCATGGACTTGCAGGGTGAGTTTGAGCAAAACATCACTTTTATAGATACCTCCAATTCTGCCACGCTCTGCAGTCTCAGGCCCGACGGTCAGGGTTGGAACTTACAGAACATCCATTATTAAACTATGTACTTGCCACTCAGAATAAAAAAGGCATGATATCACAAATATACCAAACCCTCTCCTTGAGGACACAGAATGCCTCAGAGCTACCATACAGGTGCAAATGGAAACAAGACCTGGGTGAGATAGGGGGTGAATATTAGGAAATGTGTCTACAGTCTGTGCCTGCTGCAGTCTCCCCATCCTATAGGCTCTCTCAGCTTTTCATCTTGCATAGAACATATCGCACTCCAGTGTTGCTTCACAGATGGGGTAGGATGGAGTCTCGTCTGTGCCGCAAATGTGAGGGATCTAATGGAGACCTTGTACACCTGTTATGGCGTTGCCCAAAACTTTATAGATTTTGGAAAAATGTCATATCGTCTGTTTATCAATCCACTGTTCCATTCCACCCGTTGACCTGTCTGTTGGGTGCAGTAAATGAGGAACTTTTTGTTCCCCCCAGTAATTTAGCAGTAACTAGACTACTGTACATTGCCCGCAAGCAGATCACCTGGTTATGGTTATCACTGCATGCTCCAAGGATGAAACAGTGGATTGAACAAGTCAATGCAATTCTTACTAAAGAGAAGTTAACGTATTAACACAGAAATGCTCCTAATATATTCCACAGGATATGGTAGCCATGGCTGGACACCCCTGGCTTGGCCCCCCCTTCCCCCTCCAACTGGTTCTGGAGCAACTTACAGATGTAATCTCCTAGTGCCCCTGACAGTCTAGCTACTAGCTGTTACCATGCTCACAACTTTCAGACCCTTGACTTGGATATGGAATAGTGGATGTTCCACTGTCCCTTCTGTCCATTAGTTTCACTGGATGGCTAATAAAGAAGTTCATAGACAACCCAAGGGTCGATGTCACTGTAACAATTTATTTCTTCCTTTTGGTTGGTTTGCCTTCCCCTTGGAAGCCAAGCAGTTCATCTATAGCACTTTAGCTTATGTACCTATGTTGGTGTCACTTACCCAGTTTTCAGCTTAGCCTACGCATGTACGGTTATAATATGTGAAAAAAGCTATGGTTGCTAACACTGTGTCCTTGTAACATATGACAATGGTACATTATAGCTTTTTGAACTCAATTCCCTCCTTTGTATACACTTACGTGGTTTAACTGTATATGCTGATGGGTTATTCCTTGATGTAACAATGATTATGCCCTGTACACCTGATTTTGTGACACATTAAATCTTTTTTTCTGATTTAAAAAAAAAAATTGGTACTATTGTAATTCAGAAATTCAAATACATCCGAATTTCAGAAAAACTAAAATTTGTCCGAAATTCAATTCGGAACAAAACAAATTGCACATGTCTACATAGCAGTCCCAAACTAAGACTGAGGTGAGCTCTCTATTGCCCCCTGCCGGCTGGAGGGAGGAAAATGCCTACTCCTCTCTCCAGCTATCTTAGGGAGCCACAGTCCGGTCTGAATAATGTGTTCAGTTTTCAGGCGGACTGAAAGCCGGACACGATTCAAAACCTGGACTGTATAGTTGAATCCCGGACAGGTGGCAACCCAACTGCACACATGGTCCGAATGTCAGCCAATTCCTGCTGAGCTGGCCGATATTCAGACTGTGTGTACCCAGCTTAAGCCTGAATGGACTGATGGACTGATCTGGAAGTCACAAAGAGCTGTCTATGGTGAGCAAAAGAAATGAATTATCACCTGTTATCACTGTATAATTGTCACTGGTGATGCTAGCTAGATAGTTTGTTTTTTTCCCCATCAAATTACCTGCCGTATATATAATATATATACCTTTTATAGGTTTTAACCCCCGATCGCCCGGCGGTCACCACAGTTAGGTTTTAGCCTGCGTTAGGGTCAGCATAAAAACCAGGCAGGGCCAGTTAGTTAGGTACTCTGACACGCATACACATACGTTAGATAGGTGTTAGATACTATTGCATTATCTTATCAGATCAATATCTGATCTGATCAGATCTATATTAGCGTCCCCACGAGATTAGTGTTCTAAAAAATGCAGCGTTAGTGGGATCAGCCCAGATACCTGCTAGCACCTGCGTTTAACCCCTCCGCCCAGCCCACCCGAGTGCAGGATCAATAGATCGCTGACACTAACCAAACACAATACACATATCTGCAGTGTTCGCAGAGTTAACACCCGATTCCTGCGAAATCTGACAGTGATTTTGGTAGCAACTTGAAATAGGCTCTGACAACCAGGTGCGCTTTTTTGCCTGTGAGTCACACTAGTGTACCTATAAATTTAGAGGCCAACATGTCAAATCCGAGGTACAATAGTAAAGAGGCCTACGCATTGCTGAGCATGACAGATGAGAGCGATGAGGAAACCTCACTGTCAGAATCAGGCTCAGTATACGATCCCGTAGACAACAGCGGCTCCCTGTCAGATAGCTCTGACAACAGAGTGGTCCCTGCTATTGCTGAGGTGCATGAACCACAAGGCTCTCGTATGGAGCAGAGAGTCAGTACTAGCACCGCTAACTCCTTCTGGTGACCTGGCAAGCACCAGTGCCCTAGTACATCCTGGTCATAGACAAACCAGCACTGCAGTAACACTTGGTGATGTTGCGAGTCCCATAAGTGCAGTTCAAGCTGGTGTAGCTAGCACAAGTAGTCTCCTGCAGCCACGAAGAAGACAAACACGGGCCCACAGAACCCATAGTGCCCTTCCTGCCACGCTTGCAAACCCTGATTGGCAACCCACCACTCATGCAGTGCCCGTACTTCCCCCATTCACTGGCCAACCCGGAATTCTTTATAGATCGATTGTGGACCAAAGCAATTTATATGCTGGTCAATGCATCGCCGCTAATCCCCATTCATCACTTGCCAGAGATTGGAAACCAATTACGGTTTCCGAATTTAAGACCTTTCTGGGCCTTACCCTCAACATACATAAAGAACCTGAATTACGGTTATATTGGTCCACTGGCTCAATTCATCATATGTATGTCTCTGCTTACATGGCCAGGACACGATACCAGCAGATCCTGTGGTTCATGCATTTCAACGACAATGAACTCCATGGAGTGACCCTGAATATGATTGGCTCCACAAAATTTGGCCCCTCATAAACCACTTCAATCAGCAGTTCACAGCACTTTTTATTCCCAACCAAATTGTGTGCGTGGACAAGTCCCTGATTAAATTTGCTGGCCGTCTTGCTTTCAAACAGTACGTCCCCAGCAAGTGTGCCAGATACGGGGTTAAAATGTATAAGCTCTGTGACAGGGCCACAGGCTATACTTGTAGTTTACGTTTTATGTGGACAAAGATAGTCATGTGGAGCCGGAAGGATGCCCAGACTACATTAGGGAGCGCTGGCAAAATTGCGTGGAGCTTGGTGTCACCCTTATTCAGAAAGGGGTACCATTTGTACATGGACAATTACTACACAAGCGGGCCACTTTTTAGTCACTTGTTTAATCACCAAATTGGCGCATGTGGCACCGCGCAATCTAATCGCTGGGGCTTCCCCCAACGGCTGGTAGTGTCCCGACTTAGACGGGGGAGAGAACCTACTTGAGATGTAGTAATTTGCTCGTGGTGAAGTGGAGGGATACAAAGAATGTTTTTGTTCTTTCCTCCCTTCACACAGACATGGCTGTCCAAATTACAATGGCGACTGGTGTTGTGGAGAAAACCCTCTGTGTCCACGAATATAACCAAAATATGGGAGGGATGGACCTCAATGACCAGTTATTGGCACCGTACTTAATTGCCCGTAAGTCCAGACGCTGGTACAAAAAAGTGTCTGTTTACTTATTCCAATTGGCTATGCTGAACGCTTATATGCTGTACAAAGCGTCAGGACGGACTGGTTCTCTCCTTCAATTCCAGGAAGAGATCATCAGAGCCCTGCTGTATCCAGCTGGCTCTGCACCCCATGTTCCCAATCCAAATGCAGTGAGCCAGCTGCATGGATGGCATTTTCCACATGCCATCCCTGGTACCCCTACCAACTGAGCCCCAAAAAAGATGTCGCACCTGCTGATGATGTGGATACAGGCGTGACACCCATTATTTTTGCCGTTCCTGTTTTGACCAGCCTGGTCTCTGCATCGGTGACTGTTTCGAGCACTACCATACACTAGTTGAGTATTAGCGTAGGGAACAGCACTACACAGGAATAGGGCACACTGTCACAGGGTCTCCAAAGATGTCATCACATTTTTATAGACCCTAACCTTTACTGTTATAAAAAAAAAAGCGTACCAAAAAAACAAAAAAAAAGGTTAAAAAAGTTATAAAAACCAAAAAATATACAAAATAATAAAAGCCAAAAACAGTTGTACGTTTCTTGTTTTTCTATCTCTATTTTCTCTTTCTATTGCTCCTACTATTGTTTTTTTATGCATACATGTAATGTTTTGTTGCTGTTTATTATCATGTTTTTTTTTTTGCAGGTATGTAATGTTTTTTAATGTTTTCCTGTAATGTTTTATTATTATTTCTTCTTAGCAGGAATGTTATTTTTTATGTTACTGTGTTTTATTAATCTTTATTTGGTTTTCAGGTACGCCAGCTGCAGCACTGATTTATTTAGGGTGACAGCTTTTGCTCCCACCATATATAAAGTAGCGACTCCAGCGCTGTTGGAGGTGATTTCACCACCACAGTTAAAAAAGAGCATATATACCAAAGCAAATGGGCCGGGGTGGAAAATGGGGTGGATTGCCCCTTTGCTCCGGTATTTATTTTTAAAAAGGGGCTATGCCCACCATTAGAAGTGGGTGGATGAAGGGAAGTTTTCTAATGGTGGGCATACTCACCGATTGATTCTTTTTTTTCATTTAACCCACAGGCTGCATGAAAAAAAAAGAACATTACAACATATGCCCAACAATGACCAGTGACACATTATTTGTATGTTGCTGGTGTTAGAGTGGTTATACTGGAATGATGTCTGCGGGTATAGGTATCATTTAGGTATCGTTCTTTTCAGACGGCGGTCGGCTTTCATATAAAAGCAATCCTAGCAGCTGATTAGCTGCTAGACTGCTTTTACAAGCAGTGGGAGGGAAGGCCCCCCCTGACCATCTTCCATGGTTTTCTCAGGCTCTCCTGTCTCACGGGGAACCAAAGAATACAGCCGGTGGTTCCGACAGCTGACCATAGAGCTGATTGAAGACTAGAATCATCTCTATGGCCTTAGATACAAAACGCTACGAGCATTTCATGACTTTGGTTTCGCCGTGTATAAACCGCGCCATTGGGAAATTGGGGAAGCATCTTATCATACCGATTTTGGTGTGGTCAGATGCTTTAAGGGCTAAGGAGAGATCTAACAGACCCCAAATTAAGAAAAAAAAAATATGCGGCACTACCTATTTTTATCATAGAGGATATTTAAATTTCCCGTGATAACAATAAAAATAATAGAAAAAAAGATGAAAGGGACAGAGTAAAAATAAAATAAAAAGCAAAATGAATAATCAAAAAAAAATTTTTTTTAAAAATGCACCCCTGTCCCCCCCGTGCACGCGCGCAAAGGTGAACTCAAGCGTCGGTGTCGTGACGTATGTAAACAGCTATTTCTCCATGCATGTGAGGTATCACCACGAACGTCAGATCGAGGGCAGTCATTCTAGCAGTAGACCTCCTCTGCAGATTGCTAAAGTGGTGTAAAGGCTTTTAAAGATGTATATAGTTTGTCGCCACAGCGCAGGTATGCGTTATTTTTAAAGCATGTCATGTTTGGTGTCTATGTACTCGGCATGAGATCATCTTTTATGTGTCACCAAGTATTTGGGCAATATAGTGTGTTTTTGTGCATTAAAATTCAAAAAAGTGTATTTTTTCCACAAAAATTGCGTTTAAAAAATTGCTGCGCAAATACTTTGGGAAAAAAAAAATGCAACACCCACCATTTTAATCTGTAGGGCCTCTGCTTTAAAAAAATATTTAATGTTTGGGGGTTCAAAGTAATTTTCTAGCAAAAAAAAAAAAAAGTGTCAGAAAAGACTTGGTGGGTGATGTGTAGCATAGGCTTCTAATGTTGGCCATAAAATGCCAGGACAGTTCAAACCCCCCCCCCCCCCCCAAATGATCCCATTTTGGAAAGTAGACACCCAAAGCTATTTGCCGAGAGGCAAGTTGATTCCCTGGAATATTTTATTTTTTTGTCACAAGTGATTGAAAAATGACAAAAAAAAAATTACACAAAGTTGTCACTGAAATGATATATTGCTCACACATGCCATGGGTATATGTTGCTTCTCCTGAGTACGGGGATACCCCATGTGTGAGACTTTTTGTGAGTCTATCCATGTACGGGACCCCAGAAACAATTCACTGCCTTCAGCATTTCTATGGGCGAAAAGTTATGCATTCACCCCACACTACCTATCTCAGTTGTGGAGGCCATGATATGCCCAGATAACAAAAAAAAAAACCATAAGTGACCCAATTTTGGAAAGTAGACACCCCAAGCTATTTGTTGAGAGGCATGTTGAGTCCATGGAATATTTTATATTTTGCCACAAGTTCCGGGGAAATAATTTTTTCGCAGAATGTATTTTGGGGTGAAATTTCACATGTACCCATGGCATGTTCATGCAACATATCATTTAGTGACAACTTTGTAAAAAAAAAAAAAAAATTGTCATTTCCCTGAAACTTGTGGCAAAATATAAAATATTCCATGGACTCAAATGCCTCTCAGCAAATAGCTTGGGGTGTCTACTTTCCAAAATGAGGTCATTTGTTTTCTTTTTTTTTGCTATCTGGGCATTTCATGGCCTCTGCAACTGAGATAGGTAGTGTGGGGTGAAGGCATACATTTTTGCCCTTAGAAATCCTGAAGGCGGTGATTGGTTTTCAGGGTCCCATACACAGATAGGCTCCCAAAAAGTCTCACACATGGGGTATCCCCGTACTCAGGAGAAGCAGCAAAATGTATTTTGGGGTGTAATTCCACATATACCCATGCCATGTGTGAGCAATATATAATTTCAATGACAACTTTGTGTAATTTGTTTTTTTTGTAATTTTTCAATCACTTGTGACAAAAAAAATAAAATATTCAATGGACATGCCTCTCAGCTAATTCCTTGGGGTGTCTACTTTCCAAAATGGGGTAATTTGGGGAGGGGGGTTGTACTTACCTTCCATTATAGCACCTCAGGAGATAAGATAGGCAGTCATAAAATAAAAGCTGCGTAAATTCCAGAAAATGTGCCATAGTTTGTAGACGCTATAACTTTTGCGCAAACTAATAAATATATGCTAATTTACTTTTTTTTACCCAAAACATGTGGCTGAATGCATTTTACAAAAAATGATGACTAAAATTTAGTTTATTGTATTTTTCTAATAACAAAAATTGGAAAATATAATTTCCTGACAGACTCCATGGCAGCCTACGTGTGGGTTAACCCCGCCTCCTCTCCAATTCTATAGGACCCCTAATCCCATAAATGTGTGCTCTCGGCTATAGACCGTGTTCCTTTTTTGTCCTCCTTCTTGGATTGGTGTTTGAAGTGAACACTTACGTGTCAAGCGGCATCAAAGTCAAGGGAGTCAGGCATCCTACGAATGCGCTGCAGCCCAGGACCCAGCCACAGGCGGGTGAGCGGCTTCAGGCTCAAGAAGCCCAGTGGTGGGGACAGCCTGTGTATGCCCAGGAGAAGGACGATCGGCAGGTGGCCAACTACTAATTTGTAGGTTACTCTATGGCAGCCGTATTGTTTTTCTTTTTTTTCAAATGTCCCCTCGCTTTTGCTTCTTTTTTTTTTTGTTGTGTGTGTTGGCTGGGTGCCCGTTTCCCCAGTGTCCTCCGGTGATGGCCTGTGCTTGGTCGGCATGGCTTCCGGGTCCTATGGCGCCTGGAGTTCTTCTGCGTTCCAGAGCGCCGTGTCTCCCGTCTCTTCCGGGTCGCGCATGTGCGGTTCGCCGCGGGACCCGGAGGCTGCACAGGCACAATACGGCATAGCCCCGAGGCGCAGGCACGCGGGGGTGACGTCATAGAGCGGGGGATTCAAATAGCTGTCAAGCCCCAGAGTCTTTGGGAAGACTGGGTGGGCAGTAGCGACAGCTTCCCCACGTCCTGGGTTTCAGTGGAAGAGGTGAGTCTGGTTGGGCTGAGTGCCCTTAAAGGGGCAGGAAGAAAAAAAAAAAAAGGGGGGGGAGAGAGAGAATGTGAGAGAAAAAAATAAAAAAGTTTTTTTGTGTTCCCCTGAGTTCTTACGTTATACTCTCCTCCCCCCAGCCTGAAGCCTGTTCCGACCAGAAAGGATGGACAAGTCACTGCCCTCCTGCGGTCAGCCTCCTCGCACAAGGTATGTGCGGGGGAGGGCGGGAGGGTAGGGTGGGACTGGGAGCTGTGGGGCGAAGCACTCTGTCTAAGCCCTGTGTGTGCTCTTTTGTTTCTCTTTCTCCAGCCCTTCCAGGTCCGGCCTTCAGTATATGGCCCACCAAGCCCCTGCCAACCCGTATCAGCATCATCATTCTTCTTCCAGACGTGGCTCTCCATCTGGGGATCACCATCAGAGGAGACGCTCCCATTCCTCCTCCAGGCACCGCTCCCACCGCCACGACAGCCGCTCTGATCACAGTGCCTGCTGGGGATGTCGGGCACGGGTCCCGGAGGGCAAGTCTCTGTGCGACCCCTGTTACGCACGGGCGGTAGGCGAAAGGAATACAGAAAACCAGCAGATGGAGTCGCTGGTGAAACGTGTAGTGCACCAGTCCCTAAAAGAATGGGGCGCATCGCACACATGGAGCCAAACCACCACTATGTCAGGCTCAGTGGCCGGCGAAGCCCCGGAGGATATGGGCTCATTCCGGCCTTATGATTCCTCGCTCAGGTCCTCGGACAGCGAGATGGAAGCGGATGACTTTCCAGACGGCTTTGATTTTGCCCTGGTATCCCCACTGATTAAGGCAGTTAAAGAGGCCCTGAAATGGGAAGATCCCTCCACTCCGCCGGCGAAGAAGAGAAAATTCTTTAAGCACCTGGGGAAGGAGTGCCCCAGTTTCCCGCTCTTGGAAGAGCTGAAGGATATTATTCTGGAAGAGTGGGGGAAGACGGACAGTAAGTCATCCATGTCTAGTAAGTCGGCGAAGCTTTATCCGTTTAAATCTGAAGATGTAAAGCATCTGGAGAACACCCCTCTGGTGGACGCAGCCCTGATGCGGCTAGCTAAGCATGTTACTTTCCCGCTTGAGGATGTGGTATCTTTCAGGGATGGCCTTGAGAGGAAGATCGACCAGGACCTCAAGAGGGTGTACAGGTTGGCCGGTTCGGCCTGCAAGCCTGCCTTGGCCTGCGCGTTGTCCAAAGCAATGGAACCCTGGATGGAGAATGTGGAGTTGGTGATTAAGGGTGTCTCCGAAGAACTGGTCGGAAGCTCAGCAGTTCAAGAGCTGAAGCTATCAACAGCCTTCCTGGGGGAGGCCTCCATTGATCTTATCCGCCTCTCGGCCCAGACTATGCTGTCCACGGTCACGGCCAGGTGGGCATTGTTGTTACGCCCCTGGTGTGCTGACCCAGCGTCTAAGCAGGCCTGGTGTAAGATTCCCTTTGAGGGTTCTTCCCTGTTTGGTAACAAGCTGGACAGCGCCATAGCTCGGGCCACCGGGGGGAAAATCTGGATTCATCCCCCAGGATAGGCGTCTATTTGGTCAGAAGAGACTACAGCGCAGGAGAAGGAGTACAGAGCGTTCAAGGGAAGCCCGCAAGTACAAGCCAGGCAGAGACTTTAGGAGGAACTGGAGAAGAGGGCAGGCTGTGCAGAAGTCTGCCAAGAGCCAGGCGTCCGGGGCCCGGGAGGCCACTAAGTCGTTTTGAGATTGGGCCCGTCCAGGCGGGTCGGGTAGGGGTGCATCTACGCCTTTTCCGTCACGTCTGGATCTCGGACCACTGGACCATTGAGACGGTGACAAAAGGTCACTCTTGGTTCTTCATCGCCACTCCTCCGCACAGGTTTTTCGCAACAGTGCTCCCGCGGGCAGAAGAGAGAAGAAAAGCCCTTCTGGATTATGTGGACTCTCTGGTGGATCAGGAAGCTGTCCTACCTGTTCCGAAAACAGAGGAATTCAGGGGGGTCTACTCACCTCTTTTCCTCATACGAAAGAGAAATGGCTCCTGGCATCCGGTGATAGATTTAACGTATCTCAACAAATTCATAAGATATGAAAAATTCTAGATGGAAACACTGTCCATAATTCAGCAAGCCGTGCAACCGGGCGATTGGCTGGTCTCAATAGATTTGAAAGACGCCTATTTTCATGTTCCGGTGGAAGAAGGGTTTGGCAAGTTCCTCCGGTTCGTGGTCGGGCCGAGACATCTGCAGTTTACCTGTCTCCCCTTTGGTCTCTCAACGTCACCTCACACTTTTTCCAAGGTACTCCTGGCCATAGTAGCACTGATCAGAACGAGAGGGATTCGATTGTATCATTACCTCGATGATCTACTCCTGCTCTCTCAAGAGAGGGAGCAACTACTTGCCCACAGAGACCAGGTCGTCTCCATCCTGACCGAGTTTGGCTGGCTGCTGAACTTGGAGAAAAGCCATCTGGAGCCAGCTCAGTGCCTGATATACTTAGGTGCTCAGTTCGATACAGTGAAATGCACAATCTCTCTGCCGGCAGAGAAAATTACCATCATCAGGGAGAGGGTGTCACGGGCCCTAGTTTCCCCATATCTGAGGGCCTCTTGCTGCCTCGAGATCATTGGCACCATGGTTGCCACAACGCCAATGGTGAAGTGGGCCCTTTGGAAGCTACGCCCCTTCCAGGCAGGATTCCTCCGCCAATGGGACTCCGGCAACAACAGCCAGCTCATCCGCATAACATCGGCCACGAGGGTCAGCCTCCCCTGGTGGCTGAAATGGAGAAACCTGCTTACATGCCACTCCATCTCCCCGGTCTCATGGGCTGTGGTGACCACCGATGCCAGCGGTACAGGATAAGGGGCTCACTATGAGTCAGAACTGGCACAAGGCAGGTGGGAGCCCTGCACCCGCATTCCGGGCTCAAATATTCTGGAGCTGTGTGCAGCCTTTCAGGGTCTTCAAGCCTTCGGTCACCTTCTGAGGGGGAAAGCAGTTCTTCTCAGAATGGACAATACCACAGCAGTCTCCTATGTGAAGAGGCAGGTGGGGACGCGGAGCCCCGCCCTATTTCGAGAGGTTGAGCCAATCCTGTCATGGGCCCAGAGGTACCTAATGGACATTTCGGCAGTATTTGTCCCCGGGGTCCAGAATGCTCAAGCGGATTTTCTCTCGAGAGTTCGACTAGACAATACCGAGTGGTCTCTCCACGACGAGACATTCGAGTGGATCCTGTCATTGGGGGTGCAGCCGGAGGTGGACCTATTCGCCTCCCCTTGCAATTTCAAGATCAAGAGATACTACACCCGGAACTATTGCAGCCAGGCCTGTGGGACGGACGCTTTGACGGACAAATGGACAAATGGAAGTTCAGCAAGGCATTTGCCTTCCCTCCGTGCCTGGTCATCATGAGGTTCCTACGGAGGCTCAGGACGGAAACAGTTGAGGTGGTGATGGTGGCCCCATACTGGCCGAACAGGCCGTGGTTTCCTCTGTTGACCCAGCTGAGCACCCGGGACCCGGTGCCCCTCCCCCTCAGACCGGACCTGCTGTCCCAGGGGACAGTTCTACACCCCTGCCCAGCGGTCCTGAGGCTGACGGTCTGGTTCTTGAGAGGGGGAGGCTGGAAGCTCTAGGCTGCTCGACGGGCGTCATCTCCACCCTCATGAGTTTGAGAAGAGCAAGTACGAACAGGGTGTATTGAAGGATTTGGGCCAAGTTCGTGCAGTTTGCGTCTGTAAAATGTGCTCTGTTTAAGGTGTCTGGTTTCCAGTGAAGGACAACTACTTCTTAAAAATAAGGGTTTATTTACAATAAGGAGATAAATATATTATCCTTTCAGGTACATGGAATATAGGGAGATGGATAGGGAAGGTTACAGGAAAGAAGGGGGTAGGAATCTGTCTACTCTCATCCACACATCCTCACGCTCTGAATTTCTCATACCAAGGGCCCTTTTTGTCCAGAGTTGAAGCACACCCTCCAGTTGGGGGGTTGATAATTGCAGTCAATGAAGATATCTTAAACAAAGGGTCATAACATTGCATTCCTGTCCTGTCCTGTTGATTTCTTGATAACTACATCAGCTGTCCACATGATATCCCAGCACAGGAGGTAAGCTGTCCTTTTAGGCACATTTGGGCAGTAAACTCCAGCAGGGGTCCTGGTATTCAGAATGTCCATTCCCTCCATCCCCCTTCAATAACCCAAATTGTCCAAGTGTGGTGGCAGGGGTCTTCCTAGTCAAGTGTTAATGAATTAAGACACTCATATAGCCCTCTTTGATGTTAGCCAGATGTGTGAATGTCATATTGCAATTTGCTTCTACAGAGAAGCCGTATTTCAGTTCATGTCCAAACAGCAAGGATATCAATTTTCATCAAATACAACAGCGTCTGCCATGCAGAAGTCATCCATGGATGCGGATGTTCAGACAATTCTGGGATTCCTGCAAACTGGTCTAGACCTAGGCTTGGCGGTCGGCTCACTGAGGGTTCAAGTCTCGGCACTGTCAGCCTTCTCCGGGTCAACGTGGGCCTCTCACCCTCTGGTCCGGCAGTTCTTTAGAGGGGCAGCGAGGATTAGGCCTCAAAGGAGACCAAGATTCCGCAAATGGGATTTACCCCTAGTTCTGGACTCGCTCTCGGTGGCAGCTGATCCAACCTCAGTGAAGGATCTTTCCTCGAAAACCGCCTTCCTAGTAGCAGTCACATCAGCCAAGCGGGTCTAGGAAATTGGTTCCCTCGGTCATAAGGAACCCTTCTTGTCCTTTTTTCCGGATAGGGTAGTGCTTATGCCCATGCTCAAAGCAAACCCGAAGGTGACGTCGGTATTCCACGAGAATCAGGATATTGTCCTTCCCACGTTCAGAGCATCAGAAACCGGGGTTGTTCACCCGCTAGATGTGGGCGAGGTGCTGAAAGAATACCTCCGGGAAACGGCCTCCTTTAGGCGCTCGGAGTATCTTTTTCTGCTGCACTCTGGAAAGAACAGGGGAGAACGGGCCTCATCCAGGACAATAGCGGCTTGGATCGTCCAGGTGATCCAGGAGGCATATAGGGCGAAGGGGATGGCTCCTCCGGAGGCGGTGACCGCTCATTCCACCAGAGGACTGGCGACATCCTGAGCGGCCGCGCGCCATGTGGCCCCGGAAGTTATCTGCAGAGTGGCTTCATGGGCCTCCAGCAATACGTTCATGTCACATTATTGTGTCGAACCAGCTTCCTTGTCCTCTGTGAACTTTGGACGTAGTGTATTGTCAATTGATGGTGCAAATTAAAATTCTTTGTGTGTTAAGCATACTCTCCCGTGTGGTTCTGGCTAGTTATTTCCCACACGTAGGCTGCCATGGAGTCTGTCAGGAAAACTGAAAATTACTTCCTTTCTTGATGGACTCCATGGCAGACGGAGTCCCCACCCATGGATTAAGGAGTCGGCTAGTTATGGAACACAGTCTATAGCCGAGAGCACACATTTATGGGATTAGGGGTCCTATAGCATTGGAGAGGAGGCGGGGTTAACCCACACGTAGGCTGCCATGGAGTCCATCAGGAAAGGAATATTACGGTAAGTATCTGATTTTCAGGTTTTTTCCCAAATTTTCGTTTTTTCGTTTATATCGCAAAAAATAAAAAGCGCAGAGGTGAACAAATACCACCAAAAGAAAGCTCTATTTGTGGGAAAAAAAGGACGCAAATTTTGTTTAGGTACAGCATTGCATGACCGCGCATTACAAGTTAAAGCAGCGCAGTGTCAAATTGAAAAAAGCGTTCTGGTCCTACAGTAGGAAATCCTTCCGGGGTTGAAGTGGTTAAAAATGAAAAGACATCTGCAGGATGATGGCCTTTGAGGCTGGACTTAGAGCCAGAATTTCAAAAAGCCATCTCTGAAACCAGCAAAGAAAAAGTTAAAGAGCAAATGTGAACACAGACACTAAACAGTAAATTACTGTCGGGCCCCATTTACACTGCTGTGTCATGTTTGTCTTGTGCTTTTTCGATGCATCTTTCATGCAACATCATAGGGTAGCCCCTAAACATGCCAAAAGAAGCATATTCATGGGATTTGGTATGTTCCTGTGTACCTCACTCCTGTTTGCTGCTAGATAGCTGAGAACCTTGTAAGCTACACCCAGCCTCACCATGCTACTGCTGCAGTGTCATTTTCAGTTTCCACCACAGCAGAACAGGCTTAGATAAGTATTGTCTATTTACCATACAGGAAAAACCCAGAAAACACATCCTTCAGAATGCCAAGCTGGAATAAATTAAAATGGATTCTTCTTCTGAATTTTCTTGGGGAGCTGAAATTGCCTATAGCTCTTGTCAAATCAGCAATTCTCTATACTCTCAATACAGGCTGTATCTCACAAATATGTAGCTGATGTAGCGCCCTCCTAGTTTGGGTACTAGTTAGAGTTGAGCGAACACCTGGACATTCGGGTTCGGAGGGTCCTAACGAACTTTGGGAAAAAGGGAACGTTGCCCGAACTTTATCCCGGACCCCGAACCCCATTGAAGTCAATGGAGACCCGAACTTTTAGGCACAAAAATGGCTGTAACAAAGTCCTGGCAAGTGCTAGAGGGCTGCAAAAGGACGTAAAATGGGGGTAAGAGTAGGGCAAGTGCCCCACAAAAAAATGGGGATAGGGAAAATAAATTAAAATCAAATAAAAAAAATGGGAAGGGGGGTTGGATGTGGAGTAGGAGCCTAGAGGTTGACTAGGCCGTGACCGTGGCAGTGTAGGTGGAAGTGGCGGTGGTCGAGGAGGAGGTAGCCAACACTGTTTTTTTTTTGTTTGTTTATAATTGGGGTAGCCCCCAAAATATTGAGGCCTATTCAAAAAAACAAGTATACGAATGGCTGTGTGAGTCCGGTCTAAATGTTTATTCTGTACAAAGTACAGACAAGTCTTGTGGGATCCATGCCTGGTTCATTTTAATAAAGGTTAGCTTGTCCACGCTTGTCTGTGATAACGCCCCCTGCCGTGCTAAACACACGTTCAGACAATACACTGGCTGCAGGGCAGGCCAGCACCTCCAAGGCATAAAGGGCAAGCTCAGGCCATGTGGCCAATTTGGAGACCCAGAAGTTGAATGG
>BLSH010249874.1:1440514-1460141 GCA_018402905.1 Glandirana rugosa
GACCTGTGACAGTCGAGGAAAACGAGGAAAAATATACTTCCACAAGTGGGTTCTACGTCACCCAGTGGTGAGGGGACGATCGACCAGTCTTGGTGGAGGTTTATGTAGACGACAGTGACCGACTCCAAAAGAGGCAGACAGGTTATCCCTGGGTATGATGACCCGTCCCATTTTGAAGAAGTCTGGTGTACTTAGTCGTGGTCTCGTGTGACTCGTCTGGAATGAGTTTAGTCCGAGAGACTATTCGTCTGTCGTATATTTACATGGACAGTCGAGAGGACAATTCGTCTCTCTGTTTTTGCTATATGTGAGTGATCATGATCACAACTCGCTTGGGTCTGCTCAGTGTGCTCTGGTGCTGATTCATGTGGTCTGAAGAAGTTTTACCCTGCCCAGTAGTATGGGTCCCTATTGGACAGACGGAGAAAACCTCAGCCAGTGACAGCAGATGTATTTGGAGGTGGTTCTGACCAGCTAGCAGGGGAGTGGTGACCCACTGCATCTTGGGTGAACACCTTCATATAAAAAGGAGCAAAAGGAGCTGACAGTGTCCAGCAGCAGGAGCAGAGGGGAAGCGGATCCAATCGTGGGGCTGCCAGTACCTTCAAGGCTTCAACACTGGTGTGCTTTGGGGGTGTCTGTGAATAGACTACATTGCACTGTGTCTGTCTCTCTGGCATAATGGATGGTATCATAACTCACAGGCAGCAGGCACTCTATCATGGCTCCGGCTGGCAGTGCACGGTCACAGTGTGTCACAGAACATGGCTGCTGGGTGCTGATTTTGTTAACCCATTGGTCATAAGTATCAGCACCCAGTAGCCATGTTATGTTACACACTGTGACAGTACACTGCCAGCCGGAGCCATGATAGAGTGCCTGCTGCCCGTGTGTTATCATAATGCTGATGATCTTAACCAGTTGCCGACCGCCCCATAGCAGATTTACTGCTACAGGGCAGTCGTGCTGCACAGGATCATGCATATATATACGTGATCCTGCATATCTGGGTATTGGAGCCCATCAGCGGGTCCTTACCCGCAGATCGCTCTGTACACAGGCAGAACGGAGGTTTGCCTATGTAAACAAGGCAGATCCCCATTTTGTCAGTATGGAAGACATTGATCCTGTGTTCCTGCAAATCAGGGACAGGGATCTAAGCCTTCCCTTAGTAAAAGCACCTCCTCCACAGTGAGAAAATACTGGTTAGGCACACATTTAACCCTTTGATTGCACTAGATGTTAACCCCTTCCCAGCCAGTGTCATTAGTACAGTAACAGTGCACATTTTTAGCACTGATCACTGTATTAGTAGCACTGGTCCCCGCAAAGTGTCAAAGTTATCACTTAGTGTCAGATTTGTTCAATATCGCAGTCCCGCTATAAGTCACTGATTGCCGCCATTACTAGTAAAAAAAATGTCCCCGGATTTTATTTAAAAAATCTGGTCACCTTACCCTACACTAACCTACCTGACACCTACACTAACCTACCAGACCCCTACATTAGCCCCCTTGACCCCTACACTGCCCTACTTGACACCTACACTGACCTACCTTACACATACACTGACCTGACACCTACACTGACTTGACACCTACACTGACTTGACACCTACACTGACCTACCTGACACCTACACTGACCTCTTGACACATAGATTGACCTACGTGACACATACACTGAGCTAACTGACACCTACACTGACCTAACTGAGATCTACACTGACCTACCTGACAGATACTCTGACATACCTGACACATACACTTATCTAACTGATACCTACTTCCTGCACTACTGACACCCCCCATCCCCCACACACAGTACAATGTAGATCAAAGGATCCATCATCCTCCATACCTCTCCACCCATGGCCTAATCGTTCAGCTCTCTCCAACACCGGGCTGACTGTATTGCAGAAGCCCCAACTTCCCGCCATCCAGCCGCTCCTTGTTATCTCCGCCGCCGGGAGGTCAGCTAGCAGCCACTGCATCTCTCCCATGGCCATCTGCTCTGAGCACTGCCCCTCCCCCTCCGCTGTTCCACAGGCCGCACCAAAGGGACAGGCTGGAGCAAAGTAGTCCCAGGGTGGGGGGAGCTGGAATCGGGTGCCACGGAGAGGAATGCCCAAATGCCTCACCGTAGGGGTGGCGGAGGAAAAATTTTGCGAATTTCTCTCCTGGGGCGGGAAGACTGGCTGCCCCCCCACATGCTACGCCACTGGCTCCGAGTTTCCGACCAACCCCAGGCCTTGGCCCCAGGACTCGGGGCTAATAATTCTGACCGAGAACTACAAGACCTGGGGCTTTTTGGGGGCACACTCAGGGCTGTAGCCCCTGTCAGCCCCCCCCTGCCGACGCCACTGGCTGTAGATCATTGTCCATCTGTACCGTGAGGCGCTGTCCAATCAACTTTGCTGCATTTGGCTGAATCTGGGCTGACAGTATATTTCTAAACACTGCAGAATTCATCTGGATGCTTCTATCTTCTGTCACATCATCAATAAACACCAATGACCCATTGCCACTGGAAGCCATGCATGCCCATGCCATCAACAAATGAAACAACATCATCATCAGTGAACTGACTCCATAGTGCTGTATAACTAGGTCAGAAAATGGATAATTCCTTAGATGCCTTGCTGCCCTCTAGGATTGAGGTCATCCTGGCCGTGCTGTAGGAATATAAGTAAAAAGAAAGAGGGCACACTGGCCTAGTGCATTATCCAACAAATTTATTAAAAATGTCTGATAAAACCAAAAAGATGTCTACTCACAAACATAAACTTGTAAACTCGCTCATCAAGCCACATGGGTGGCTAGTCTCTCTCAAATCGCTTGGACTACCAGACCAAGGTAGGGGGTCCTAAATGGGATCCTGCTAGCTGTCACGTTTCGAAGGACAAACCTTCTTCAGAGCCTGGTTACAAATGGTTCACTCAACCATACTTATACCCTATACCAGGGGCACTGAATTAAAATTCACGCAGGTCCGCTTAGTAAAATCTTCTTCCAGCAGAGGTCCTAATAACAAGTTTGTGATATGACTCAGATCCTTTACATCACAGCACCCTCTCCTCCTAGGCGTTCCCATCTCTGTAGCTGGGGAACGCAGGCAAAATTGCATATGTTCCTGACCCGCAGAGGAACATGCCACACTTTAGCACATGCAGCCGAATGTTCCTGCAGCTCCATGCAGCTTGGTGCTGCACAATTAAAAAAAAAAGGATCAGGGACTTGTTTCCCTGCATTTCTCATCGGTAATGCAGCCCATTAAAATGAATGGGCTGACCTACCTGTGAGATGCGCAAGCAAATGCGCATGCACAGATCTGAACTGATCCCCATATCACAATCCCATCCTTACATCAGTTCCACAGTGTCCACTGCACATCACAGTTCCCTTCCCTTCACAGCAAGATCCCCTTTCACAGTAGTGTTCACATACCCCCTTGACATCAACACCATCCAACAGTATTGTCCTCAGCCCCCCTTTACAGTACTCATATCCCCCACATTTCCCTCAGCCCCTCATTAGAGTCCTCAGCTCTTCCACATTATTGTCTTCAGCCCCCCAATACAGTGTTCAGCTCCCCCACATTACTGTCCTAAGCTCCCCACATTACAGTCCTCTGCCCCCAGCCCCCCCCCCCCATGGAGACCCGGAAATGCATTCCGGCCAACACTTCCTGTCAACCCCTATGTTATTTCCTCTCTACGGGTCGCCACCATCTTTGCGGAGACCACCACTAGAGGTAAAAGATCTCTGTGCATATACAGGGAGACAAAACCGCTGGTTGTATACACGAAAACCGGCAACCATGTAGGCACTAAGATGGTAATGGGTCCTGAATGCCCAACAGGAAGGGGCAATCAATATGCACCAACTTTAAATGTAAATGACACCAGAAAAACCATGTTGCGTTTGAAGAAATGATGAAAGATAATACATAATAATAAATGAAAGAAATTATAACAGAAAAACTATATATAGAAATAAAATTTAAAAATTGAAATATAATAAAAATAAATAAAAATAAAAATGAAAATTAACAATAAAAATAACATTAAAAATGAAAATAAAATGAAAACTAAAGATAAAAATAAAAATAAAAATACAATATCATTGAATTTTGTTAGTCGAAACTGTTGCAAAAAAAAAAAAAAAGATATATATAACATAATAAACCATGGCTACATGGCTCTCATATTGTGTTCACAACAATACTAGCCTAGGGCAATGAAACCTTTACAAGGGAGCATATACATATCTAAATACAGGCAGTCCCCGGGTTACAAACAAGATGTAGGTTTGTTCCATCCAGCGGAGTTCCACCCAGTTAAAAGTCAGCAGCTATAAAAAGTGTAGCTGCTGACTTTTAACAATGGGACAGTTACTTGTTCCATGCTCCAGCGATGCAGCTGACCATAGGCTCACTCTTCTCCCCCTCCCCTCGGTGGCGCCGGCATCACAAGTGTGGGCGCCCGGCTTTGGCACTGTGCATGCGCGAGTCATGCTGTACTTTGTGAATGGCCGGCGTATCTTCTGGGACATGTCCCAGAAGACGTGTCCCAGAAGATCGCCAGGTGGGGGGTGAACTTCTTTCCAGCTCCGCAGCACCAGGAGGGGAAGTCCAGCTGCCCCCCAAAAAATTGACATGCCAATTGTGGCATGTCGGGGGGTCACCTCCCCTTGAAGTGGAAGTTCCACTTTTGGGTGGAACTCCGATTTAAGTTGAATTTTTATGTAAGTCGGAACGGGTACATTTTTTAAGTGTAGCTTCAGACAAAAAAAAATATTTTTAAGATTTTTGGATAGCATAGGGAAGGGTTAACAACCCTGTAACATTTGTTTTGCTGTCTGTGCCCCTGTTCAGAAGATCTCACCACACTTAGTGTTCATATGACAATTGGATTTTAAAAAGTTTGGGTTGTTGGGGAAACCAGGATTGGTGATAAAGATTCAGTGGAGACACCTTTTTCCCATGATAACCCTTACAGGGGTGACTTTCCCTTCTTAGGGGTAGATTTCCTCCCACTTCCTGTTGTTTCCCTCCATTTGTAAGTATGAGTCGGTTGTAAGTTAGATGTTTGTAACCCAGACCGCCTGTACAACATGTACATATTCATTTATCCAAACAAATGAAGTATGCCATTATGGGCTGTCTCCAAATAATACATGTGTCTGTAGAAGCCGAAAAAGACCTAAAACACTAAAAGATATACTTCACAAACATTTTATAAATAAAAAGATAATAATCATCATAATAAAAAGATGCTGAATGATGTATCCTAAAAACAGAGCAGGGACAAGGGCAAAAATTGAGGATATCTAAGGAACATGAGCCGGACAAGGGTAGAATACTTACTTGCACAAACGTATACGTTTAGGGGGCCGATTGGCTGATTAACCTGAAAGATGGTTCTGTAAGATCCATATGTCCCCCTAATAGGGACCCTGGATATAGATGGACACCCGACGTGTCCCACTGGTAGGGGCCCTAGATATACATGAAAATATGAAGGTACAGGCAACAGTTAAATGTATTGGCCATTATTTGACTATGTTGTAAATTTATATGTCCTCGTTGAGACCTAAAGGAACCATACTACCGAGGGCGAATATCCAGTATGCCTCCCGTTTCCGGAGCAACTGGTGTCTACGTCCCAAGTCCAGGTCTCCCCCCACTGCCTCAATGTCAAAGACCTTGAGGCCAGAAGGATCCTGGTGATGGTGGTCTTTGCAAAGTACGTCCCAAATAAAGACGGCCACAAGGGCAGATGATCCCGTATACCACGAAGGCGGTACCACAATTAATAAATTGTTTGATATTATGGGGCTTGCCATCTGTGCCTGTCATCGTCCGTTTTCTGTGCCACATGAAAGAACAGGTGCCACAATTTTTTACACCACACTTGTAATTCCCTTTTTGGTCAAACAATGTAGACCACTTGGTGTTGTCGGTGCCTATGAGTTTTTCTTCTTTTTTGACCCTGCTAGGGGCTATATTGCTTCTGAAGTCCCTGGGTTTCCTATAGATAATGAGAAGTTATGCGAGGTGCCACAATGGACGGGCAATACTTGTTGCCTCACATGCGATCATTTTATGGCCACTAGCGAGAGTCCGACCCGGGTCTTGCCAGCCACCGTGGCAGAGCTGGTTCCGGTCCCAAAATGTGGAGATTTTTTGACAGGTCCATAGTCTGTAAAAGAGAGATGGTTTCGCAGATGAGCACCATGAGCAGTTTGATAGTGAGGGATCCGCTGGAAAATGACAGGATGGAAAATAGGCACGGTGGGCTATTTTAAACTGGGTATCTTGCCACTTTTCCGATACCATTATTTGATGGATTTTTTGGTATCCCGCGAGAATTTGTGCAGGAGCATCCTGGTTATCAAGAATAGGTGACCATGCCTGAAAGGGAGCCAGAGAGTACTTAGAGGCCTGGTACATAATGAAATTTGAGTAGATCTCTGATATAGAGTATTGGCCTTTTGTCATCAGAGTGTCGATAAAAGACATTTTGCATGGATTTTTGCGCGGGCAGGAGCATGACTTAAGTTAGCTCGTTAGTTGGAGGTAGTGGAAAGCCTGT
Source organism: Glandirana rugosa (assembly GCA_018402905.1). Classification (NCBI taxonomy): domain Eukaryota; kingdom Metazoa; phylum Chordata; class Amphibia; order Anura; family Ranidae; genus Glandirana; species Glandirana rugosa. The sequence continues at coordinate 1,447,109 of BLSH010249874.1, forward strand.
GAGGATGATATAGAAAATGCTCTAGATATCTCCGAGAAAGGTCTGATAGTCCCCTGGGCAGTGTTTATGACTTGGCAGGCCGTTCTTAATCCAAAAGAGGACCAGTGGGAGAAAACTGCAGTCTCCATGCATGAGGGAAACATGGGATTATCTGAAATGGGTAGGTATCAGGATATGCTGGAGGGTAAGCCCAGGAGTTGCCTCGCCTTCCTCCAGGCAATAATAGTGTCCTTGATCAAAAGGTTTGTCCTCAAGGGGTGAGGTAGTGCGTTTAGCTTGGAGTGGAGGACAGCCTGGAGGTTGAGAGGGGACACCAGGGTGCACTCCAGCATATAGTTGGAGTACCTGGATTGTTCAGGTAACCAGACTAAGGCCTGAGGTAATAAACAAGCTAGATTGTAGAACCTAATATTAGGGAGGCCCGCCCCACCCCTCACCTCTCGGGAAACAGAATTTTTGGAGTGCGATTCTGGGTTTTTTGCCCCGCCATAGAAAGGCGTTCAGGGCAGTGTGGATTTTTTGGAAATCGGAGTGCTTAAGTAATAGTGGGAGGGTCTGTAAAGGAGTAGTCTAGCAAAGGATACCATCTTAAAAAGGTGGTATCTCCCGAAGAGCGAGAGGGGAAGGGTCGCCCAAGCTTCCAACTCCTGTACAATCTTGTGTATGGCTGGGGGGTAACTCAGACTATATAGGAAGGAGGGTTCCTTACCAATGCACAAACCAAGATAGGTTATGTGATGTTTAGATACTAAAAACGGAGACGATTCTGTCCAGGACCTGGAGAGTCGTCAGTTCAAGGGCAGAATTTCGCTTTTTATCAAAGTTAATTCTGAGGCCAGAGCAGGCTCGGAATGTCGCAAACAGTTCCTGCAGATATGGGATATCTGAGGAAGGGTTGGTTGAAAAAAGGAGAATATCGTCCGCGAAGGACGCTGAGCGAAAAACTTGGTTGCCGATCACGATACCACTAATCCCCTTTGGGAAGTTAAATATCCTAGAGAGGGGCTCTAAAATGATATTAAAGAGTAAGGGGGAGAGGGGGCAGCCTTGGCGTGTGCCTTTCATTAGCAGTATGTCAGGGGACATGAAGTTTGGAATGACTAGACGTGCTGTAGGTGATGCGTACATTTTTTTGTCAAATCCTAGTATGGGGCCTGTCATACCAAAGGCTTTCATGACCATGAAGAGCCACAAGAAGCTAATATTATCAAAAGCCTTTTTGGCATCGAGCGATCTAATGGCAGTGCCATGGTCAGGGTGGGTTTTAGGATACTCAAGGACCAGTAAGACTCCCCGGATATTAAGGGTAGCTGAACGACCTGGCACAAAGCCCGATTGTGCATGGTGGAGGAGTGATGGAAGAAGATGCACAAGCTGAGACGCAACTATCTTAGATAGGATTTTAGCGTCGACATTGATGAGAGATATGGGCCTATAGGAGCCAGGGAGAAAGGGATCTTTATCTTTTTTAGCGATCAATTTAATGTACGCTTGGGAACCCAAGGGTAGATATGGACCGTCCTCCAATATTGACCTGTAGACATGAGAAAGGGTGTCTGGGATGAACTCGGCTGCCAATTTATAGAATTTGGCAGACAATCCGTCAGGTCCTGGGGCTTTGCCGACTGTGGAAGATTTAATCGCTGAGCGAACATCCTCCGTGGTGATTGGCGCATTCAGAGTTTCAAGCTGTTCGGGAGATAGGGTAGGCAATTTGATTCCCCCGAGGAGATCGGCCACCTTTGTTGAGTCAATAGGGTCCACCGAGTAGAGGGATGAGTAAAAATTGGTAAGATGAGAGCTGATCTCAAAGGGCATTTTAGCAATGTTCCCGTTGGGGTCTTGTAAGGCTCCAATAAAAGGTCAGTGGGTGGCGTCTCAAGCAGAGTCTAGCCAGCAACTTACCCGCCTTGTTACCATGACGGTAAAACAGGAGTGCAGAATAGGATTGCCTGATGCTCTCCTGTTGTGCGGACCAGTGATCAAATGTTTGTTTAGCTTCCTGCCATATCTGCGTATTGGCTGGGGTACGGGAAGTCAATAAATTGCGGTGCGCTTGGAGGAGGGAATCACTGGCTTGTACATACTTTAGACATGCTTGCTTTTGAAAATGAGCAGAGTATGAGATGATGCGCCCTCTGAGAAAAGCTTTCCCCGCCTCCTAGAAAAGATTGGTGGAGCAAAGATGTTCTGGATTAGTATTAGTATTAGTATTAGTATTAGTATTAGTATTGGAGTATTCAGCCCAAGCAGCTTGAATGTTGCTCTTAAAATCCTCATTGTCAGCCAAATATGAGGGAAAGCGCCAGGTCCGTGACAGACGAGGGGCCACTAGTCCCACAATCCCAATAGTTATAGGGGAGTGGTCTGAGATCATCATGACTTCAATAGATGTGGAGGATACCAGGGGGAGTAGGGTTGATGCGGGAAAACGAGTGATGGGGAGGTGAAAAAAAAGTGAGTTCCCTATCACTGGGGTGTGCGGTGCGCCACACATCTGTGAGATAAAGCGCCTCAATCGACTGAGCCAAGGGTGTAGGGAAATTGCCCGGGGTGGATCGTTTAAGTGGCCCTGGGGCGCGGTCCTCAGTCATATGCATAACCAAGTTAAAGTCTCCTCCAAAAAGGTGGAGCGATTCAGGGATTTGTAGGGCCCAAGAAGTAAAGTCTTGAAAAAAGGATTGCCCCGGGGAGTTGTTGGTATAAACATTGGAGAGAGCAATATCGCGATCGGCAACAGTTAAGTGAAAGGTAAGCCTGCGATCAGCCGAGTCATTCTCAACTGAGCGGCCTGTGGGAGGGAGGCTCTTATTGAGTAAAACGGCAACACCCGCCTTGCGGCCTACAGCTGGGGAGCCAAAAACCTTTCCCACCCAGAGTTTACAGAGCCGGGACAGATCATCTAGGCGAAGATGTGTCTCCTGTAGGCAAGCCATATCGGGTTTCAGGTGTCTCAAAATTTGCATAGGCTTGTGAGGGGAGCGCAGCCCTTTGACATTGTATGATACCACTTTTAGGTGATCCCCGACATCTGAAGGAGCCATGGCTGCAATAAGAGCTTAGGGAAGGGCATTACTTTCAGGGGCATGATTGCCACATAAATGGCTCCCACAGATCCGGTAACCCCAGGCTTACAATAGGTTTCTGAGAAAAATAAGGTGCTATACACATCTATAAGTAACCAGAGCAACAGAGTAACAAAAAACAGGGGGGCAGGACCCCCAAAATATTTCTGTGACTTCACTTTCTTCCCCACGGAGCACACCTCCACAATGCCCCCACCTAAGATGACTCCCCACAGTATCTAAGTGGACTGTAGCTCTGAGGGGAAGAAGGGACAGGGATGAGGGGGTAGGGGGAAAAGTGAGAGGAGGGGATGGGGATAGAGAAAGGGGTAAGGGGGAGAGGGATAAGAGAAGAGGGTCGGGGGATAGCAGGGGAGGACCAATTGTAGTAAAGTAATTGCAGGGTTGTAGATCAGACAAATTAACAAGATACCATTAGCAGACCACTTAGTCAGCCTAAGGGGAGAGAGAGGCAGCAGAACTTAGAGGCTTATAACCAAACTAAATATAAAAATCACCAATGTTCCAAGTCGCAGTTCGTGGACACAGTGCGTGACAATTAACCAGTCAGATAGTGGGGAAACCCCCACGCGTGATCGATGATTCAGATCTCCGATGATGGATACATCTCGAGTTCAGCTATGGAGAAGTCGGTCTTCAGAGGTGCAAAGCGCATCCGCTTGACGGGGGCTTCTCTGGGCTCTGTTGTTTGCTGGAGGACAGAGCTGATTTCCTAGGGAGAGGCATGTCACGGCAGGCAGAGGGGTTCTCCTGTTCCATCTCTGAGGGGAGCGTATTGTTAATGTAGTGCTCTGCAGCCAAGGGGGAGTTGAAGGAAAGACTTTCTCGGGTAGGAGATTGGACGTGCAGGATCACAGGGTAGGCCAGGCTGAATTTGAGGTGATTGATATGGAGTGTGGAGCAGACTGCCGCAAAGGCCTTGCGCTTGTTCATGACTTCTACCGAGTAATCTGCGAATATTAGGAACAGGCTGTTCTCAACATTTAATTTATGTTCTCGTCGGAATCATTGAAGTATCGCCTGCTTGTTGGTGTAATTGAGGTACTTGACAATTACAGGCCTGGGTTTAGAGCCTGTTTTCGACTGCTGACATATGCGGTGGGCCCACTCTACAACGCAGGAAGTGCTGAACCCTAATTGCTCTGGAATAATGGTGGAGCGGATAGCTGCCAATGATGAGTGCGTAACTGTTTCAGGCAGGCTGACAATACACAAATTGTTATGCCTGGACCTGTTTTCCAGGTTGTCCACCTTCTCTTGGAGGTCTTTGTGGAGTGTAGAGAGTTTGGCTAACGTGGCCGCAAGAGCAGTAGAGTCATCTTCAATAGAGGCAATCCGTTCCTCCGTGTGGTCAATCCTCAGGGACTGCAGCTGGAGTTCTTTGTGCAGTTGCTCAAGCCCTTTGAATACTGCCTTGTCCACAGCTTCAGGTACCATAGAGTTAAGGAGGGTCACTACCGCCTGGGTGACGCCCACTGGAGAGGCAGGGTGAGCGCCATGTGTTCTGGTATCGCTGCACTAGCCGGGAGAGCTATGTGTGTGTCTGCAGTACAGCCGATGTTAGAGTGAACGGGCGCCATATTGGCTGCGGCTTGTGCACTGTCCCCTCTGCCGCCACATGGAGCGGAGGGGGCTGGGCTACTGATCGCTCCACAAAGTGATCCATTTGTGTCCCCCCGTGAAGGAAGTTGGGGAGGGGGTTACCTTGGGCATGTGCAGGCTCTGGAGCGGGTTTTCTGGGGAGTGTGGCAGGAGCTGAAGTCTCCTAGCTCCTCTCCATGTGGTGCCGGAACCGGAAGTCCCCTCCCTGCTGCTTTGAGGAAGTGGGTGAGTCATGGGGACCCCAAAGCTGCCAACCAACTCTCATGGAGAGATACACTGCTGCTGAGGACTTGTTGCACCCATCTGCGCCCCACTCCAGTGTATTTAGGGGTGAAAGATCGCCCGGCGGACCCGGTAAGACTGTTCCAGGGGTCAAGGGCGTGGGGAAGTTTGATAAAAAAAATATACATATTTGGGGGGAGAACACCCTATCAAACGCATGGTGCTGCTTGTAAAGATCAATAGACAAAAAACACATATTACAGCGCACACATGATACATACTCCTACCAGGCTGTTTAAAAGCATTTAAACGTATATAGCAAAAAAATGCAAAAATACGGGGGTTTGGTCACACTAAATGGCCATGAAGTGCTTAAGCCCACTGACTGCTGCAAAGTACCCCGTTTTACCAGTGGGTCCTATACTAACCTTAGAGTGAATGCTCCAATCTCAAACCATGGAAGCCAACGCCTCTCTTTATGGGAGACCAGAGGACACATCCCATGGATCTGGTGGACACTGATTGGGGGTAATTAAGGAGGATGGGGTTCTCCAGCCCAAAAGGTCTGGTCAGGACCTCTCAGCATACAAAAAAAATACATATTTGGGGGGGAACACCCTACCAAACGCATGGTGCTGCTTGTAAAGACCAATAGACAAAAAACACATATTACAGCGCACACATGATACATACTCCTACCAGGCTGTTTAAAAGTATTTAAACGTATATAGCAAAAAATGCAAAAATATGGGGTTTTGGTCACACTAAATGGCCATGAAGTGTTTAAGCCCACTGACTGCTGCAAAGTACCCCGTTTTACCAGTGGGTCCTACACTAACCTTAGAGTGAATGCTCCAATCTCAAACCATGGAAGCCAATGCCTCTCTTTATGGGAGACCAGAGGACACAACCCATGGATCAGGTGGACACTGATTGGGGGTAATTAAGGAGGATGGGGTTCTCCAGCCCAAAAGGTCTGGTCAGGACCTCTCAGCATACAAAAGTTTGAGAAGACTGCTATGACTAAAGGGACTATGGGCTCTAGACCTAGAGACTGGCCAAAGAGCTCAGGAAGGTCTTGGGGACCCTTGAGAGGACTGGGTATGGAATACATACAGTGCTACCGATGCCATACATTGGGCCATATTGCTGCCAATTGCCCCCTGAATGATGAACCCATGCAATGCGATTATACTTATGTGAATAGACGTCTTTCTCTTTTTGCACAGGTTGCATATACAGCATCATGTTCAAGTCGCATGGAGAAACAAATGTGTGATTTTTGTTGATGGGAGACCAGTCACTGCACTGCTTGACTTGGGTAGTGTGGTAACATTGGTGAAAAGCAATTGTGTAAACCCTGAAAGGTTGCACCCTAGCACTATCAGAGTCATTTGCATCCATGAGGACACTCGTGACTACCAGATGACAGTGGTTGAGATTAACACCCCTTGCGGTAGTGTCACTCATTCAGTGGGGGCGGTGCCTTCACTGCTTTATGACGCCCTAGTGGGCAGGGCTTTTCCCCATTTTTGGAGGTTATGAGAAGGCACAGGGAGTCTAGGGGATAGAGCCCCCCTGCTGTGGAATCACGGGACCTCTCCCCAGACCCATTTTGCCCAATGGAAGGGGAGACTGGTGGCAGGACCGAGGAGGGAGGAGACCCTCTTCCCTTTTCTGTACTGGCTGGGGAGCCAGAGGAGCTGGAAGATAGCTCACAGTGGGGGGCTAATGACCCAGACCATGTCTCTGTCCCTGACGGTGAGAGTGAACCGAATGTAGTGTCTGACTTAGAGGTCTGGAAAGAGGACTTAGGTACAGAACAACTACGGGATGTCACTCTCCTCAGAGCCAGAGAAAATGTGATGAATGGGGAACCTGTGGACCCTAATTGAGGGTTGTCTTTTCCCTACATGGAGCTTAAAAATGATTTGTTGTATCAGGTGGTGAAACACAGGGAGGACGAAGTAGAACAGCTAGTGGTTTCCAAACCCTTCCGCGGGATGGTGCCTGATCTGGTCTATGGGCATGTAATGGGGGGGGGACATCTGGGTATGGAGAAAACCAGGGAGAAAATAACCCAGAGATTCTTCTGGCCTGGGTTGTATGCAGACGTCAAACAATACTGTGAATCATGCCCTGAGTGTCAAATGACGGCCCCGTCACCACATTTCCATAGCCCCCTTGTCCCATTCCTATAATTGAAGTGCCATTCGAGCAAATTGGCATGGATCTCGTGGGACCAGTAGTAACATCTGCCCGGGGACACAAGCACATCCTGGTGATCCTGGACTACCCTGTTCATGTCCAGAGTGACCAGAGAATTGTGCATTGTCGCAAAAGAGACATGGAAAGGAGAGGCCACCCCATATAGAAGCGTCATAGAGCAAGTCTCCTTGATGCAGGATCGAATTTCAGCTGTCCTGCCCCTTGTAGGAGACCATATGGAGCAAGCCCAGGAAGCCCAGAGAAGGGTTTACAATCGTGGGTGGCAAAACCCGAACTTCCAACCCCAGACACAGAGTGCTGGTGCTAGTTCCCACGGTCGACAGTAAATTCCTTGCAAAGTGGCAGGGTCCCTTTGAGGTTAGGGAAAGAGTAGGGGAAGTAAACTCCAAAGTTTACCAGCCTGGGAAAAGGAAACCGGAGCAGATTTACCATGTTAATCTCCTAAAATCATGGAAGGACAGAGAAAGTTTATTGGCGGTGCCCACTCGCCTAAAGTACAGGTTACCCCTGACCCTGGATGTCCCCTTAACCGAGTCCTTGTCACTGACGCAACAAAATGACGTTAAGGAATTTGTCAGTAAAAATAGAGACTTTTTCTCTTCCCTATCCGGACTGACCACTGTACTACAACATGACATAGTCACGGAATCAGGGGTCCGTGTAAATGTAAAACCCTACCAAATACCTGAGGCTAGACAAGAGGTGGTGGCAAGAGAAATAAAACCATGTTGGAGTTAGACGTGATAGAGGAGTCCCACAACGCCTGGTCAAGCCCTATAGTACTGGTCCCAAAGCCCGATGGCATGATCTGGTTCTGTAACGATTTCAGGAAGCTGAATGAAGTGTCTAAGTTTGACACATACCCGATGCCACGGGTTGACGAACTTGTGGATAAGTTGGGAGGTGCCGGTACATAACAACCCTAGATCTAACTAAGGGATACTGGCAGATCCCCCTAATGGAGTCAGCAAAGGAAAAAACGGCCTTCTCTACCCCGGAGGGGTCCTTCCAATAGAAGCGAATGATGTTTGGTCTGCATGGGGCCCCTGCATCCTTTCAGAGGATGACGAACAAAACTTTGAAGCCGCATCGGCCTTATGCAGTAGCCTATCTGGATGATGTCATCATTCACAGCCCAGACTGGGAATCACATCTGCCCCGGGTGCAGTCACTGGTAGATTCGCTGAGGATAGCAGGTTTAACAGCCAACCCGAAAAAGTGCACCATAGGTCTAAAGAAGGCGAAATACCTTGGGTATGTTATTGATCTGGGTCTGATTAAGCTCCAGACCAATAAGATCGAGGCCATTCAAAAGCGGCCCCAACCGGTGAAGAAGAAACAGGTTTGGGGCTTCCAGGGTATTACCGATGCTTCATCCCCGACTCTGCCACCATTGACATCTCTCTGATCGATCTGACAATGGGTCAGGAATGGTTAAGTGGAATCCCAAAGCTGAGAAGGCCTTCCAGAAATTGAGGCAAGCCCTTTGTGTACCGCAGGTGCTCGTGATCCCAGACTTCACAAAGGAGTTTGTGGTTCAAACCAACGCCTCTGAGGTGGGATTAGGTGCTGTTCTGTCCCAGATCAGAGACGGTGAGGAGCACCTGGTCATCTACTTAAGCAGGAAACTTAATAGACATGAAAGGAATTATGCCATTTTGTAGAAGGAGTGCCTAGCTATCAAGTGGGCCTTAGAGGCCCTAAAATACTACCTGCTGGGAAGGTCATTCAGGCTAGTCCCCGACCATGCCCCCCTTAAGTGGATGTGTAACAAGACAAGCAAAAGCTAAGAAGAGAAGAATGGGACTTTGAAGGTGCTGATAACCCCCTTCCCTGAAGAATTACATCAAAGTCATAGTTTAAAATTAACAATTTATTAATTCAAGTAAAAATACACATGGTGCGGGCTCCACTGAGAACAGTGGCCAGCCAGCCCTATAGTTAGAGTAAAAACATATTAATAACTCAATATTAGCTGTACAGACAGTTCATGGTTTAAGATCAACAGTTTACCAAACATTCCTGGCTGTTAAACATAGAGAGAGAAGAGACCATGCCAAGATAGTAAGGTCTGTAGATCCATAAACTGAATAATGATCCTGTTAGTCCGACGCGTTTCGCCCTGTTGATTTGAGCTTCCTCAGGGAATGGATCATGCTAGAGTCACTAGAACATAGATACAATAGTACATCATAAATTTTTGTGTATATATAGTACAAGTTTCAAAATCAAAAAACAAAAAGCTGACTAACCATCTATTATTTCATACAGATATGATCTCTGATTGCACTGTCTTGGGTTAATGCCACAATATGCATTACTAGCACCTCTAATTATATTCTGCTCCAACCATAGCATTATGCCCAAACACTCTCAGCATTGGGGAAAAGGTTTAGAAAAAAAAAATTATTAATAAACCAGAAAACACTAAATTACCTGATGAACGAAAATATAAGTGTCACGATACTCAAAATGATTTCCAGACAACTGGACGAGTGACGTCACTTAGATAGTTGAAGGTTATGTCCTGTGTAAATCACTGGTAATTGGTGATGACACTAGATTCTTAAAAAGAAAAGAAAACAAAAAGAAAAATGGAAAAAAGAGAAGAAGAAGAAAGAAGAAGAGCAAATACTCCATGAGGTTGTGAGCACATAAAAAACAAAAAAAAAAATAAAACAAACAAAAAAAAGGGGGGTGGGGAGGGGGGAGGGAGAACCCAATACCCTCCACCGGAACAAAAAAACACCCAGTAGACCACCAAATGCAACTCACACTCGCTGCACCCCAGACCTTCCACATAGGGGGGAGGTGGGGGCATAACAGGCAAAAAGAAAAAGGGTCACATCAAGGTTTGTTTGGACCACCCTCCAAAGTTAAAAATTAAAATTTAAAAATAAATCTACTATACTACCATACGTAAGTTAAACCCATTTTCCTGACAGACTCCATGGCAGCATACGTGTGGTGTTAGCCCCGTCTCCTTAATTACCCTATAGGACCCCTCTCCCATAAATCTTTGCTCCATGCCAGCGGCCATGTTCCTTTTTTGTCCTCCTCCGTAGGACCGAATAGACGGTTCTCTGAAGAATCCCCCACAGTCAGGATTCGGTGAAGCGGCCAGAGGCCCTAGCTGAGAGCAGGGTATGAAGTGTATAAAGCAGAGTAGCGCTGAAGTCGGAGCAGCTGAAAGTGAGCCTGGCCAAAAAGCCTAGCTGGGAGCAGGCGGCCCTAATCTGCTAAAGACCGGTGCATGTATACTGTCCTGGACTAAGAAACAAGCCGGTGTGATCATCCTACCTGGCCCGGTCCAATCCGATTGTGGAAGCAGGATTGAAGTTGCCGTGTGCGGTGATGTATACTTTTATATTACACATTCCATGGCAGCAGTGTGTGTATTTTCTGTTTGTCTGTTTTCTTCTCTGGCTAGTGTCCTTCCAGCCTATGGCAGCTGGAGGACATGGGTGTCTTTCTAGGCAATTTCACACTGGGGAAGTATCACTGCCCCCCTTGTGGCCAGCCCTGGGATAGCAGGTATGAGAGGGGGGTTTAACCCTTCCTCTCCTTGTTGTCCGGGTACTCTTTTTGCTGATTTTACTACATTTTCCTTTCTATCCTAGTTTGCTTTTGTGAGTCCTTCTAGGTCAGGTTACGATAAACACGATGACACGATAAACACCTCATTAGGTCACAACTTTTTTTTTCCAGTTGTATTTGTCATAGGTCACTGTCAAGGTCCAGCCCTCACAGCAGAAGCTCTGAATCCTCCTCTATGCAACCACCACCATGTCAGCCGCTCCAAGGAGGGAGCCTGCTGAGGATGCGGGACGCTGGTCCCAGAGGGCAAATCTCTATGTGAGCTATGCTAAGCCAGGTGGTGGTGTGTTCCAGCAGATGGAATCCCTAGTGAGGCACGTGGTGTAAATTCTCTCAGAGTGAGATACAAGCCACACACAAAGTCCAACACCCATTGCGGCATTTTCTCCCACTAGGATGACCAGGAAGAACTGGAGCTGTCCCAACCAAGCTAAAGTCTCTTGCAAGGTAAGAGGAAGTTATGTGGGCACCTTTTGGCTCCATTTCCACTGGTGCGACTTGGAAATGCGACTTTAATGTGGTCGCATGGTGGGTCACAGCCCATTGATATCAATGGCACCCATTCCACTCTATGCAACTTGTAATCGCAGCAACTTTGAGCGGGGTTCCTGCGCTACTCTGATGCGACTTGATGCAACTTGATCCTGCTCTGCAAACAAAGCTGGCTCATCTCTGAGGATAGCGGCCACAGTGCATCACAAACTCATTCCCAGGCATCAGAGACTATCATTCGCACCCCAGCAGCTATTGCTGCAGCACTGGCCAGAACTTCTGTCCAGCATACATTCCTTGTGCCTGTTCCCATGACTGTATGTAACTTGATCCACGGGCTGTAAAGTTGGATTGGTGCTCAGAGTCAGATTGAGGTCGCACTCTGAATCGTGCGACTTGGGGGCCACAATGGTGAAACGTAGCCATAGAGTGTTCTAAATTTTCCATTCTGAACAGAACTAAGGTACATCATTGGATAAGGGAAATAAGGTTGCGAGACATCCCTCCCTGCTGTGCAAATGGCCAAGCTCTATCCATTCAAAGATAAGGATGTGAAGCATTTTTAAGGCTGCCTCTCTAAATTTCTGAGGCCTTGATGAGGCGAGCAAGCATGTCGCTCTTCCTTGGAAGATGCAGTGAATAGCCTGAATGTCTGCCTGGGCTCCTGTGGCCATATGGAAAGGATGGAAATGTGAATGGAGAATGTGGACGTAGTATTCAGGAGCGTTTTCTGAAACTCTGTAGCTCAGAAGCCTGAGCTGGTGTGATTTTTATAATGAGGCTCCAAATGACATCAGCCACATAGTGGCTCGGTTTTTTGCTCTTGTCAGTAACGGCAAAGTGTGTGCTATGGCTGGGGCCTGGGCTTGCTGATTCAGCCTCTAAGAGGCGTAGTGTAGCGTTCCTGTTAGGGAGCTTCATCTTTGGTAAGCTGGATAGCACCGTAACCAGGTCCACAGTTGGCAAGTTGAAGTCCTACCTTAGGACCAGCACTGGCTAGGCCACAAGGGGAAAGTCTAGAGAAAGTGCAGAGCGTGCAAGGGTTGCATGTTTTTACAGTCCAGGACGGGACTTTAGGAAGAGCTGGTGAAAAGACCAGATATCCCTCTTAGAAGTATGCTGAAGCTTGAACTCTGTGTGCCATGAAGCTACTGAGTTGGGCCTCAGACTATTTGGACTTCAAAGTATTTGTTTTTTCGGTACAGGCATGGTCCCTCAGAAGTCCTCCCTTTTTTCTGAGTCATTTCCATGTTTTTTTCCTCACACTGAGGTAAAGAAAGCGTATACTCATGCCTTACGTAAGTCACTGGAGTCGCAAAGTGCTGCTGTGCCAGTCTCTGAATGCAAGCGTTTTCAGGGCAGGTGCTTGCCCCTCTTATGGTCATGAAGTGGAGCAGCTTGTGGAGGCCGGTTTTAGACTTTGCACACCTGAGACAATCTTCAGCAAAGGAGAAGTTCAATAGACTTAAGATTCTTACCTTCATGTGCCCATTGTAGAAGACTTTCACAAGTTACTGTAGGTCAAGACCATCTCCGGCTCCAGCCATTCGGGCTTTCAACGTCACCCTATGTGTTTTTTTCAGGGTTGTACTGGGTGTTATCGTCTTATCAAAACAAGGGGCATACGCCAACCTAGTTGCGTGGAGGTCCTTGTCCTACCGTCCCAAGACAGAGGGCAGCTGCTGGAGCCCAGAGCTCAGGTCTTTTCTATGCTCCACAAATTCAGCTGGCTGCCGATGCTGGCAGGGAGACACCTGGAGCCCACTCAGTCTCCTGTGGGCCTCAGGACTCAATATAATCTGGGG
>BLSH010249874.1:1519263-1531855 GCA_018402905.1 Glandirana rugosa
CAACGATGGAAAACCCAACGTCATAATTGCCAAATTGGATATTGCCAGTTTGCCCAAGGTTCCTACTAAGTTTGCCCTCAGATACCATTCAGAGAAGCGGAAAGGGTGCATATGCTGGCTGATTTCTCCAGGGGTGAACGAGTATTCCATAAATTTTCTCCATCTGGCAAAAAAGCGTTTGGAAGTTTTAAAGTTTTGTTTAAGCGTGTCCAGCTTCTCAAGAAGGAAAAGCTTATGAAGTGACTGTTTAACCAACCCTAGATATGGAGGGGTGGGTTGGATCCATTGCAGCATAACGGCTCTCCTAGCCGCTAGTAAACATATGTGCCCCCAGTGGGGGATGTTGTCCTTTGCTGTAGACGCTCCAGGATTTGAAGCCAGACTGTAGCTGAAGAGACACAGCATGGGGTCCTTAGGTAGGTCCATCCCAAGCACCCTCCTAATGTATTTTAATACTGCAACCCAAAAGGTAGCAACTTTGTCACAGCTCCAAAGCCTGTGTAATAGTGACAGTTTTGGTTCTGAGCACCAGAGGCAAGAAGACAAAGAGGGGCCAGCTGCTCCCCTATGGAAGGCGCAGTAGGCCCTATGCGCGATCTTGAACTGTGTTTCTCTCCAAACTTCTGAGATTATTAATGTCCGTACCTTCTGGTGTCCCTGCAGGATCTGGGCCGGGGCTTCTGGGTTGTCCAAAGGTTTAATCCAAGGTTGAAAGGGACAAAGAGCATACCTGGTTGCCTGGTGCTTGATAACATGGGAGTAGATGTCAGATACTGGTTACTTGCAAGTAATTGGTCTATAAAGGAGGGTGCCAATGGGTGCCCGTGATGAGCCGTAGTGGGATTTAAGGAAGGACTTTATAGTTGATGATATTGAAACATCTGGGATGGAGGTAGGGCAAAGGCCTCCGCCAGATCTGAAAAAGATTTGGGCAGGCAGTTTGGCAGATCAAATTCTTGCTCTACTCTGTGCAGACCCTTTGTCGACCATCGGTGGAAGATCTTGTCTTCGACCGAAAGTGGGAACATCGGGTTTCCCTGAATTGAGAGAAGACGCGACACACCAGAGGGGAGCCCAGCAGCTTCCGCACTTCCCTCCAAGCAATGACTGCATCCCTGACAATCAAATTGGGGGGAAGAGCTGATACCTTGGAGTGCAAGATTGCTGAGAGGTTGTAAAGAGCCACCAGAGCCCCCTTTAGTGTGTGGCTGGAATATCTTGAGTTGCCCAACAGCCAGCCCATCGCCTGCCGAAGAAGGCAAGCGAGATTGTAGAACCTTATGTTGGGCAGTCCTGCCCCTCCTTCGCTCTTGGGAAGGCACAGCTTATGAATCGAGATTCTGGGTTTCTTTCCCCTCCATATAAAGGTGAGCAGTGCTCTATGGATTCTATTAACATCAAGGTGTTTGAGCAACAGCGGGAGGGTTTGTAAGGGATATAACAACCTTGCAAAAGAGATCATTTTAAAGAGGTGACACCTTCCGAAGAGCGAAACGGGGAGGTTGGCCCAAGCCTCCAGCTCCTGCACAATTTTGTTAATAATCGGAGGGAAGTTAAGACTGTACAATGAGGCAGGGTCCCTGCCGATGTGGATTCCTAGGTAGACAATATGGTGCTTTGCTACTATGAGTGGAGACGATCCCATCCAGGCTACCGAATGCCTCGGGTGGAGGGGGAGTATTTCACTTTTGTCTAAATTGATTTTAAGGCCTGAGCATTTTCTGAAGGTGCCGAGCGTGTCTCGCAAGAATTCAATATCTGCCAGGGGATTTGACAAAAAAAGGAGAATGTCGTCCGCAAAAAGGGCCGAACGCAATTTTTGCCTGCCGAATGTTGTCCCACTAATGCCAGCCGAGGAGTTGAGAATTCTGGATAATGGCTCTATTGCTATATTGAAAAGAAGTGGAGAGAGGGGGCATCTCTGTCGGGGTTCCTTTGGAGAGGAGTATATCTGAAGAGATAAAGCTGTTAGTAACTAGACGGGCAGTTGGTCAAGAATAAATTTTTTTGACAAACTCCAATATTTGACCCGCAAATCCGAAGGCCTCCATCACCCCGTACAGCCAGGCAAAGCTTAGATTATCAAATGCCTTTTCGGCGTCGAGGGATATAATTGCAAAATCTTCCTCCGGGTGTGCCTTGGCATGCTCCAGGGTCATAAGGACCTTACGGATATTCAGAGTGGCCGATCTGCCTGTGACAAATCCCGCCTGCGCTGGGTGAAGCAGCCCTGGCAGGAGATGTGACAGTCGGGTCGCAACAATCTTTGAAAGTATTTTGGCGTCAACGTTAACAAGGATATAGGCCTATATGAGCTTGGTTGGAGGGGGTCTTTGCCCTTTTTTAGAAATTAGCTTAATGTAAGCTTGGGAGCCTGAGGGGAGGTAGGGACCATCAGCCCATATGGATTCGTAGACCAACGCTAGCGTATCTGGGACAAATTCGGAGGTTAGCTTATAGAAATCCGCTGAAAGACAGTCTGAGCCCGGCGCTTTCCACTTGGCCACATTTTTAATGGTCTCCTTGATCTCGTGCTCGGAGATAGGAGCATTCAAGGCATCAAGTTGTTCCACCTTGAGGGAGGGTATTTTGGCGTCACCCAACACTCTGGCTGCTAAATCTGGGTCCACCCGGTCTTCCGCATAAAGCGAAGAATAGTATTCGGTAAGCAGGGAGCCTATCTCCGAGGGCGCCGTAATTACGGTCCCTTCTGCATTTTCGAGGGCGCCAATGTGTGTAGGCTGATGCTGGCCTCTGCAAAGCCTAGCTAGCAGTCTGCCTGCCTTGTTACCATGTCTGTGAAATAGAAGCTAGGAGTGTGTATATTTAATTGCCTCCTGACACGCTGACCAATGGTCAAAATTCCGTTTGGCTTGCTGCCACAGTTTGGCGGGAGCGTATCATGTTATCATGTTAAGGGAGTTATGTGCTGCGCGGAGCTGCTCACTAGCCTTCTTGTAACTTGGTTGGGTCCGTCTTTTGTATTGGGTCGCATATGATAAGATGTGCCCCCGGAGAAAGGCCTTCCCCGCCTCCCAAAAGAGGTTGGGTGAGGACAGGTGCTCCCTGTTCGTGTCAACATATTCAGCCCAAGCACTACGTAGTGTAACTTTGAGATCCTCGCTATCAGACAGGTATGAGGGGAAACGCCAGGTCCTGGTGAGGTTAGGGGTGGTAAAGTCAGACATTTGTAAAGTTATAGGAGAATGGTCCGAAATTACCATGCCTTCTATAGCTGAATGAGAAATGAATGGGAGAAGTGACGAGGAAGCAAAGAAGTAGTCAATACGGGAAAAGGAGTTATGGGGTGGGGAGAAAAAGGTATATTCTCTATCGGTGGGGTGGGAGACTCTCCAAATGTCAACAAGATTTAAAGATGATATGGTTTGGGCTAGCATGGTGGGAATATCAGCTGGCATGGAACGAGAAGAGGATGCATAACCGAGTTAAAATCCCCTCCCAAGAGGAGATTTACCCCAGGGGTTTGTAGAGCCCATTGGAGAAGTTTGTTAAAGAAGGGCTGGCCAGGGGCATTCTCCACGTAAATATTTGAAATAACCAGATCACGTTCGGCAAATTTCATATGCAAAGTGACTCGCCTCCCCTCCGTATCCCGATCTACTGATAGAATTGAGTGGGGTGTCGTTTATGAATTAAAATGGCCACTCCCGCCTTGCGACCTACTGCCGGGGACCCATAAGTGGAACCAACCCAAAGCCTCTGAAGCCTAGAGAGATCGTCTGCACTGAGGTATATTTCCTGAAGGAGAGCCACATCGGCTCCCAGTCTTTTTAAATGCCTCAAAATCTGCATACGTTTATTCGGGGAGCGAAGCCCCCTGACATTCCAAGAAATTACCTTCAAGTGGCTTCCCCTCTCCAGAGGAGCCATGGCCTCTCTGGAAGGTATAAATGAGGTGTCTTGTGCGCGGTGGGGGGTTTCAGGGCGATGGCTTCTCTGGAGGTGGGAGCCCCTTGTGTAAACACAGAATCTGTAAAAGCAAATATAGCACAATTGTCAAATAAGAACCAGAACAGCATAATTGAGATCAGGTCTTTCCCAGGAGGGGAATAACCTCTATAACAGATCAAAGACTTCACTTTTTTCTCTATGGTACGCTCTTCCGCTATGTTCCCGCTATAGGTGAGCCCCTATAGCCCTTAGGGTGCCTTAGATAGCCCAGAAAGGGAGAGGGGGGAAGAGAAAAAAAAAGGGGGGGGAGAAGGGAAGGAGGAGAAGATGGGGAGGTGGAGGAGTGGGAAAAAAGGGGAGCAGGAGAGAGAAGGATAAGCAAGTTCAAGCTGAGAGTTGGGGGGAGAGCGTCTAAGAATGGAGGCAGAGCACCATAGTAGGATCAAAATCCTATCTTAGAAAAATCAACATGACACAAAATTATATGCACTAAAATTAAGCATATACCAGACCTATCAGATGAATAGATTCCTCTGAGCGAAATGAAAAGGGAGAGAAGAAAAAAGAAAAAACATATGTATATGTCTTTAGTTACCGACTAGAACCCGAGTATACAAAGTCTCTTGTAAACCTATGTACCTTTGGTTCAGATGCTTGTCTTTTGGTGATAAGAAACAGAGATAACGAACACTGAGGCAGTCAAGGAAAAAGCCGTGAGGCTTTGAGGGGGTCAGCACTATTCAGGAACAGAGTTACCCTGTGGGAGGCCAAAATGGACCTTCTTATAGGGGGGCATGTGGCGGTTGCCCGACTTGGTCGGGGATAAAGCTGACCTCCTTAAGGAAGGCGAAGCTTGAGAGGGTGAGTGTGGTTCCTGTTCCATCTCTGCGGGCTGCGAGTTCTCCAGGTATGCTTCTGCATCTGCTGGGGAGTGGAATGTGAAGTGGTCACCTGTATCGGTCGTAATGTTGAGGACAGCCGGGTAGGTCAGGCTGAATTTAATCCTTTGGTTGTGGAGGGTGGAGCAGATGCCTGAGAACGCCTTACGTTTACGCATTACCTCTATAGAGTAGTCAGCGAAAATTAAGATAGGGCAGTCCTCCAAGATTAAATTAAGCGACTTTCTAAATGCTTGCAGGATAGCCTGTTTATCTACGTAATTGAGATATTTAACTATTACTGGTCTGGGCTTCGAGCAGTTTTCCGCTGGCTGACCTATCCGGTGGACTCTCTCTATAATGCAAGGAGTGCGTAGGCCCAGTTGACTAGGTATAGTGGTGGTGCATAGCTGTACCAACCCAGAAGCTGTAACCGACTCTGGCACACCAATTATGCGGAGATTACTCCTTCTGCTCCTATTTTCCAGGTCGTCGACCTTGTCCACCAGCTCTTTCTGGGTAGTAGAGAGTTTGGCTAGGGCTGCAGTGATTGCCGCTGAGTCATCCTCCATGTTAGAGATGCACTCTTCAGTGTGGCTAATTCTGGCAGCCTGTGTTTGCAGCTCCCTATGAAGCTGTTCCAGCCCTTTGGAGACTGCCTTATCCACTGCTTCAGCAAGTGTGGGTGTAAGAAGGGCCACCACGGCCTGCGCAATACCTGCTGGTGAAGCTGGGTCTGGCGGCACCTGTCCCTGCTGATACTGTGCGGCTCCTGGCTGTGGGAAGGAACCGGAGGTGTCCGCTCTGCGCGTCTGCATGTGTGCTCCGTGCGCCATGACAGCTGCTGCTCGTTGTCCCTCTCCCTCCATCTGCGGCGATGCTCGCGCCGCGGAACGCTCCACAAAGCGATCCATCTCTCTCCTTTGTGCGGCGGCGGGGGTCAGGGGGGGGTTCTCAGGCATTAGCCGCTGTGAATGCCAGATTTTGGAGGAGCTGAGGGGGAGCTAGTTATCCTAGCTCCTCTCCATAGAGTGCCGGAACCAGCTCCGGTGGTTATTCTAAAATCATAATTGGTATTGCTAATTGTTGGAGACCTAACACTCCGGGTCAAAGTTTGTGGTGGCACTGAAAGGGTTAATTGTTTGAATTAGCCCGGTAACAATCGCTCTCAGGCGGCTGGCACTTAAATGGTGGTCCCGCAAGTTTGGAAATCTTTGTGCTGAAAGCAGCTGAGAGTGGCATTGTTACGTTAGTGACAAGCGCGGTGTGAGCTCAATTGGTCCTCTGTCAACGGTTAGTGAGAAGGGCAGTGATCTGATACCCGCGTTCGTCACATATTGGTTGGCAGGGGTTGGTAGTTTTGCTTTAAGAGCATTCAGTGCATTGTTAGGAATTAGCTCTGCACTGAAGGATTGTAAGCTTTGTGAAAACAGTCCTTCGAGACAAGCTGGTGCATATTTTTTGTTTTTTTTAAAGAGACATACAGCAACAACTTCTTCCTACAGCTCCTTTCTATCTCTCCTTTTTGTTCTATCTTTTCTGCTTGCAAAATGTCTGGGGTATCAGGGTATAAGAGGATGAGCAAAGATGACCTGACTGCTGAGTGTACAACGCGAGGCCTTGACGTCAGTAACAAAACTCGTGGAGACACGATAAAGGCTCTACAGGAGTACGATATCCGAGCAGACCAGAACTCGGGGGAACTTGAAGCTGAAGAGGTTCCCAGTACTCTAGAGCCCAGTGGTTCAGACTCGATGCCCACACAGGATAGGCACACAGAGACTGACATGGGAATACCACTGAATGTCCCCTCTAGGCCACAGCAGGAGCAGGCCAGCCCCAGATTGCCTGCAACCAGCACAGACTCTCCTCAGCTGCAGGAAACCCTACAGCGCCTCAGCAAAATGGATCCTGGGATGCACCTGCAGTTTCTGGAACGCCGGGCTGAGAGAGAGGCTGCAGAACGCCTGGCTGAGAGAGAGACTGCGCAGAGGGTGGCTGATCGTTGGCACGAACTGGAGATGTTGAGACTCCAGCAAAAGGCTCATAACCTTGGATCCCTAGAGTACAGGGACACCTCTCTGGGTGCAAGTCCAGCTGCCAAATTTCCAGTCATGGAAAAGTACAGTGACATTAACGTGCATCTACTTGTCGTCAGTACCATTTGCCCCAGCACAATGGGCCGGGTACCTGAGGCCAGGGCTACGAGGCAAGGCCCTGGACAAGTATGTCGACCTGCCAGCAGAGCAGGACGAAGATTACGATGCCATAAAGGCTGCGATCATTCAGAAGTATCGACTAACCCCAGAAGTGTACCAAAACCAGTTTAGGTCCCTGCAAAAAGGGCCTGGGGACTCCTATATGGATGTGGTAAGCCATTTACATACCACCTTCCAACAGAGAACTAGGGGGCCTGAAAGCCAATTCTTTTGAGGCCTTGGAAGACCTCATGATTGAAGATCAGCTTTTGTACATCTGTCCTTCAGACGTCAGACAGTGTGTGTTACAGCGGAAGCCCGTTTTTGCTAAAGCCGCAGCAGAACTGGCCAATACCTTCATCAGCACTCGGGTATCGGATCATCACAAGGTCCCACCGAATGGCTGCAAAGGGGGAAAATCGCATGTGGCAACCCCTCCTCTGCCTGCCAATCAAGCATCTCAGCGGTCTGAACCTGCAGTCCCTGGCGCCAAGGCCGCCCTGATTGACACCCGCAGGTGTTACTCCTGTGGCAAGCCTGGTCATCTATTCGAACACAGTGCCCTGAGCAGAAGATGGCCTCATCTGGCCAACCAGCCAGCAACCCTTCCTCTGTGCTGTTCGTCAGGGGGAGACCTCAAGGACCCAATGCCAACTTGCAGCCAGTCATTGTGGGTCACCGGACTGTAATGTGTTTCTGGGACACCGGAGCTGAAGTCACCCTCGTCAAACCTTAAGCGATAGAAGAAAGAGACATCATATCTGAGAAGTTCCTTACCCTCACCGGAGTTAGGGGAACCCATTCCCGCATACCCTGAGCCTATGTGTTCATTGATTGGGGTGCCGGGAGTAGGATGAGAGAGGTGGGAGTTTCTGAGGAGATCCCCACTGCTGTGTTGTTGGGTGCCGATTTAGGGACCATTGTCTCCTATTATGCCCCTGCTGAGGACGCCCCTTCGGAAACCTCTGGACCCCCCAAGGTACTGTGGGCAGATGTGGGTTTGATATCTGGGCAACCTGGGGAGGGGGAGGGTGGAGTGGAAGTGCAAGGTCCTTCTCCTTCAGAGAAAGAAGAAGAGACCCCGTTGCTTGGAAAGGTAAATGATGTATGTTCCAATGATGCTACACCTGTACCTGTTGAATGTAATGTTGATAATGATGACAATGTATTACCAATACTGGTGGTCACTCGCAGTGCTGCAAAGGCTGCAGAGGTACAGGCTCGGGGCGCAGAACAGCAGGAGGAGGTCTCTGGGCCCTCTCCTTGTTCTGACCCAGTGGACTCCACCTCTGTTGGGCCTCAGCAGCTGTCATCGTTTGCCACATGCTGGGACTTGTGGTTCCACCTTTGAAGCAGCACTGCAGACAGACCAAACACTGGCACAGCTCAGGAGTCTAGCTGATAGCCCCCCTGCCGAGAATGACAAACAAAAGGTTTACTGGGACAAAGGTTGCTTGAAGTGATTGTAGCCGTATTAGTGCAATAGTGCCAGAGAAAACTGAGTACTGTCCGTGATACTTTTTTTATTTGCACTAACATAAAATTTTTCAGGACAAGCTTTCGGGGTATTTCCCCTTCTTCAAGGTACTGCTTGGACCTTGAAGAAGGGGAAATACCCCGAAAGTTTGTCCTGAAAAATTTTATGTTAGTGCAAATAAAATAAGTATCACGGACAGTACTCATTTTTTCTGGGACAAAGGAAAACTGTACAGGGAGAGTTTGTCTACAGAGGGGAATAAAGCTGATTTAGGGTATAGGCAGCTTGTGGCACCCAGTCCGTTCAGGGGACAGCTCCTAAAGGTGGCTCACGAGATTCCCCTAACAGGTCACTTGGGGATCACCAAGACCCGGGGGCGGTTAATACATAACTCCTATTGGCCTACCATGCTTACGGACATAGCTGAGTACTGGCGGTCCTGTGTCACCTGCCGAGTTGGCAAGGTAGGAGATGTACAGAGGGCTCCGCTAAAACCTTTGCCTGTGATTGATGAACCCTTTAAGAGGCTGGCAGTGGATATTGTTGGGCCTCTAGCCACCCCTAGAAGTTCAGGTAAACGGTTTATCCTGACAGTCGTTGACTATGCCAAGCGTTATCCGGAGGCGGTGGCTCTCTCCTCCCTCCGTGCAGACAAGGTCGCTGATGCTTTGCTGGGAATCTTCATAAGAGTGGGATTCCCGGCCGAACTCATTAACTATCAAGGCCCCCAGTTTGTGTCTGACTTGATGCATGCTCTCTGCCAGAAAATACAGATGATGCATGTCATGGCCAGTCCTTAGCATCCACAAACGAATGGCTTGTGCGAGCGTTTCAATGGTACCCTGAAACAAATGTTGCACACCTTTGTGGAGACCCAGGGTAAGGACTGTGAACGATATCTGCCTCATCTGCTGTTTGCTTACAGAGAGGTGCCCCAGGAGTCCACAGGCTTTTTGCCATTTGAACTGCTGTATGGACAGAGGGTAAGAGGATCCCTGGACCTAATCCGTGAGACCTGGGAGGGCAAGATTGCTGATCCAGAGGTCTCGGTTGTAGATTACGTACTAAGATTCCGGGATAGGGTGGAGACGTTGGTGGGATTGTGCGGGAAAACATGACCAAGGCTCAGACCAGACAGAAACGTTGGTATGACCGCAATGCTAGGGAGCGGACATATAACTTTGGTCAGCTGGTGTATGTTCTGCTTACCTTGGGGCAGAACAATCTCCAAGCAGCATGGGAAGGCCCGTACCCCATCACCCAGCGTCTGAATGATGTCACCTACCTAGTCAGGTTGGAAAAAAGGGAGTTGACGGCAGAAGGACTTTCATGTGAACATGATCAAAGCCCATCATGAGCACATGGCCTATGTCATGCCGATCTGCAGCAGGCCTGAGCCTGAAGAGGTTGACCCACTCCTAGACCTGTTAGCTGACACCAGGGATGTAAACTCCGACCTCCTGATAAACCCCAATCTTACCCCTGCAGAGGTACCTGGGCTGAAGGAAGTGCTGGCAGTACATGGTAGCCAGTTTATGGGGAAACCTGGGTGGACAGACCTCGCTGTCCACCAGGTGGACACTGGGGCACATCCCCCCATTAAACAGTCGGCCTCTCGTGTCTCTCTGGAGGTGCTGGCCAACATGAAGAGGGAGGTGGAGGATATGCTGCAGCTGGGGGTGATTCAGAAGTCCCACAGAGCCTGGGCATCCCTAGTGGTCCTGGTCCCCAAAAAGGATCAGACGACCAGGGTCTGTGTGGACTACTGAAAGCGATCACCACTGGAGATGCCTACCCCATGCCTCGGATCGATCAGTTGTTTAACAGGCTGGTGGCTGCCTGCTATATCACGATCATGGATCTGAATCTGATCAGAGGGTACTGGCAAATTACTCTGGCCCCTGAAGCTCGGGAAAAGTCGGCCTTCATCACCCCATTAGGTTTGTTCGAATTTACCGTGGGATGAAGAACGCCCCAGCTACCTTCCAGAGGGCCATGAATGACTTACTGGAGGGGCTGGAAACCTTTGCCATGGCCTACCTGGATGACATCGCTGTGTTCAGCCCTACCTGGGAGGAACACCTGGTGCACCTGTCACAGGTCCTGGACTAACTGACAGCTGACAATCTGGCTGTAAAACCCAGTAAGTGTCAGATCGGCATGACTGATGTCGAGTACTTGGGACACCAGGGAGGAGCAGGCTCTCTGAGACCCAAGACAGGGAAGGTGGAGGCCTGGCCCACCCCTCAAACTAAGAAGCAGGTTATGTCATTCTTGGGGACACCCGGCTACTATAGGAAGTTTGTAGGTAACTATAGTAGCCTGGCAAAACCTTTGACTAACCTAATCAAAACCGATCGAAAAGGAATGTCTTGCGATCGTGTGGGCTCTCCAGAAGTTGTGAATGTACCTTTATGGGACCGATCACAATCCCTTGAGCTGGCTTAATCGTGTTTCTAGGGAGAATGGCAAGCTACTTCGTTGGAGCTTAATCCTTCAGCAATAGGATTTCACCATCCAGCACAAGAAAGGCAGCGCTCATGGCAATGCTGATGGGCTGTTACGCCAAGCTGAGCCCATAGGAGTCAGTTGCGTCAGGAGGGGAACTGCATTCCCCTCCCATGCAATCCTCTAAGGGGGAAGATGTAATGATATCACGTGCGAGAAACACAAAACTAGAACCTTTTTGCCACAAGTACGCCATGACAGTTTTGGCCTAGGACAAAACCCCTCTCTCCTCATTGCCCCACCCAACAACTCAGGAATTTCTGGGTCACTTGAACAGACGTCAAGGAGTCTGGGGGAATGTTTTGCAGGCCCGATAGTAAACCAATAAATCAGAGCCCCTTAAAAGACAGCACAGGATGTCTCAGAGGGGCATAATTCTCTTTAGACAGCTGCAACCTTCCAGTAATCCTAATCAATATGAAAAGGTAGACAATATACCCACAGGTCATAACTCCAGATAGGAACATGACATATTAATAAAAAGTACATACCTGTATGCAGGAAGGCATACAGATTAAAACAAATCCAAACATCGATGAATTCACTTATAAGGGAACCCACTGATAGTTTATCCTCTTCCCAGGGTCACAGAAAGTGACAAGGCTGTCATGTTTGCACTTGTCTTGATGCACTGTGGCCGCTGAACTAATGGTAAATTTGCACAATAATTCCATCACAAGATATGGTTTTATACTGCGAATTGCATATTAGGGAAGATTGTTATTCCACGGTCTGCCCTGGACAGCCCACGGGCCCTCCTTACCCATGTGAGTGGTCAGGGGCATACGGCCCCACCCCTTTACACCCAGAGAAAAAGGGAATGCGAAGGACAGCTCTCAGTTCCCACCTTACCATCAATAAACAAAAATCTTAGTACCCATGGACTCATCAAATCTCTGATTGATCATGGACATTTAAATGCAAGTAACTTTCCATTCTGTCTTACATCTTTGCTGGTGTATATTATGTCTCTTATTGCTTTGTAACATAATTTTTCTGTAGATATTTTACTGCACCAAACTTGACCTTTTCATTATTAAACCTTATACTGAAAAGTGTTAATCTTGTCCCCCTTAATGCAAGCTATAACGAATCTGTTCCTTTGACGAGTGCTACTGTTTAACCACTTGACCACTGGGCACTTAAACCCCCTTAACAACCAGACCATTTTTCAGCTTTCAGCGCTCTCACACTTTGAATGACAATTACTCAGTCATGCAACACTGTACCCATATGAAATTTGCGTCCTTTTTTTCACACAAATAGAGCTTTCTTTTGGTGGTATTTAATCATCGCTGGGTTTTTTATTTTTTGCGCTATAATTAAAAAAAGACCGAAAATTTTGTAAAAAAATGAATTTTTATTGGTTTCTGTTATAAAATTTTGCAAATTAGTAATTTTTCTTCATAAATTTTGGTCAAAATTTATACTGCTACCGATCTTTGGTAAAAAAAAACAAATTAGTGGATATTATTCGGTCTTTGTGAAAGTTATAGAGTCTATAAGCTATGGTGCCAATCATTGAAAATTGATCACACCTGATGTACTGACGGCCTATCTCATTTCCTGAGACCCTAACAAGCCAGGAAAGTACAAATACCCCCCAAATGACCCCTTCT
>BLSH010249874.1:1533156-1562550 GCA_018402905.1 Glandirana rugosa
AGGTAGGCACGAGTAGGTGGGTCGGCACGAGTGGGTGATGGGTGGGTGAGTATGGATGGATGGGTGAGCACGGCTGGGTGGATGAGCACGGATGGATGGCTGGGTGAGCATGGATGGATGGGTGAGCATGGATGGATGGTAGAGCATGCATGGATGGGTGAGCATGGATGTATGGATGGATGGGTGAGCATGGATGGATGGATGGTTGAGCACAGCTGGGTGGGTGAGCATGGATGGGTGAGCACGGCTGGGTGGGTGAGCATGGATGAGCATGCATGGCTGGATGGGTGATCATGGATGGATGGGTGAGGATGGGTGAGCATGGATGGATGTATGGGTGGGTGAGGATGGATTGGGTGAGGATGGGTGCGTGAGGATGGGTGGGGGGTGGATGGATGGGTGAAGATGGCTGGGTGAGTGCTGGATGGCTGGGTGATTGATGGCTGGGTGGGTGGTAAATGGATGGTCGGGGTGCATTGTGTCACTTAGCAATGCTGTGGGTATTACACATTGCCCACAGTGCTGCAGCACCTCCTCTCTCCCCCCTCTCTCCTCTCGCAATGCACCGATCGGTGCGGAGAGGAGAGAGAAAAGCCGGCGCTTCCGCCGGCTTGTTTACATGTGATCACGCCGTCATTTGACGGCGCGATCACGTGGTAAAAGGCCGCTCCCCTGGACCCGATGGTCACGGATGTTCCCGTGTGCGCGCCCCAGGGGGCGCGTGGGAAGCTCGATTCTGGGAGGACGTCAATAGACGTCCTCCCAGAATTAAGCAACCGCCCTGTAGACATCTTTTGTCTATAGGGCGGTTGTTAAGTGGTTAAGATAACTCATCTGAATATACCTGTCTGTGGTGACAGCATGTGTCACAGGTGGTTATTCTAAAATCATAATTGGTATTGCTAATTGTTGGAGACCTAACACTCTGGGTCAAAGGTTAGTGGTGGCACTGAAAGGGTTAATTGTTTGAATTAGCCCGGTAACAATCGCTCTCAGGCGGCTGGCACTTAAACGGGGGTGCTGCAAGCTGGGAAATCTTAAAGCAGCTGAGAGTGGCATTGTTACGTTAGTGACAAGCGCGGTGTGAGCTCAATTGATCCTCTGTCACCGGTGAGTGAGGAGGGCAGTGATCTGATACCCGCATTCGTCACAGTGAGGAGTACAAAGTGTGTCTTGCCTACAGTCAAGCATGGTGGAGGGAGTGTCATGGTCTGGGACTGCATGAGCGCTGCTGGCACTGGGGAGCTACAGTTCATTGAGGGAACTATGAATGCCAACATGTACTGTGACATACTGAAGCAGAGCATGATCCCCTCCCTTCGGAGACTGGGCCGCAGGGCAGTATTCCAACATGACCCAAAACACACCTCCAAGATGACCACTGCCTTGCTAAAGAAGCTGAGGGTAAAGGTGATGGACTGGCCACCAGATCTCAACCCTATTGAGCATCTGTGGGGCATCCTCAAATGGAAGGTGGAGGAGCGCAAGGCTTCTAACATCCACCAGCTCCGTGATGTCATCATGGAGAAGAGGACTCCAATGGCACCCTGTGAAACTCTGGTGAACTCCCTGCCCAAGAGGGTTAAGGCGTGCTGGAAAATAATGGTGGCCACACAAAATATTAACACTTTGGACCCAATTTGGACATTTTCACTTAGGGGTGTACTTACCTTTGTTGGCAGCGGTTTAGACATTAATGGCTGTGTGTTGAGTTATTTTGAGGGGACTGCAAATTTACCTTGTTATACAAGCTGTACACTCACTACTTTAAATTGTAAGTGTCATTTCTTCAGTGGTGTCACATGAAAAGATATAACATATTTACAAAAATGTGAGGGGTGTACTCACTTTTGTGAGATGCTGTAAGTGTAAATATCACCTGAGAGAAAGGTGTGAGGATACCCTAGAAAGCCCTCTCGGAAAGGTCACTCCCCCTCATGCTGAAAAATAGGGGTTTACCAGATAATTTTGACCCTGACTAAGGTGGTCAAAATAGGCTTTAGTAAACTAAATGGGAAATCACTAGGCTTTAGTAAACTAAATGGGACATCACTAGGCTTTAGTGAACGAAATGGAACATCAATGGCCTCATCCCTGGTATGTGAAACGGAAAAGCAACTATAGCATAATCCAGTATCGCTGCTAACATGTAAGTGTAATATTTTAGAGTCTAATAAATGCTTTTTACTGGATTATGCTATGGACACTCTACCATTTCACATTCATGGCTCTTAAACCAGGCAGAGAATATCGGAGGTCTGATTGAGCATGCATATCCCCGATGATAGGCAGGCGTGTCTGAAGCACCCTATATACCAGGGATGAGGTCATTGATGTTCCATTTTGTTCACTAAAGCCTATTGATGTCCCATTTCGTTTACTAAAGCCTATTTTGACCACATTAATCAGGGTAAAAATTATCTGGTAAGCCCCTTATTTTTCAGCAGGAAGTGGTGACCTTTCCTAGAGGGCTTTCCAGGGTATCCTCACACCTTTCTCTTAGGTGATATTTTCACTTCTATATGGACTGTTGTGTATTAGCGGGTTAAAAAATACAATTTCCATTGGTTCTACAGGACTACGTCTGGGATTTATGCTTTTTAAAGAGAAGTTCCATTAAGTCAGCAGCTACCAAAAGGGTAGCTGCTGACTTTTAAAAAATTGTCCGCTCACCTGTCCCTCCTTCCAGCGATGTGGCCGCCAGGAGAGGAAGTGGACCTAGGACCCTGTGAAAAAGGGGTCCACGGGCCCCCCCCCCCCTGAAAAAAATGACATGCCAATTATGGCATGTCAGGGGGTCACCTTCTCTTAAAGCGGAAGTTACACTTTTGGGTGGAACTCCGCTTTAAAGTGGATGTAAACCTCGAAAAAAAAATTAATTAATAATTCTGCCTGGTAGAGTATAGCATGTCATATCATCTGTGCCCAGTCTTGCCACAAAGAGTTAATCCAACTATGAGTAATGAGCTCATCTTTTTTCAGGAAGAGAAAGTCAGACTAACAGGGAAATACACAGTCGATCTGTGAGTGACAAGCAATTTGCTTATCTCCTTCACACAGCAGAGGAAGTTTTACACGCCCCCTCCCTCCCTCCTCAATGTCTCAGTATAGAGGTGGGTGGGGAGGCTTGTGACAACACAACTCCACCCACCAAACTCCAGCAAATACAGACACCCTCTGATTTCAGAATTTTACAGAGCTGCTAGTGCTTACAGGAGGTAGGGATAGATGCAGGAGGCTTGCATGTATATATTCATTAGTACTGTGTCATTAGTTTATACTGGGTGGGTGGTGGGTTTACATCCACTTTAAGTTTCTCTTGGGACTTTTGCTACTCACATTACATGTGGTATGTTTATGAATTTTTGTTTATATGTTTTATAATATGATTATATACACACACACTTTGCACTTTATTAGGATTAATGTTGTTCACATTATATACGGAAGGTTGATGAACTCATGTTTCATATTAGACGGATTCCTTTAATACCACTATATTGAGATTAATTTTATTATGCATAGTGCTGCACAATTTTTTTATTGATTTTGTCGTACTTCACCAGAGTATAGTGCTAGCTTGTTGCAGCACTGGCACTTTGAGTACAAACACAGTAGATAATTTATTATTATTATTCACGTTATCCAATATCTACCTTGAGAGATCAGACACGTAATATTACTGTTTGCAATTTTTTATGTCCTTTTGTCATGCTTTTAGTTTTGAAGCATAGCACAACGTCAAATTTGTATACTGCTGGATTATAAAACATATAACAATATATAAATATATGAATATAGAGGGAGATCCCAAACGTTGGGAAGGGAGCTTCTCGGTAAAGGTACAATATTCAACTCTAAGAATTTTAAAACCTGAGTTTCCTCTACCTTCACCCAGATAAAATGAATGACAAACTCACTGTATATACATATAAAATAGTATCAAATTTATTATAATAATAACCACATGAAAAAAATGCAAATGTGTAATAAAACCAGTATCCAACATACGTAGGGTGTTCTACACAGCAGATATCCCGCCACCATTCATGAGTGCTGGGTTTCAATGGCAACCATATTACCAATACATGTGCCACACCTGTTCCTCAGCACACCGTTGGTGCATACATCATTGGACAGACGGTCGCAGCTTTTTCACATCATGTCTGGGGCGGGTTCACCCCTGAGAGCTGTGGCTGCGCAAGTCTATAAGAGAATAGTGGGTTTTTTTGGTGAAACTGGTCAGGCAGAACCCCCTGCTCATCTTCGTTACACACAGCTTTCATTTCAGCAATGGCGGCATCCCACGGGTAAAGACTGTATATTGCTACATGCTGGCTGGCCAACATCTACAGGAGATACAAGTATACAATTCCTTGAACTACTTGTTTATCATATACCTTGGATTACAAAGGGTCCCTATAGGACCAGGTCTGCGGGTCATCAGGGAAAAGTAACCCAATACTGGAGGACTTTTCACAGTGCGAGGGGGGTTTATCAGAACTGTACCATCAATTAGCCTCCTTCAGGCATATGCATTGTCTGGATCATTGTATTATATATATATATATATATACCCCCTCTTGACCACTATTCAGTCCCCACATGAAGGAACTGTTAATGTGTGTAGATTCCCACAGACCCCTTCTTGGATCACTAACGGTCTACCTTTCATTACCTCCTAGGTGTGCATTCCCGTTGTTAATTGAGCAACTTATTGTTTCTGTTTGCTAATCCTCCTTGTGATGTGATTAGTCTTGTGTCAACTTTACCTTATTACCTAACCATTGTGTGAGGTTTGTTTTTATTGTGCATATGGGGACTGGCCATATTTTTTGAAGTATATAAAAGCATGTATTTCTGTTCAACAAAGTCAGTACTTTGGTTTTTATCTCAACAACTTGGCTGTGTATGATGCTTGGGGTAAAGGGCTGGTATTCGCTATATGTCTGCTGAAAGGGTTTGGCAGGCAGGAGGCACCCAGGCAAGATGCCAGGCTGTCTATCACAATCAGTCTTCATAACTAGGTATGAGCCAAACAGACCCCTGTTCGGTTCGCATCAGAACGTCCGAACACTGCGGAAGTTCGGACCCGAATAACGAACCCCATTAACGTCAATGGGACCCGAACTTGAAAAATCAAAAGTGCCCATTTTGAAGGCTTATATGCAAGTAATTGTGACTACAATGGTTATAGGGGTCCAGGTCCTGCCCTGGAGGACATGTATCAATGAAAAAAAAGTTTTTGAAAAACATCATTTTTAAATGAGCAGTGATTTTTTGATTTGAAGTGAAAACATAAAAATGAAAAAATCTTTCAATATAGTGCCTGGGGGGTCTCCTTAGTCTACCTGTAAAGTGGCAGATCTGTACCATGTCTAGAATCTGCTGCAGCAATGATTGCAAAAAAAAAAAAAATAAATTTTCCCTGAAAGCTGCCTTTGTTTTGCTTAGCAATGTAGTGCACTGGGAACAAGATTAGAGATTTTTTGGATAAATTCTGGTGTCACTGAGTTTGGATAGAAGAAACGGGTGCGTAAAAATTGGGCTTAGGGTGTCGGTGGCGCCTTCACACCATAACCCTATAGATGAGTTCTTCAGAAAACAAGAATTGGCCTTTGTGTAAAAAAAAAAAATTATATGCACCTGTCAAACAGGTGCAGAAAAATTGGTCTTTGGGTGTCGTTGGTGCCTTCCCACCGTAACTCTATAGAGGTGCCCTTGATGAAGGCCAAAAAAATTGCAATGACATGCACCTGTCAACAAAATGGTCTTTGGGTGTTGATTGCGCCCATTAAACCTATACCAAAAACATTGTTCCAGATGAAATTATTGAACACCCTCAAAGCTAGGCAGCCTCAAAGGAGGAGGGAGTTGGAGTGGGAGCTACAGCGCTAGTGTGTTGGAATAGGTAAAAAAAATTGATGTTTGGTGAATGGAGGCAGCTCCTCAAAAAAGATTAGGTCCTGGTAACCTAATGACAACTGTAGAGGGAGAGGAGGGTAAGAGGGCGCCAGCCTGGTCCAGCCTCAAAGTCCTGTAGAGATTCCACATCCCAAAAAAACTCAATCGGTGACATCGGCATCAGGGGCTTCATAGCTGATAATCCATGACTGATTCATTTTTATGAAAGTCAAACGGTCTGTGGACAGACACGTTCTATGATCAGTCGCAAACCCTTCTGCTGCATTGAATGCCTGTTCTGAAAGCACACTGGATGCAGGGTAGCCCAACAACTCAATAGCATACTGGGCAAGTTCTGGCCAGTGGTCTATTCTCATGACCCAGTAAGCCAGTGGATCATCAGCTGGAAAGCTCCCCGTCTCTGTTTTGGCCCCGAGGTAATCCTCCACCATGTGACACTGTCGATGGGATGTGGAAGCTGACAGGCCTCGGTGGCAGGACTAAAAAAAAAATTATGAAATGCCTCACTTAGGCAGACGCCTTCTCAAACGCTCCTCTCTTGACCAACAGAAGACTCAAAAGAATGTTTTCCATGACACTGTAACCTACTGGAGTCGGGAAAAATGTTCAATAAAATCCTCTTTAACATGTCCTCAAGAGATTTTATCTTCGGCACTCTCTGTGGGGATGGGATGAGTTCTGAGCCCTTCCCCTTATAACGGTGGTCAAGGAGGGTTGCCAACCAGTAATGATCATTCTCCTTTATGCCACGTATTCTTGGGTCCTTTCGCAGGCTTTGAAGCATGAGACTTCCCATGCGCCTCAAATTTGCCAAGGCTTGAGAACTTCTCTGGGTCACTCAGGATGGCAGCATCTGGAACTTCCTCCTCCTAGCCACATACTACTCCCAAGGGTCCTGGGGTTGGAAAGCCATCGCTTACAGATTGACGCATGTCTTCCTCTTCTTCGAAGCCTGTGAACATACTAGAATCCTCCCCCTCATCCTCCTCCCCTCTCTCCTCCTGTGTGTTCTGTGACATGTGGAATGATGGCGTCTGGATAAAGTGGGCCTTGAGAGGAAAGGAAGTCCTCCTCTTCCTCCTGCTGCTCTGCCTCCAGTGCCCTGTCCATAATGCCATGCAGAGTCTGCTCCAGCAGGAACACAACAGGGATTGTATCCCTGATGCATGTAGTGTCACAGCTCACCATCCACGTGGCCTTCTCAAATGGTGACAGTACAGTGCATGCATCCTTAATGATCAGCCATTGGCATGGGGGAAAAAAGCTGAGGCAGCCTGAGCCTGTCGTCGTGCTTTACTCGCACAGGTACTTGTTGATGGCCCTCTGCTGCATGTATAGCCACTGCAGCATTGCTAAAGTTGCATTCCACCTAGTGGGCATGTCACAAATCAGGCAGTTTATGGACAGGTGGAATTCCTGCTGAATTTCAGCCAACCAAGCACTGGCTGTGTACGACCACCTGAAATGGCTGCAGACTCTTCTGGCCAGCTTTAGCACATCTTACAACCCTGGGTACATATTTAGGAAATGCTGCACCACCAAATTGAGGACTATGCCATGCATGGCACATATGTCAACTTTCCCTGTCTAAGGGCGGACAGAAGGTTTGAGCCATTATGGCACACCACCATTCCTGGCTCCAACTGGCATGGTGTGAACTACCTCTGGGCCTGTCCCTGCAGAGCTGCAAGAATCTCTGGTCCAGTGTGGTTCCTGTCCCCTAGACACACCAGCTGAATCACTGTATGGCACCTTTTAGCCTGACTTATGGAATAGCCCTTTGAACGCTTAGGGGATACCTATGGTCATATGACAATTCTGCAGAGGAGAGCATGGAGGTGGTGGAGGAGGACGGGGTAGAGCTCACAGGTCTGGCATCATCACCACCAGCTGTATGGAGACATGGGGGCACAACAAGCTGCAGCACCATGCCCTGTCCTGCATCCCTTTGAGTTTCAAGCAGCGTTACCCAGTGTGCTGTGAACAAAATATATCGTCCCTGCCCATGCTTGCTGGACCATGTGTAAGAAGTAAGGTGGATTTTATGGCTGACTGCTTTGCTCAACGATGCCAGAACATTTCCTTCCACGTGATGGTAGAGAGATGGAACGGCCTTACGTGAAAAGTAGTAGCGACTGGGAACCTGCCATTGTGGTAGAGCACATTGTGCGCATTCACGGAAGGGGGCAGAATTCACCAAGCTGAAAGGCAAAAGTTGGAGAGCCAACAGCTTTGACAAGCTTGCATAGACGCTAGGTATGTGCGTGGCAAGGACTGTATTTTTTTTTCCGCTGCAGCAGATGGGCAGAGAAATTTGCCAGCTACAGTCTACAGCTGGTGGTGTGCTGCTAGGACCTGAGACACCCTGTGCTATACCATCATCCCTGTCAGTGGAGGCTGCTTAGAGGTAATGGCTCAGTATAGCAGGGGCAGACTGAAGTTGGTAAGGAGGAGGGACAGATTTGTGCCCCTTGTGTGAGGCTTTTAGGTGCTCTTGCCTGTGCCTAAGCATGTGGTACCCAAATGGCTGGTGTTTTTGCCACGTTTGATGTGCCAGTTTAACACCATATAGTTCTGTGGGTGTTACTACCAGTTAATGCCATTTACTTCTGTGGGCGTTACTACCAGTTTAACGCCATATAGTTCTGTGGGCGTTACTACCTGTTTAACTCCAACAGAATTAAATGGCATTAAACTGGTAGTAACGCCCACAGAAGTAAATGGCATTAAACTGGCAGTAACGCCCACAGAAGTAAATGCCATTAAACTGGCAGTAACGCACACAGAACTATATGGCGTTAAAATGGCAGTAACGCCCACAAAAATAAATGGCATTAAACTGGCAGTAACGCCCACAGAACTATATGGCGTTAAACTGACAGTAACACCCACAGAACTATATGGCGTTAAAATGGCAGTAACGCCCACAAAAGTAAATGGCATTAAACTGGCAGTAACACCCACAGAAGTAAATGGCATTAAACTGGCAGTAACACTCGCAAAACTATATGACATTAAACTGGCAGTAATGGCCACAGAACTATATGGCGTTAAAATGACATTAACGCCCACAACAGAAATGGCATTAAACTGGCAGTAACACAAAACTATATGCCATTAAACTGCAGTAATGTCCACAGAACTATATGGCATTAAACTGGCAGTAACGCTCACAAAACTATATGGCGTTAAACTGGCAGTAACGCCAACAAAACTACATGGCATTAAATTGGCAGTAGCGCCCACAAAACTATATGGCGTTAAACTGGCAGTAACGCCCACAGAACTATATGGCGTTAAACTGGCAGTAAAGTCCACAGAAGTAAATGGCAATGAACTGGCAGTAACGCCCACAAAACTATATGGCATTATAAACTAGCAGTAACGCCCACAGAAATATATGGCGTTAAAATGGCAGTAACGCCCACAGAAGTAAATGGCATTAAACTAGCAGTAACACTCACAAAACGATATGCCATTAAACTGGCAGTAACACCCACAGAACTATATGGCGTTAAACTGGCAGTAACGCCCACAGAACTATATGGCGTTAAACTGGCAGTAACGTCCACAGAAGTAAATGGCGGTAAACTAGCAGTAACGCCCACAGAAGTAAATGGCATTAAACTGGCAGTAACACACACAAAACTATATGCCATTAAACTGGCAGTAACACCCACAGAACCATATGGTGTTAAAATGGCAGTAACACCCACAAAAGTAAATGGCATTAAACTGGCAGTATCGCTCACAGAAGTACATGGCATTAAACTGGCAGTAACACACACAAAACTATATGCGATTAAACTGGCAGTAACACCCACAGAACCATATGGTGTTACAATGGCAGTAACGCCCACAAAAGTAAATGGCATTAAACTGGCAGTAACATCCACAGAAGTAAATTGCATTAAACTGGCAGTATCACTCGCAAAACTATATGCCATTAAACCGGCAGTATTGGCCACAGAACTATATGGCGTTAAAATGACAGTAACGCCCACAAAAGTAAATGGCATTAAACTGGCAGTAACCCAAAACTATATGCCATTAAACTGCAGTAATGCCCACAGAACTATATGGCATTAAACTGGCAGTAACGCTCACAAAACTATATGGCGTTAAATTGGCAGTAACGCTCACAAAACTATATGCCATCAAACTGGCAGTAACGCCCACAGAACTATATGGCGTTAAACTGGCAGTAACGTCCACAGAAGTACAGGGCGGTAAACTAGCAGTAACGCCCACAGAAGTAAATGGTATTAAACTGGCAGTAACACACACAAAACTATATGCCATTAAACTGGCAGTAACACCCACAGAACCATATGGTGTTAAAATGGCAGTAACGCCCACAAAAGTAAATGGCATTAAACTGGCAGTATTGCTCACAGAAGTAAATGGCATTAAACTGGCAGTAACACACACAAAACTATATGCCATTAAACTGGCAGTAACGCCCACAGAACTATATGGCGTTAAAATGGCAGTAACACCCACAAAAGTAAATGGCATTAAACTGGCAGTAACACCCACAGAAGTAAATAGCATTAAACTGTCTCACTACACTGAAACTATCAGAGCTGTCCCTACTCTAGCTATACACGAATGTAAAGATTACTGACACGGTCTCTCTACACAAACTATCTGAGCTGTCCCTATTCTACATATACACTAATGTATGTATGAATTACAATGAAACTATCTGAGCTGTCCCTACTCTAGCTGCACACTATGCAAAGCTGAATGATGGTCCTCCTCACTACACTCACACTATCCCTAGACTGACACTAAACTAATATTCTACACTGACAATTGAAGCAAAATAGCACAGCTTAGCACACTAGCTAAATAATAGCACTGACCAGAGCCCTGTTCTATGTTTCTCCATCCGAAATCACACTGAAAATGGCTGCCATTGAAAGAATACTTTTATACTGTGGGGCAGGAATGAGCCATGATTGGATAAAGTCATGATGACCGTGTCCAATCATGTCTCTAACAGTGCGCTGTGCCCTGATTGGCTGAAGCTTTCACTGCTTCAGCCAATCAGGTCTTGCAATGCATTGTTCACTGCCGCATTGCATTTTGGTCCGTTCGGGGGGGGCGAACAAACGGTCGAATGTCCCGTTTGTTCGACGACCGAGCAGAGAAAGTTCGGCCCGAAATTATGCTCAGGCCGAACCGTTCGCCCATCCCTATTCAAAACTTCATGCTGGTGGTAACTTATGATACCCTTATAAAAAGGTACATGTCTGTATAGAGTCCCTTACCATACCCTCAAATGCATTACATACTATTGATGTTGGGCTGACTGGTCTTTCGCTTCCAGGTGTATAACTCGAGCAATAGTGGCTTGGCGATAGCTGCACTAAGTTCCCCAAAGACTCGCAGGTTTAAGTGATCTGGAACTTTTGTACCTGGTTTTCAGGTAACCACAGTGGCACCATCAGTGAGACCTCATTAAAATGATTGTTAAGTATATGGAATCCATCTTTTTTAATTGTAAAAACTGAAAAAGAAAAATGATTTAACCACCTCAATACCAGACACTTTCACCCCCTTCCTACCCAGGCCAATTTTCAGATTTCAGCACCGTAACACTTTGAATGGCAATTACCCAGTCATACAACATTGTCCCCAAATGAAATGTTTAGCATTTTGTGAGAGAGAGAGCTTCCTTTTGGTGGCTTTTAACATGGTTTATTTTTTGCTAAATAGAATGGAAAAAAAAAACCCTGAGAACTCTGGAAAAAAAAGTGTTGTCTTGTTATAAAATTTTGCAAATAATCTTTTTTTTATAAATCTAGGCCAAAATGTATTCTGCTACTTTCTTTAGTTAAAATAACCCACATCAATTTATATATTTTTTAGTCTATAGGAAAGTCCACAAACTATGGCATGTATATTTGACAATTGATCAGTCCTGATGTACTGACAGCACCATTTCTTGAGGCCCAAAAATGCCAGGACAGTGCAATCACCCCCAAAATTACCCCTCTTTGGATAGTAGAAAGTTCAACATATTTAGTAGAAGGTATCATGAGTTTATTGAAGTTGTAATTTGTCAATTTTAAAAAAAAAGAAGAAATTAAATAAAATGTTTTTTCATACTGTCACCAGAGCAGTATAGCGTCTTCATATGACTGGTGTGGCGGTGATCAGGTACACTGACTGGTGACTGATCTAAGCAGTAGAGTGTTACCATAGTGACACTGTACAACTGGGGAAGTCATCAGATTTTTTTGTTATCATTATGACCGCTTATAACCATGATCATCACTGTAGAAAGCAATCATTTTTTTATGAATGCCATCCAGTGTGTGCTACTGTGAAGCTGTGATTGGCAACAGCTTTTGCATGGTACAGATGCACTGTGATTGGCCTTGTCTGTAATATGTGATCACAGAGATCAACACAATAGTGCACAATGAATGGCTATGAATGAAAGCCATTCATTGTGTACAACTGTCATGTAATCTGTTGTGATTGGTCACAGCGATTACATGGTACCATGATCTGTCATCCGCTGTGTCTGGTGGACACAGGGGGTGACAGATTGTGCCACAGCATGGCCCCTAGGGCGTGCACGAGCTGCGATCCTGGGAGGACATCATAACATCCACCCAGGATGGGAGAGCTCCTGCTCCGCTGCCATTTGACAATGGGCCGGGCAGGAAGCAGTTAATACATCTACTTTTTCCTTGTGATTTGTGACCAGTTCTCCGATTTCATCCATTTTTAGGCCCATCTATTCTTTCATTCTACATTTTTGGGATTTGTTTACTTGGTGAAGCAATGGGTTTTTTCGTATTCTAGGTTAGCTGCCCTGACTGTTTCCTTGCACTTGATGCATTCCTTGTATAAATCTGGAGGCCCTTCTTTTTTTTTTACACTAGAATTTAGTCACAATGGTTTTAATTGTGTTCTTTTATGCTCATTATATAATAGAATACAATGACTAATGCACTTGTTTAATTCATTTTTAAAACCTCTCCCCACTTACCTTTTGTTGCTAATACTTTGTATTTGGTCCCACTGAGTGTCACGCAGGATGGATCACAGCTTGACTTTCGCTTTTTTTAAATTTAGAGTTCTTGTCATGCCAACATGCGTTTTTCTTGTAACTTATGGCAAATGTGATTACACCATGATCACTATTACCCAAGTTGTCTCTAACTTGCACATCTCTAAGCAGCTCTGTCTTGTTTGAAATGAACAGATGGATCAAATGGAGCACTGTTCCCCATGGGCTTCCCCATCCATTCCATTAAATTGTCCTGCAATATGTTTAAAAATGTGTGCAATTACTATTCAAATCATCATGACAAATACTGTGCAAATGGAACTGCTAAGTTAACAAAGGCTTGCCATTTCTTATGCACGTGGATATATTTAAATTCAATTCATGGAAAGTAAATCTATTGTGCATTTAAAGTACATGTAATACTAACTCAATCAGGCATTTGCTAAAGTGCTCCATGCCTGTGCAATGTGTGCTGAAATGGTCACTTGTTATCTCCAATGAAAGGCTGTGTAAAGGGCCAACAATGAAGGAGCACAGGTATAACGTATTGCCATCCTATAACAAGAAGTGCCTATTCAAGGACCATCATGGCAGAATCACCAAGGATTATTTTAGTGAAAGCTGCAAATTTTAAAATATTGAACATATTTATGGTTATGTTAGTTTTATCTGAGTTTTTAGTAACTGTGTTTATATATTTTGTTTTAACAGAAAAAACTGCGTTCATATTTAACTTTACCTCTATTGTTTGCTTGGGGACATTGAACTTTGCTTATGGCCATTGACAAAATGTAGTCTTACAATACAAATGCCATAAAGTACTAAACTAGAACACTTAAAGTGCTTCAGCTTGAATAAATCATTCATGAGAAAATCCTGCTTTTCATAAATGCACAATAAATTGAGACAACTCACTGTGATGCCCAAATATTTACTTTTATAATATAGTCTTGAAAAAGATAGAAACAGAAAAATATAAACATTTATTGAATTAAAACATAATTGAAACATAAATATCAGCATGTTTATGAACAAAATAAAATACTCTTCTGCAAAGTACACTAATCAGAGGACACCATTATGAAAAATGCAAAATGCGGGTAGTTCTTTGGGATTTTATTTTGGACCCTTTTACTCCTGCCTACATACCAGCATAACATAGGGTATGAAGATTGTATTAAAACATACTGATGGCCAGAAAAGATTTCAGAGGCTATATTAAAAGTACTAAAAATGTTTTCGCCTGAGTATTCTCTATCACCACACACTCTTTACACTGATCTCTAAGCCATGTCTATAGTAACCAAAAACATACTCAATATACAAATAAAATCAACGTTTACACGTGGACTTTTATAGGATGGTGACATTGCTGACCTTTCTTCTAAAAACTCTAGTTGCTGGACTGTCATGAACAGATTAAGTACACAGATCTAGAAGTTCCAGTTTACTCTGCTTTCCAGATCTTCATGCTCTTTCAGATCAAGTATAAAGGCCAGATAGCTAGCAATTTCAGTAAATGTCAGAAATGGCATTCTGACAGTATAGGTTTCTTTTAAGGCATTATATACATTCAGATCAGAATTAAGAGCAATTCAGCATATTTCAAAGAACACTTTGTATGCAACAAGAATTTTGGTTGGAGTTCTCTAGCTAGATACTATAACTTGCACTTTCATAGATCTGGTTACATCTTGCACTAAATGTGCTTTGTAAATAGGAAACATTTTGCCCATTAGTTTTCTTCTGATGTTGGCCCTACTTTATGCACAGTCCATATCCAAACATTCTCCAGCCTGTAGGAACGAAAACAATACATTTTTATGAATGCAGTGCAATTTTAAGATTTCATAATCTTCTTTTAAAAGAGGCACATGACCACACAAACTGCCATTGTAGCTTTGCAAGCATTTACAACAATATACAGTATACTGTATGTAATGCATCAACTGCTGCTGCTTCATTTCTACAGACATTTAACTGTTCTCGCGGAAGGGATTGAGTGCTTCCTTCACAGGCACTGTTGATCTAGCTAGGAGTATCTTTGCAACTAGAGCATAGGCATTCACACCGTGGCATGCATCTGAGCAAAAACT
This sequence comes from Glandirana rugosa, assembly GCA_018402905.1. Taxonomy (NCBI): domain Eukaryota; kingdom Metazoa; phylum Chordata; class Amphibia; order Anura; family Ranidae; genus Glandirana; species Glandirana rugosa. Next base: position 1,548,208 of record BLSH010249874.1, read on the forward strand.
GAATTTGGTCCTTTATGTGGCTTTTAGCAGCCAATAGTAAATCAACTACGGCTGTCAAAAATTAGATGGCCACCAGCCTTGACCCGTGCAACAATATTTGTGCCTATCAACTTGACTTCATTTAAAGTGTTGCTAAACCCAGGAATATGAAAATAGTTTATCTGCACCCCCCCCCCCCCACACTACCCACAGCTTATAAATCTATTTACATTAAAATACTGCCACTATGTACCTTTTTGGTGGATCTGTATACTACATTTGCACGACAGACTGCACAGTTTCTTCATGCTGAGAGTTCAAGTAGAAGGAGATTTCCACTACAGCCTGTATAGATGCCCACATGTGTGATGTCAATATCATGTGACCTGTCTATCTCTGAGATAGCATAAAAGCATAACAGCATAAAAGACACAATTTAGCATGTGCAGCTGGGCTACCCTGTTTGTGTTAGCTGCTCTTTCGCAGATAGACAGTGCAGGAGGGAAGGATCTATGGCATACAGGCTAAAACAGCCTTTATACACAATGCAGAGAATTAACCCCTTACGTTCCACAGTGAGTATAACAAGCATACTATGCTGCATATACAGACTGATTTTACTGTTGTGGGTTTAGTAACACTTTAAGCATCTTCTGAAAATCAGCTGTCACCAACAATGCCTGCTACTACTGCCAGTGAGACAAAGGGTCCACACTGATGTGTACAGGTATTTTAGTGCCATCCCAAGTATGCAGACTAATTAAATATAACTAAACTTTATATCATCAGATGTAAGGCGCATAGTTATCACTCTCAAATGCTGTGTTTCATTTCTGTGTCTAGGTCACAGTCATCAATTTATGGATTTTTGATCAGACTGCTGCTGTTAGAGATCCCATGTAAATTAACTTATCTATTGGTGTATCCGCTATGTCATTTTACAACAAGAGTCCTGACATCAGCTTACAATTTAAAATCTGCATAAACTGAAAATGGTCATACTGTATGTAGTAAAATAAACAGGCAAGAATTTGAGGAAAATGGTGTCCTCCAGGTTTCTGGCACATACTCGGAGGAACACTACATATCTGAAGCCTAATTATATGGGCAGTTTTAAGCTAGCCATACACGGTTAGATTTTTTTTAAAATTCAGCTTGTAGGATGAATGAAAGCAATCTAACTGATCCATCCATCCATGCTAAACAGCATAGATAGACAAATGCCCCTGCCGGCTATTGTATTCTGACAGTCGCTGCTGTGGGGCCACAACATTTTTCAGCAGGCTCCTTTGGCAAAGACATTTGCAATAAATCCTAACTGCTCTGTTATAACCACTCAACCAAATGGCGCTGGCTCCAAGATCCTCTCCTAGATTTCTCCTAAAAGTACCTTGGACTCTGAATTTGAGTGGCTCCATTCTTGTTCCTCTCCTGTGATGAAAGCTTATCCATCCATTTTACTGTTGTGGAGATGAGGTTCCTGCAAACAATGAATCTCTCAAGAGACTTGAAGCCTTACTCCAGGTTTCTTGGGACTTTAAAATAGTCCTTTTGGACCAAGCTGGGATCACTATATAAACTTCATGTAGCATCAGCTAAAAACTGTATATAACACTGTTTTCCGGCAGCAGGATGGGTACTTCTCGTCCTGTTCCCGGAACAAAATCAAGTCAGGCTGAGTGCTACTCAGCCATTCACATGAAGCTTTGTATTTCATCAAAGAACACAAGGCTTCCTCCGATTGGCTGAGGTGGACAGGCAAGCAGATGACGTCATGCTCTCTACCACAGTCAGAGTAAGCCTTGTATTCATTTATGAAATACAATGCTTCCTGTGAATGGCTGAGCAGAGCTCAGCCCATACAAACTATTTCGTCACAAGAAACCTGAAGTTAGGTGTTAAGCTGGCCATAGACAGCTCGAATTGGTTGAAATCCGATCCGACTGAGCAGTGTGGAAAATTATCAGCCAAACACTGACTGCATCCTATGAGATGCAGTCACTGTTCCTCAGCACAATTGTATTCGGGAAGCCACATCTGCCTGGACATGATGGAGATTCCTCCATGCAAAAAAATAACTTGATTTCCTAATCCAAGCCGTCTCTTGTAAGATGAGTTGCTGAAATTTGAGCCATCTATGCCCAGTTTTATTCACCTGCCTTATCACTAACCTCATTTGCATCCAATTAAAATAAATATTCAGAAAATGAATTGATTGCTACACTGCTCAGCAGAATGAGACCAGATCTGCCCATCCAGCTTGTAAAAGCTAGTCTAAGACCCCATTCACACTATCCAACATTTGTCATCAGATTTTGTTCATAGTTACCAAAACCATGTAGTGCAAGGGCCTGCCTGATTGCATACAAATTGAAACTCCTAAGGTTTGACCTCATATTACATGGTTTTGTTAAATCTGAAGGAAAAAAATCTACAGAACATCGGATAGCGTGTATCCAGCTTAAGGAGCATCTTGTTCATTGAGGGGAATGATTTTAAACTGGAGCAGGCAGAAGCTGATTGGTTGCCATGCACAGCTGCTTAGGTTTCTATATTTCACATTCAAAGCTTAACGTAACAAGCTGAAGACAGACTCTGGAGTAACTGTGCTTGACAGCCAACCAGCTTTTGGCTTCAGCTTGTTCAATTAAACTTGATGTAAACCCACCACTCACCCAGTATAAACTAATGGCAGAGTATTAATGTATATATACATGCAAGCCTCCTGCAGCTATCCCTACCTTGCAAATGTCATTCATTTAAGCACTAGCAGTTGTGTAAAACCCTGAAATCAGTGGGTTTCTCTGTTTGCTGGATCTCGGTGGGAGGAGTTGTGATGTCACAAGCCTACCCACCCACCTCTATACTGAGAAATTGAGGAGGGAGGGGGGAGTGTGAAACGTACTCTGCTCTGTGAAGGAGTTAAGCAAATTGCTTGTCACTCACAGAGCTGATTGTCTGTGTGTTTCCTTGTTAGTCAGACTTTCTCTTCCTGAAAAAAGATAAGGTCATTACTCACAGTTGGAATAACTCTTTGTGACAAGACTGGGCACAGATGACATGACATGCTATACTCTACCAGGCAGAATTATTAATTACATTTTTTTTCGGGTTTACATACATCTAAAAACAGTAGTAGGTGTACATGGCAACCAATCAGCTTCTGTCCACTCAGTTATGATAAATTCCCCCCATTATGCATTCACAAAATGACCACCGTCTTTCGGAAAGAAAGGGATGGTAAAAAAAAAAAACACAACACACGCACATACAAATGGACATATACAGTAATACAAATCCTGGCAGGGACTCCAACCTATCCCCATTCTTCAAAAAAAGGTTTTATTGTTGTCGGTGCTTCCAGTAGAGATTTCAACCCAGTTTCTCCAGGACAGGAAATAGAGGGAAATCTCTCCAATTAGGACACATATCAATGAAAACCTGGGGGAAGTTTTAATGCTACCTAGCTAGATCTAACAGAAAACAAACAACTGCAGTCTTATTTAAAATGATGCTTTGTGCTATTGCTAAATAAAAGATCACATATATAAGTAAGCAGCAAAATATAGCTAATATAAGGGAAGACTCACAGTTGAACTCTCTCAAATGTCCAGTGGGTTTAAAGGCTATTTTCAGGTTACCAGTGATTATGACATTAATACTGGGCAGAGTTAAATTATACCCCATAGATTGCATTGCTCTTCATAATTATTTTAGTATGGTTGTTCTGTTTTGCTACAAAAACTACCTACATACTTATGCTCAGAGATCCTGGAGAAGCCAATAAAGCATTTATGAATATGGAAAAAACAGAATCCTTGGTCAAATTAAAATTTACAAACACATTTAAAGTGTATGTTTATCCTAGCACCATAAAAAAAACAACAAAAACAAAACATTCGAGAAATCACACACGCAAATACCATTTAATATGACAAATTTAGTATGTCATTTCTAAAATGAGTTGTATTGTGGGTCAATTTAGTAAAAAGAAAAAAAAACATTCCTTTGTGCACTGCTTTGCTCCTGAGATGCCAATGTCCTCACAGCTATTTCTTTTGCACGCCTCATGTATTTGTTCTGTGTGAATACTGGCAAACAAAGTTACTAGTCTATTTTTTCTCTAGGGCGCATGCTCTTCAGTCATAACAATAGTGTCAATCAGGAAAATATCATGTTATGGCCACTAGATGGACCCAACTATTATATAAGTATTTCCTAGGATCACCAGCCCCACCTAGTGGCAATACTGCAATATTACCAGATTAATGCTAGTCTTACAATTTAAAAATATCCACCCTAGCGAGAAATCGCCTACTGCCTTAGCAACCTAGTAATTTCGCTGGCATTCACACAGAATGATTATACATGCAGTTTTGCAGCATAAAAAGCTGCATTTTTAAAATAAATATACTCCTAAGGGTTATGGTATTTCCAGCAGCCATTTTGTTCTATACAGAGCAGCTCCATGTGTGTACTGATCACCCATGGCAAACGGTATAAATGAGGAACTTTAACAGGGGCCAGTGTAAAACAGGACAGTAATGTAAGTACATGTAACTGAAAAAAATTAAGATTGCACAGCAAACATGCTAAAATGAACATGCACTAAGTAAACTAAAAATATTTTTGTTGTAACTATTACATTTCAAAATTTTGATGAAATTCTTAAGATAAAATAGTAAAAATATTACTTTGGATTAAAAAAATTTCAATGTTTAAAATACCCTATGGCAGTTCTTGACATTTTATGGGAGCTGTATTACAGAGTGCATTACAGATTTTACAGTTTAACATATACAGTATATATACACACACATGTACAAAAGAGGTGGCAGACAAATCCTGATTAACTTTACAAAATGTTGTGTCTCATTGAAGGTCATAATCTTAAATCAGTTTTTATATGGCCTTGGTAAACAGCACTGTCCATCTTCTCTTTTTCCCCAGGGTTTCGAGGTCTAAAATAAAGGTTAACTAAAAGTTAAAATAAAAGATCATTACAATAGCAATGCAAAGTAACAAACAATGAATAATAAAGTTACCAATCACAGTCTTCCTCCCACTGGAAACAGGAACCTGCCCCCAGCACCAAATCTTCCCGCACACAAGAGCTGGGAGGGATCTTTGCTGCAGCTGTGTCACTCGCAGCTGCAGCAAAGACACAGGACCAAATGGCATTCCTCACACATACTGCACCCATGGAGGATGCAACACTCATTTGTATCTTGTACTTCTCTTCCCAATCCTTCCAGTTCACATACGCAATTGATGTCTCCCCATCGTAGACTATTTGACAAAAAGATCTTGTATAGATTAACCATTTCCTGTGGTGGCAGCAAGTTGAAGTGGTTATGCCAGGAAGATGCCTGCAGCTACAGGCATTATCCCAGTATAAAAACTTTCAGCCAGCGATTCTCTTGTAGAAAGTGGCCTGAGTGGCTGTATAGCCACTTGATCGCCTCTACAGGCTGTAGAAGGCCCCCCCCCCCGTTAACCAGGGGCTCACCCATCCAGCCAGGGAGCCTGGTAAGGTTGCAACCAGTGGTATCCAGTTCCTGGAACACAGTTGGAAAATTTAAAAAATGTTCTTGCTTCCACTGTGTGACCTCAGAAACCGGAAGTGACCAGGATTTTGTCACTTCCTGTTATGGTCTGATGTAAACAAGCCATTACTGGCTTGCGAAAACATCTGATCAAACCGATCTCAGTTTGATCAAATGCCTTGGTGGCAAAAGGAGACATCAAAGGTCTAAAAGACCCATGCTATCACAAGGGATGTTGTAATAGCAATAAAGTTGATAAAAAAAAGATGTAAAGATAGTTATAATAATTTTAATAAATCAAAAAATTTAAAGCACTCACGCTCCACGTGCTCAAGGTGAACAAGCACATCAGCCCTGTATAAACCGCAATCGCTCCATACCATGAACGGCAGAGCAAGAGCAGTAATTCTAGCACCAGGCCTCTTCTGTAGCTTTAAACCTGTAACAGCTTTTTAAAGTGTCACCTATGGAGATTTTTACGGACTATAGTTTGGCATCGTTCTACAGCCATACATAATTTTAGCTGTGTGAGGGCGGGAAACTCACAGAGAAAAAGAAACATTGGAATACTTGTCGGTACCAGTATGCAAATGTGTTTTTGCTTTAGAACAGGGTTTTCCAAAACTGCGACCCATGGGCTGCATGTGGCCCCTTGCTTGCCTTAATGCCCTTGGGGCACAAATCCTTCCACTGATACGAGGCACTAGTCCTTCCACTGTCACCACAGATGGGGGCACTTTTCCACCAACTGACACCAATGATATAATTTTTTTTCTCTCACTGACCACCAAGCCTATGGTATAGTTTACACTAACCAATGCCAGAGCATTTTCTACCCCCGCTGGCCACAGTTCTGCCCCCCTAATATTTGAAGGGCAGTAAACTGACCTTTTGTTTCAAAAGTTTGGACACCCCTGCTTTAAAAGAATACATCTCTAAATATTTGTTTCTTTTTTTACATTTTAGTTTGGGGTACCTTGAGATTGTGCAGAATTTTAAAAAGTGTCTTGTCTGAAAAAAGATTGAGAAACACTGATCTAAGGTCTCGGCTTTCCATAGGTTCTTTGATGGCAGCAGCAGTGAAAGTTTCACTGCCACCAATGAAGCTGGGGAAAAGGGGGTTTTAACCACTTCAAGACCAAGCCTGTTTTTTGGGTTTGGTGTTTACGAGTTAAAACCATTTTTTTTTGCTATAAAATTACTTAGAACCCCCAAACATTATATATTCTTTTTTCTAACACCCTAGAGAATAAAATGGTGGTCATTGCAAAACTTTATGTCACACCGTATTTGCGCAGCGGTCTTCCAAGCGTGCTTTTTTTTAATAAATTCAGATTTTTTTAGTTAAAAAAAATTAAAAAACAGTAAAGTTAGGCCAATTTTTTCCATATTGTGAAAGATAATGTTACGCCCAGTAAAATGATACCCAACATGTCATGCTTCAAAATTGCGTCCACTTGCGGAATGGCGACAAACTTTGCAACTTAAAAATCTCCATTGGCGACGTTTAAAAAATTCTACAGGTTAGCGGTTTTGAGTTACAGAGGAGCTCTAGTGCTAAAATTATTGCTCTCACTTTAACGATCGCGGCAATACCTCACATGTGTGGTTTGAACACCATTTTCATATGTGGGCAGGACTTACGTATGCGTTCGCTTCTGCACGCGAGCTCGCGGGGACAGAGTGCTTTAAATTTTTTTTATTATTTATTTATTTATTTTGCTTTTTATTTTTACACTGTTCTTTTTTTAAAAAAAAAATTGATCACTTTTATTCCTATTACAAGAAATGTAAACATTCCTTGTAATAGAAAAAAGCATGACAGGTCCTCTTAAATATAAGATCTGGGGTCAAAAAGACCTCACATCTCATATTTACACTAAAATGCAACAAAAAAAATCTGAAAAAAAATGACAGCCTAAAAAAAAACAAATGGGCCCTTTAAGATCGTTGGGCGGACGTGACTTCTGACGTCATTTCTGCCCTGACGTGTTATGGAGCCGAGTGAGTGGCTTCAGCCGCTCAGTCGGCTCACGAACACTGGGGGGGACGGATCCGATCATTTCAGCCGCCGGCGGGTCCGGTAAGCGACGGAGATGACGGGAAAGTGGCGGGAGGGGGGGGAGCACCTCTCCCGCCGCTGATAAATGTGATCTTGCAGCGAATCCGCCGCTAAGACCAATTTTATCATGTTCAGAACCACCACTCAAACCTAAGGACATCATATGACGTCCGGCGGTACAGAAGTGGATAATTAATCTGCTACCAATAAGCTGGGGGAGGTTATAGCTAGCTACACTGTAATTAGAACCCCACTTTGCTTCTGCCCAGCTTCCTTTGTTGCAGTGCTGGCTAAAAAAAAAACAAAAAACCCACCTTTTAAACATTGCCTCCCTGCTGCTCTTATATTTACTGCAATTGCTTTCTAATAATTCCTGATGGAAACACAATTTTAAAAATCTTTTTTGCAAGCGACCGTGTGATCACAAAGCTACAGGGTCTGTCTGCATGGCTGGTAGGCATTAAAACGGTTTCAAGGCCAAAAAATAAATATATGAGCTCTATGGATGCTGGTTGGATAACTTCACTGCTATAAGATTCAGCAGCATTTTCAGCCCTACACACACACACTTGAAAAAAGAAAAATGGTATTTATATTGAGATTTATAAGAAACTGTGTGCAGCATTAGATGGTTATTAAAAAATGTATGTTATAGCTCAGGCCCTGTGCCCCATGACTGAAGTAATAGTGTGTTAGAGTGTTGTTCAATACCTTTTTTCCATTTCTGGGGAGGGACCCCATAACATTTTTGCAATGGGTCCCTGTGATTCCAAGTTACGCCCTTGGGTCCCCACACAGTAGTGATTTTAAAGGTTTTTGCAGCTGCATAGATGAGTGTATTGCATAACAAATGATCTACATGAGATCCTTGCACAAACAACTATTTTACACATGTACAAACTTGTACTAGTTTTTGCTGGCCATAAATACGGAAAATTGTTACCATACATGTAAACACTGCAATGGTAATAAAAAATGTAAAGAATTCACTGCTCTGGCTACTCATCGTACATACATGATTAAAGATCTGATCACATGTCAAACAGCGGGAGTAGTGTACATGTTGGAGTTTCGTTGTGGCCTCCAATATGTAGGGAGGACCTCCAGTGCACTGGCAGTTGGGATTGGGGAGCATGTCTCAAATATTAAAAGGGGTGAGAAATCCCATAGTGTCTCCCGCCATTTTAGGGGCCATCATGACCGGGACCCAAGTCAGCTTAGGGTGGATGTAAACCCACCACCCACCCAGTATAAACTAATGACACAGTATTAATGTATATATGTATGCAAGCATCCTGCACCTATCTCTACCTTTCAAATGTCCTTCCTGTAAGCACTAGCAGCTCTGTAAAACTCTAAAATTAGCGGGTGTCTGTGTTTGCTGGAGTTTGGTGGGTGGAGTTGGGATTTCACAAGCCTCCCCACCCACCTCTGTACTGAGACATTGAGGAGGGAGGGAGGGGGGAGTGTAAAATTTTCTCTGCTGTGTGAAGAGATGAGCAAATTGCTTGTCACTCACAGAGCAAGGGGCGGAACGACTGTGTATTTCCCTGTTAGTTGGACTTTCTTTTCCTGAAAAAAGATAAGCTCATTACTCACAGTTGGATTAACTCTTTGTGGCAAGACTGGGCACAGATGATATGACATGCTATACTCTACCAGGCAGAATTATTAATTCATTTTTTTTTTCAGGTTTACATCCACTTTAAGTTCTGGGGGATTGAAAAGGTCCCCAGACATTGGAGAGGAGGTAACTACATTAGGAGACTGAGTCAGAGGGAATCTCTCTGGATTTATGACACCCAGGTTATGAAGCCGTTGGGGATGAATATCGAGTTTGACCTCAACTGCTTCATTTCTGACAGATGAAGAAGCATTAGGCCATTTGGGGGCGAATTATATATGTGGTGACTGCCCTTTTTATATTTTGTATACTGATCCTAGTTTTATTTATTTTTTATTGGTTTATATATGTGTTCCAGTTAGGTAGTCTTTAAACATTCTATATTGAGACTCCCTGGGGAGGCAGCGGGTGATGTCTTAAGTTAGTATTAGATTTATATTAATGTATTTAGCATCTGGCTGTATTGGTGTATTTTCAGCACCGCATGGGTTAACAGTGAAGGTGAACGTAAGCTGCAATGTGATTTTCTGATCCCTGTGGCTATTGCGTCTCTTGCGATGTGGTAATTCCTTTCTGGAAGTACAGCGCACTCTGTGTGTGAGGTGGATCAAGGAGCGTCTTGTCTCCTTGATGACCGGCAGGTATAAGAAGCGAAAGTGACGCCCCAGGCCACGCCCCGCTGACGAAGGCATATGAGCGGATGTGATAGCCACCAGAAAAGCCACTTTCTGCGAAAGCAAATGCAGAGAGATTTCCCTGATGTTTTCAAAGGGCGGCTTCTGAAATACCGAGAGGACCAAATTGAGGTCCCATGGCGCCAAAGGCGACCGTACCTGGGGGGGGGGGCGATATGTCGAACCCCCTGCATGAAAGTACGGATCAATGAATGCGTCGCCAAAGGACGCTGAAAAAAGATCGCCAGAGCAGAAACCTGACCCTTGATAGTGCTCAACGCCAGTTTCTGGTCGAGGCCCTTCTGTAGGAAGGCCAGAACTCGAGACACCGAGAAAGAATGAGGGTTCCACCCCCGACTTCGCACCAGGCAATGTAAGCCTTCCAGGTGCGGTGGTAAATCTTACGTGAGATGGCCTTACGTGCCTTCAACATGGTAGGAATCACCGAGTCCGAAACCCCTCGATCCCTCAACACCTGGGATTCAATAACCAGGCCGTTAAAGCCAGAGAGGGTAAAGCAGGGTGCAAGATGGGCCCCTGGGACAGAAGGTCCTCGCGAAGCGGGAGCCGTCAGGGAACCTCCACCACCATCCGTACTACATCTGCGTACCAAGGATGCCTTGGCCAATCTGGAGCTACTAGAACGGTCGGTATACCCTCCGCTTCTATTCTGCGCAGAAGGCGCGGAAGCAGTTTGAGAGGAGGAAAGGCATAGATGAGTCGATACCGATCCCACGGAGCTACAAGAGCATCTGCCGCGTCCGCTATGGGGTCCCTTGTCCTGCTTACGAAGGTCTGCACCTTCCGATTGAGGCGGGACGCCAACAAGTCTACGTCTGGAACACCCCATCTCAGACAAATCTGATGAAACACATCCGGGTGCAGGGACCACTCTCCCTGGTCCAGGCACTGACGACTGAGATAGTCCGCTTGCCAATTTTCTACGCCCGGTATGTGTACGGCAGAAATTGCCGGAACATGGCTTTCTGCCCACCGCAGGATGGGAGCCACCTCCGAGGCTGCCGCCGAGCTTCTTGTCCCACCCTGGTGGTTCACGTACGCCACGGCCGTGGTACTGTCCGACTGAACCCGGACAGGGCACTCGTGTAGTCTCGACGTCCAATGGGAGAGGCAGCACCAAATCACCCGCAATTCCAGGACATTGATCGGGAGATGAGACTCCTCTGGAGACGACCGTCCCTGGGCCGAGAGCAGCCCCAGGACTCCGCCCCAGCCTGTCAGGCTGGCGTCCGTCGTGATCACTGTCCAGTGAAGGGGAAGAACTGACTTCCCTGACTGAAGAGCCAGGGCCCGCAGCCACCAAAGCAGCGATGCCCTCACCTGGTGATCCAACCTGATCACCCGATCCAGTGAAGATGGGGACCTGTCCCATCTCAGGAGAATTTCCCTTTGCAAAACGCGGGTGTGACACTGAGCATAAGGGACTGCTTTGAAGGAGGCCACCATGAGGCCCAAGACCCGCATGCAAAAATGGATTGAGGCCCATTTCTGGGACAGTAGGGACCGAACCGCTGACTGAAGCATCTGCCGCTTGGTTGGCGGGAGGAAGACCTTCGCCTGGGCTGCATCCAGGACCAGACCCAGATACTCCAGGCGGTGAGACGGATTCAGAACAGACTTCGGGAGGTTGATCACCCACCCGAACTCCTGCAGTGTGCGCAGGGTGATCGTCACATTGTCCCTGAGTGCTGGAGCCGACTCCGCACACAGGAGAAGGTCGTCCAGGTACGCCACCACCGAGATGCCCCTCTGCCTCTGCAGAGCCAGAACCAGGGCCAGTAGTTTGGTGAAGACCCGAGGTGCCAAGGCCAGACCAAATGGGAGAGCCACATACTGGTAGTGCTCTTCCCTGACCGCAAAGCGCTGGAAGCACTGGTGCTGGGCGCAGATAGGGACGTGCAGGTACGCATCTTTGATGCAGAGAGAGGCCAAGAAATCGCCCTGGTGCAGGGCCGCTACCACCGAGCGGACCGACTCCATGCGAAACCTGCAAACCCACAAAAACCTGTTGAGGCCCTTCAGGTCCAGGATGGAACGAACCCGTCCTTCTTTGGAACCACAAAAAGGTTGGTGTAAAACCCTTGGGAACGTTCCGCCCATGGCACGGGAACAATGAGCCCTTGACCCAGCAGGTCCTGCAAAGCCCCGAACAGGGCCCGCAGGCAGCTGCAGGTTGGAGGCGAAGAACCTGTTTGGGGGCGAGAACGAAATTCTATGCTGTACCCCGAGGAGACCACCTCGAGGACCCAGCGGTCCGAAATGCGGGAGGACCACCTGCTTGCGAACCCCAGGTGATGACCTCCACCTGAACGCTGGGTGGGGGGCAACCCTTCATGCAGAGGAGACCTTGTCCTCTGGCTTGGTGCGCTTACGCGGCCAGTGACGCTTCTGTCCACCTGTGGGGGCCTTGGTGGGCTGTGAACTCTTGCCCGAGGAGCGGAAGGGACGAAAGGGCCACCTATGGGCCAGAAAGGAAGAGCCCTGCTGGCGGCGGGGGTCCGAACTCCTCCTAGACTCCGGGATAAAGTTGCTCTTCCCTCCCGTGAGATTTTTGATCATCTCGTCCAAGGAGTCACTGAAGAGCCGCCCCCCCTGGAAAGGCAAGTCCGCCAGGGCCTTCTTAGAAATCTGGTCCGCAGACCAGCACTTCAGCCAAAGCCACCGCCTGGCCACCACAGAGACCGCAGGTGCCATGGATATCAGGGGGGGCGCGTCCAGAGCAGCATCGCACAGATACTGACCCCCCTGGACCATCTGGTCTGCAAGATCCACACACTCAGGAGAAGCCTGCGTCTTGCACAACTCGCTGTGTAGCAGCTTTGCCCACTCAGTGAGCATTTGCGACACCAGCGCAGGTGCCACAATGGGCCGCATGGCAGACCCAGTTAGAGCAAATAGGGATCTGACGCAAGCCTCAGCCTTCCTGTCAGCTGGGTCCTTAAACTTACTCAGGCGGGACACGGGGGGGATCAACCACGGGAGGTGATGCCCACTTCTGCTATAATTTACCCTCAAAGGGATAACACACAGCTAAACGCTTCGGAATGGGGAGGGAGCTCTGAGGCCGAGCCCAGTCCTTGTAGACAAATTTATCCAGAAAATCCACATACGGAAAGACCTTAGCCGCAGGGCCCGGTCTATGTGACCCGAAGGGGACGGGCACCCTCCGAGAGGGTCCCGCTGCTTCTTGCAGTTGCAGGGTCTCATGCACTGAGGTTATCAGAGCGTCTACAAGAGCCTTCTTGTGCGCAGCAGAGGACGCCTCAGACTCATCCCCGCTATCAGGAGCGTATGGGATCTCACCGTCCGACAGTTCAAGGGGGGGCAAAATGGCCGCCAAGGAACCGATCGCCGAGCACGAGGCAAGTGGGGGGGGGGGCACCAGCTAGGGCCCATTACCCACATCACACCCTGGAAGTCCCGGGGAGGGGAAGGGGGTGTGACAGCGGGGTACCGGAGGGGTGGGGGAGGGGGAACGAGCGAGGAAGAGGGGGGAGACCACCCACTACGCTACACCCCAGAGGGGGGACCCGCCAGCTCCCCCCAGGCCCCCAAAGGGGGGGTGTACTTACCCCATCTAGTCGGGCGGTGCGGGGGATCCCACCCGAGGCAGCTTACACGCTCCCGGCTAGGCCAGAGGGAGCTGTCGGGCCTGGACGCACTGCGTGCGATGGCGGGGCGATACCTACCACAACTGATTTGTTTATATTTCAGCTGTCAGCAATGGTACAAAGCATTAAAAAGTTATTTACAAATGATTTTTTTTTTTAATTTTGCGCTTTTGTGAAATGTGTAAACATGTGTTAAAGGTGTAAAAATATTATGGAACAAAGCAAACAAAAAAATAAATAAAAGTGAAAAAAAAATCAGCAGGAAAATATTAAATGGAAAAGCATAAGGAGTTAATTAAGGCTGATTAGTGTAAATTAAAGGTTAATAGGGGGTTAAAACAGAGGAACATTTAATTAATTTTCTTTTTTTTACTTGACAGGTTGCTTTAAACTGACTTAATCTGCAGAAGGAAGTTATCCCTTTGATCTGTAGATGAAGAAACAGATACAAAAAGAAACAGTTGATGAACATTCCCCAGCTGCTTTTTTTTTTTGACAGCTCCAATTGCCGGGACATTGTTTACACTGACAGCTGAATGAGGCGACCCCGCTTCTTAACAACCGATAATTACCGGCTTTTTTTTGTTTTTCATTTCAGCTGTCAGTGGGGGAATCCAAGCCTGAAAGTATTGGTTTCAGGTATTGGAGCATTTGCATGAATACCGATACTCATACACAGCTGAATGAGGCGACCCCGCTTCTTAACAACCGATAATTACCGGCTTTTTTTTGTTTTTCATTTCAGCTGTCAGTGGGGGAATCCAAGCCTGAAAGTATTGGTTTCAGGTATTGGAGCATTTGCATGAATACCGATACTCATGCAAAT
>BLSH010249874.1:1577508-1610847 GCA_018402905.1 Glandirana rugosa
CAAAAAAAAAAAAAAAAAAAAAAAAAAAAAGGTAAAGAATGTCTTTTTCTGTTCTTTTCTTCTCCCTTCCACCAGTTACTTCACCATATAGTCTTAACAGATTTTGATTTTTTTTTTTTGTTAATATGGATTCTGCCTATTGGGTTCTATTTTTATTATACTGCTTTTATTATACCAACTGTTTCAAAATGTGTCAATGTATTTATTTCTTCAAAGTGAGTTGATATGACCATTAAAGATCTGTATGGTGTGTCCGAGTCTTGAAGAAGCAGTAGATCCATGAAACATGTAGACATGAAACACTACCTATACTGTACATTAACCGCATTATATGATCTTTGTATTTTATCTATTTTATGAGCGTTGGATTCGCTCAACACTTTTTTTTTACATAAAACATTTTTCATTTTCAATTTTTGCTTGACTATTTAAGATGTCCTATGTGTCCCATATTTTGTCGTCATGTTGGTACTTTCAGAGTTACTGTTCAGTACAAGTATGCAAATTAGGGGTTCTGATGTTATTTCAGTCGTTTGTCAGAAATGGCTTCTTACACATTTCTCTTAGCATAGGGTTCCTTTAAGTTTACTAAAAATATTTTTGCATAGTTAATTCCATTTTATATCAACATTAAAATTGCTGGTGTACATTTGCATGCAGTTGTATAAAATCACTTTGGAGTGACGTTACCACAGTCCAAATAGAACATGATATCCAAATTTAAATCGCTTTTAGCCTCAGGATTAACTTATGTCATTCATTTTAGGAGGAAGATAATTTTCTGTAGTAATGCTCAATATCACTAAAGATTGTGTAAGTATTAACTCCTACGCTACCTGTTTAAATACAATGCTATACAGTATACACCCTTATTCAACGGTGCCCCAAATTTATAGGGAGGTGAACAGAAAATTAAAATAAGCTTATATGTACATACTGTATATAATGTGTATGGTCGCTGCTTGCAACACAATTGCATTCCCACAATTTATAAAAGTGCCAGATTAAAATAAGTGCCACACTACCAATCTTTACATAAATCACATATACCAGTAAATAATGTGATAATACAAATATGCAAATAAAATGTGGACTGTTATTCAACTCATTATTATATATCAATCATGCAGTTCATATCATAAAGTCAGTTCATACGATTCAACATAAAGTGACAGGTCATCAAGAGGTGATGTGAAATCCTTATTATAGAAATTATACAGTGCTTTTATGACCACTTCCTGTCACCTCCGTGCTCACAACTTAGTGATGTGATACAGCACGTGTAAACATATCCAACTTGTTGTCTCCAGTTGTTGTGCAGCAAACAGGTCTTGTAGTATGGCCTTACACTCACTAGGGCACTGGTGCCCTTTCAGGTATACTTTCTCGAGGATAAGGGTACTAGTCCCTTTAAGAGCACCTTACCCTCCCAATGTTAGTTACTCCAATGCCATATTGGAATAAAGAGGATGCCCCTCAGTAGTGTAAAACTACCCTTACTCCAGGAAGCATATTTGACAGGATACGAGTACCCTAGTGAGTGGGAGGCAATACTACAAGACCCGTTTGCTGCACAACAACCGTTTTGGTTGCTTGGCATGTATTAACAAAATATATTACCATTATATTCACAGTACTGTAATGTATGTCCTTCAGTAAAGTTACTCATCCTTGATTTTGTGTTTATACCTGTTGGTATTGCAGCAGTTATTAGGCACGCTATTCCTGCTCCAGCATTACTCAATGCAAATGGAAGTTTCCTCCCAATGCGATCAATTGAGATTAAAATAAGAACAGCAGCCGGTAACTCCACCACAGCAGAAATAAAAAAGTCTGTATATAGACTCCCAGATACAATTCCTAAGCGCATAACAAGACCCTGGTAGATGACTGCGCTTGTAAACCTGAAAAAAGAAAAACAATCACTGTTAGAAACTAGAAAGTGCAGATATTTATAGGATGACCATCTAGCATTTTTTCCCAAAACTTACAGTACAAAGGACCTAAATTATGTGAAATGTCATGCACTATGCTCCTATTATATAGGGTTAGCTCCTAGAAAGTTGTTGAGGGTTATGGCAGTTATTTACAAAATGGTTATTTTGTAAAACCTGTGTTCAATCAGGATGAGAACATTTAAAAAAATAAAATAAGAGGTTGAATTTAAACACAAGTCTACTGGACAAGCAAACCTCCAATAAATCACCCATGTTCATGTAGGATTGAAAATGGAGGCCAACGAGAGCCCAAAGATCCAAAGTCGCTATAATTTCTAATGCTGCTGTGCCTGTCAACAAACTCAGAGAAAGGGATTTTACGGTAAGTCAAAAAATCCAGTTTTCGCTTTCATTCGTCGACAGGCACAGCGATTCTTAGGACTAAGTGGGACGTCCAAAAGCAGTGCCAAAAATGAGGGGTGGGTAACAGAACAACAGAACTACACCCAACTGAACCCTCAGTGAGGAACCACACGTGTCTCACACAGCCGCCTGCAAAACTTTGCGGCCAAACGCAGCATCCAAGGATGCTAAAACATCAACTTTGTATAACTTTGAGAAGGTGAGCACAGAGGACCAAGTAGTCGCTTGTACACTTGAGACACAGACGCCTGATGTCGAAAAGCCCAGGAAGTGCTGATCGCCCTGGTAAAGTAGCCGTGACCGGGAAAGGAGGCTCCAGACCCTGAACAGCATAGGCTCGGGTCACAATCTGTCTAATCCAACATAAAATAGTGGCCGACGAGGCCGCCAGACCCTTGCGTGGGCCATCCACCACTACAAAAAGGGCATCCGACCTCCGAAAAGAGGCCGTGGTCGCCAGATACACCTGCAGGGCCCGAACAACATCCAGGGAGTGCAAGGCAACTTCCCTAGGATGAGAGGGACGTGGGCAGAGTGAAGGAAGGACAATGTCCTCATTGATATGGAAAGACGACACCACCTTCGGCAGAAAAGAAGGTGATGGCCGCAGAACCGCCTTATCCTTGTGTAGGTCCAGATATGGAGACATACATGATAGAGCCGTCCACTCAGACACCTGCTGAGCGGATGTGATGGCTACCAGGAAAGCCACCTTTTGCAAAAGCAATTGTAGCGATATCTCCCTGATATTCTCAAAGGGCGGCTTCTGAAGGACCAAGAGTACCAAATTGAGGTCCCGTGGCGCCAGAGGCGACCATACCTGGGGGGCGACATGTCGAACCCCCTGCATAAAAGTACAGATCAAAGAATGCGTCGCCAAAGGTCGCTGAAAAAAGATCGCCAGGGCAGAAAACTGACCCTTGATCGTACTCAATCTCAGCTTCTGGTCGAGACCCTTCTGCAGAAAAGCCAGAACCCAAGATACCGAAAAAGATCGGGGATTCCACCCCCCATTCTCGCACCAGGCGATATAAGCCCTCTAGGTGTGGTGATAAATCTTCCTGGAAGTGGCCTTACGTGCGTTAAGCATGATGGGGATCACAGAGTCTGAGACACCCTGATCCCTCAACACCTGGGATTCCATAGCCAGGCCGTTAAAGCCAGCAAGGGTAAAGCAGGATGCAAGATAGGCCCCGGGACAGGAGATCCTCGCGAAGCGGGAGTTACCAGGGGACGTCCACCACCATTTGAACTAAGTCGGCGTCCCAAGAATGCCTTGGCCAATCTGGAGCTATGAGAATGGTCCGTATGCCCTCCGTTTCTATTCTGCGCAGAAGGCGCGGAAGCAACTTGAGAGGGGGAAAGGCGTAGAGGAGCCGGTACCGAGCCCACGGAGCTACTAGGGTATCCACCGCGTCCGCTAGGGGATCCCTTGTCCTGCTCACGAAGGCCTGCACCTTCCGATTGAGACGAGATGCTAGAAGGTCCACGTTTGGAGTACCCCACCTCAGACAAATCTGATGGAACACGGCCGGGTGCAGGGACCACTCTCCCTGGTCCAATCCCTGACAACTGAGGTAGTCCACCTGCCAATTCTCTATGCCCGGAATGTGGACGGCGGAGATTGCCGATACGCGGAATTCTGCCCACCGCAGAATGTGAGCTACCCCTGAGGCTGCAGCCGAACTCCTTGTCCCGCCCTGGTGATTCATGTATGCCACGGCCGTGGCATTGTCTGACTGAATCCGGACAGGGCACCCGTGCAGCCTCCTTGTCCAATGGGAGAGGCAGCACCTGATGGCCCGCAATTCCAGGATATTGATCGGGAGACGAGACTCCTCTGGAGACCACCGTCCGTGGGCCAAAAACAGCCCCAGGACACCTCCCCAGCTGATCAGGCTGGCGTCCGTCGTGACCACCGTCCAATGGAGGGGGAGGAACGACTTCCCCAAACGCAGGGCTGGAGCCTGCATCCACCAGAGCAGCAAAGTTCTGGTCCAGTGGTCCATCCTGATCAACCGATCCAAGGATGAGGGGGACTTGTCCCACTTTCACAGAATCTCCCGCTGCAGAACATGAGTGTGACACTGGGCGTATGGGACCGCCTCGAAGGTGGACACCATGAGGCCCAAGACCCGTATGCAAAAGCGTAGGGAGGACCACCTCTGGGACAGCAGAGACCAAACCGCCGAATGAAGCGTCTGTCGCTTGGATGGTGGAAGGAAGACCTTCGCCTGGGCCGCATCCAGAATCAGACCCAGATACTCCAAGCAGTGAGACAGAGTCATCACCAACTTCGGGCAATTGATCACCCAGCCAAGCTCCTGCAGAGTGTGCGAGGCGATCGTCACATTGTCCCTGAGAGCTGGAGCCGACTCTGCTCGCAAGAGAAGGTCATCCAGATACCCCACCACTACGATGCCCCTCTGTCTCAGCAGAGCTAGAACTGGGGCTAACAGCTTGGTGAAGACCCAAGGCACAGAGGCCAGGCCAAACAAGAAAGCCACAACTGATAGTGATGCTCCCCAACCGTAAAGTACAGGAAGCGCTGGTACTGAGCACATATGGGAACATGCAGGTACGCATCTTTGATGTCGAGGGAAGCCAGGAAATCGCCCAGGTGCAGAGCCACTACCACAGAGCGGACAGACTCTATCCTGAACCTTCGTACATGCACGAAGCAGTTGAGGGCCTTCAGGTCCAGAATCAGGCGGACCCCATCCTTCTTCGGGACCACAAACAGGTTGGAGTAAAACCCAAGGAAACGTTCCACACGCGGAACGGGGACCACTAGCCCTTGACAGAGTAGGCCCTGCACCACCCCAAACAGCAGACAGTTGCAAGTTGGAGGCAAGAACCTGTCCGGAGGGCAGGAATGAAATTCTATTCTGTACCCTGACGAGATCACCTTGTGCACCCAGCGGTCTGAAATGCGGGAAGTCCACTGGTCCACAAATCCCAGGAGATGTCTCCCCACCCGAAGTGCTGGTGGGGGCAGCCCTACACGCGGAGGAGGACTTGTGCTCCGGCTTGTCACACTTGCGCTGCCAGGGACGCTTCTGTCCACCCGTGGGGGCCTTGGCGGGCTTCGAGCCCATGTCCGAGGAATGGGAGGGATGGAAAAGCAGTTTGTGGGCCGTAAAGAATGGACCCAGTTTGCGACGGGACTCCATACTCTTCCTGGACTCCAGGAGACAGGTACTCTTCCCTCCCGTGAGATCCTTAGAGGCTTCCCTCTCCTCTCATCCAAGGAGGCTCCAAAGAGCCGCCCACCCTGAAAAGGCAAATCTGTCAGGGCCTTCTTAGATGTTTGGTCCGCCAACCAACATTTCAGCAAGAGCAAATGTCTGACCACCACCAAAGACACGGACAATTTGGAGATTAGGGGGGCTGTATCCAGGGCTGCATCGTACAGATACTTAAGCCCCTGGACAAGCTGTTCAGCAAGTTCCACACAAGTTGGGGGAACCTTAGCATCGCTCATTTTGCGGTGTAACAGCTTCGCCCATTCCGTGAGCATCTGTGACATCAGAGCAGAAGCCACAACAGGCCGCATGGCTGACCCTGCCAGAACAAACATGGATCTGATGATGGTCTCAGCCTGCCTGTCTGCAGGGTCCTTAAAGGACGGCGTGCCTTCCACCGGGATTGTGGTTGCCTTGTTCAGGCGAGACACAGGGGGATCAACCACGGTGGGTGATGCCCACTTTTTTAACAGGCTGTCCTCGAAGGCATAGCACACAGAGAAACGTTTGGGTATGGGAAGGGAGCTCTGAGGCCGTTCCCAGTCTCTGTAGACAAATTTATCCAGGTAAGACACATAGGAAAAAACCTTAGCCCCGCGGGCCGGTTTATGCGACCCGAAGGGGAAGGGGACCTCCTGCGAGGGTCCCACTGTATCATCCAACTTCAGGGTTTCACGCACCACTGTGATCAGGGCGCTGACTAGTGCCTTCTCGTGCGCAGCAGTGGCCGCCGCAGATGCCGCCTCACTATTAGTAGAATCTGGGGCCTCACCATCCAACAGCTCAAGGGGAGTCCCCGTCATGGTGGAGCCCCCGTCAGGGTCTGAGTCCTCACCAGAAGAGGGGGGAGGTTGGGGCCGCTTTTTCGCCGCCTTACGCCCACATGCTGTCTCTATCCGGGAGACGAAGGACTCTAGAACTGCCGACAGAGCGTCAATAGGGATCACAGTACCTGAGGCACTGGCTGCAACCACAGGGAGGTCTGGTGGGGAAGCATCCGCTTCGGCTGCCACTGCGACACCCACCCTGGTAACACGCCAACTGAAGTCTAGGTACCAGGAGACCAGGCACCCCCACCCCAAAACGCTGCGCAGGACTTACTACAGGAGGGTAACCCCGGAGGGACTCACCACCTGCTCAACTGTCCAGGAGAGGAGCCGTCCACCGCTGCCTTGCCCCGCCCGTCCTCCACACTTGCCACAGCTTCTGCTGCTGTCCCACAGGAGAGCTCTTCGCGCTGTGTGGGGGGTAAAATGGCACCAGAATCCACAGGGACCGCCCCTACACACAGGTCGGCACACGTGCATAGGCCACAAGAAAATGGCCGCCGCTGCACACTAGAAGCCAAACCCCCAGTCAGGAACGCCGCGGCTAAACCAAAATGGCCACCGGCCGCCCCAGAGGCCGAACCATGCGGCCGGCAACAAGAAAATGGCGGCCGGATGGGAAAATGGCTGCCGATCGATCTCCGACCGCCCAGCAGCATGAGGCAAGGAGGAGGGGGACAGCTAAGGCCCTGGACACCCCCCCCTGGGAGCCCCGGGGGGAGGGGGGGCACAGCAACAGTGCAGCACCGAAGGGAGGGGTTGGGGGGACCAACCCGCCAGCCTAACACCCCAGGCGGGAAACCTGCCTGTTCCCCCCAGATCCTGGTGGGAGGGGGGTGTACTGACCCATCCAGTCGGGCGGAGCGGGTATCCCACCTGACACAGGTCTGCCTCACCCATCAGGCCGGGGGAGCTGTCAACCATGGTAACACTGTGACACCAACTCCGGAGCCCGGTCATATGTGCACCGGCGGGACGTTTAACCCGCGTGGCCACCCCGTCCAGTTCGGGGCCTGTCGCGGCTGACCCAGGGCGGCGCTAAGGTCTGCACACGCTCGATGGCTGACTGGGGAGACTACCTGGATCTAAAACCCAGCCTGTCACCCAGCACGGCTACTTGATTGCAGTCTTCATCTGTTAGGCTGTGCTCCAGGACAGCCGAAGTGGACCCAGAGAGGTACCACAGATCCCAACAGGGAGCTTAGGTCTACTCCTTGTACTAGGCAGAAAAAACTGAGCTAGCAGAGCTGGGTGTGGGGTTATCTGCCAGTGGGGACTGCCTCCTGTGAGGGGCTGTGTCTGTTACTCTTCTTTATGCTGTTAGAACTGCCTGTTCTGCCTAGTAAACTCCTGAAGAGGGCAGTATAACCCACTTATTCCTAAGAATCGCTGTGCCTGTCGACGAACGAAAGACAAAGTTTGTTTTTATCATTTTTGACAGACTGATCACATGGGCATCTGTCCTCTACCTGTTCTAGACAAACATGGGCTTACCCTACATAAAAATGAAAGCAGCAATGCCCTATTCCCAACATTTACACACGTGAATATAAGAAACTTCTTTTCAGTAACCTCTTTCTACAAACACTTTCCAAGAGGCGCATTAACAGCTATATAGAGAAAAAAACACATTCATTCTATTATAAATAACTGAGGAGAAATATGAAAACATCTCACTTTGGGCCTCAAACTGAATATGTAAAATTCTTCCAACCTAAATATGACAATGTAGCCAGGTCTCATTAACCACTATCTGCCCAGAGGCCAATTCTGACATTTCTCTCATACATATAAAAATATGCATTTTTTGTTTGTTAGAGTATGACTTAGAACCCCCAAACACTAAATATTTTTTTTAAGCCGAGGCTCTGAAGAATAAAATGGTAGTTTTTGTAATTGTTTTACATCACACGTTATTTGCACAGCCATTTTTAAAACGCAAACAATATAATGCAAAATATTTTGGTAAAATGTGACATTGTGCTCAGTAAATAAATATCTAACAGATACCAAACATGTCACGTGTTAAAATTGCACATGCCCATGGAATGGCGATAAACTACAGTACATTAAAGTAAATTATCTATAGGTGACACTTTAAAAGCCTTTACAGGCTACCAGTTTAATGTTACACAGGAGGACTGGTTCTAGAATTATTGTTCTCACTCTGACGTTCGTGGTGATACCTCACATGTGCAGTGCGAGCACAGTTTGCGTGCAGTACCTACGTATGTGTTTGCATTTGTTTGTGAACACAGAGGGACAGGGGCACTTTACATTTTTTTGATATTTTATTTAAATTTTTTTACACGGTTTCTTTTTATGATCACATTTTTTTGCTATCACAAGGGATGAACAACATCCCTTGTGATAGCATGGGTTGTGACAGGTCCTCTTCATAGAGATCTCTTCTCTGCCCTCCAAAAGAAGCTAATCAAATCAAGATCAGTCTGATCAGCTGCTTTACTAGCTGGTAAACAAAGTGTAACCGGAAGTAACAAAAACCTCATCGCTTCTGATTTCATATACCATAGAGACAAAGGAGGAACTTACGTCCCTGATTGTCTATGTGGTCAGCCAGCCTGGCCACTGGCAGTGGCCCATGGCTCCTCGGTGGAACGAGAGAGCCGGGAAATGGCAGCACATGATGTTGGGGGTGGGGAGGGAGGGAAGGGGTTCCCTTCTGCCACTTGTAAAGGTGTTTAAAGTGGTTTAAAAAGACTCAAAATGATTTACCTTCATGCATTCCATGCATGAAGGGAAAAAACTTTGTGTGCAGACGCACCACCCCCCCAATACTCACCTGAGCTCCCTCTCGATCCAGCAATGTGCACAAGAGCTGAGCTTTGCCCAAGTCTTTCATTCCATTGGCTCCTGCTACTGTCAATCACAGCCAGTGAGCCAATGAGGAGAGAGTGGGGGATGGGGACGAGCTGCAGCCCTGTGTCTCTTTTGGACACATAGAGCGGGGTTTGGGAGTGAGCACACCGTGTCCCAAGAGCAAGCAGCTTGCTACTGGAGGCACTAGCTGAAGGGGAGGATCGGGGCTTCTCTGTGCAAAACCACTGCACAGAGCAAGTATGACATGCTTGTAATTTTTATTCTAATTTTTTAAATGAACCGTTAATGTAGCTTTAACAAAAAATGGCATCCAAGGCCACTCAACCTCTGTTCTGCCTACAGCCTTAATAGTTTGAGGAGATGGTCATTCCATTTCTAGTTATTCATAGGTTTGAATTCCTTTGATATTCTTCTATTCTTCGATTTACGTCACACAATTTGCAATGTCAAAACTTACCCCCATTTACATTAAAAGTGACAAAGCCCAGTTTATTATGGATCTACATACAGGTAAGCTTACCTGTAGATAAAGTGAACATCTCCTAAACGTTAGGAGATATTTGTTTGTTTTATTTTTGTGACTTTACTACCCCTTTAACAGCATTTGTATAACCTTTGAGTCTGGTTCACACCAGGGGAGCAGATCTCAGGCGTCTCAATGCATCTATGAGGTTAAATAGCAATAGTCGACAGAAACCATGTTTATAGAACAAATTCGCTATTTGCAAATATGTGGATATCTTTAACCTTTGAGACGGCACACAGCATGTATAGCACATATGACTTAGTCTGACTAATGCCTTTTCAGTGTTACGAACACCAACTTATTCAACTAGGACCAGACATGGTTGAATTATCTTAGGCCTCTTCATGCACACTGCTGCTGGTAAACGGACGTTTAAAGGCATTTGGGCATTTTTTTCAGCTGCCCCTGAACTCATCTAATGTTATCCTATCAGTCCATGTACACAGGGTCGTTTAATGTCGTTTCCAGGCAGTTGAGTTTACAGGCATTTCTTGGAAAGCAAAAAAATGCGTTCAGACGTTAGTTCAGAGGCATTTGAAACGCCAAATGCCTGTGACAGCTTGTAAACGTGCCTAAACGTGGTAACTCGCATCTAGGAGCATTTCGTTTACAGGCGTTTCCATTTAAAAAAAAAAAAAAAGCACTCCTAGACGCAAACACAGCATTCAAAACGTGGCAAAACTGACGTTTTAGACGCCGGTTTATAGCTGTCAAGATAAAATGATATGGGGAGGTTGAAAAGCGTCCTGTGTACATGGAGCCTAAGACTCATGTCAAATTAGCCTATATTTGGAGACAACACACCAGTGACAGAATCTATAAAGAAAAACTTGCTCCTAGGGAGTCACTCACTTGCTGGAAAACACAGCAAGGTATAGATCCATTGCTTTTCACTAGCTGCAGATGAGCGGAGATCCTGCAAATCTTTAGTCAATAAGGGAGCAACACCTTAGGAGCAGGCGAGTGCTCTTCGCAACCCCTTCAAGTTACCACCAACAGTAGCTTACAACTACATTCACAGCGGAGATTTAGCGGCTGAGTGGGCAGGCATTTTGTGTGTGTCCAGCAGGGATCACTGTAGGTAATCGCTGGCTGTGCGGACAGCAGAGAATAGCTGAAGCCACTGGCCCCGTTCAGTATGACAGGCTGCCAGTGGCTTCAGCTATTCTCTGCTGTTTGCATAGCCAGTGATTACCTGCAGTGATCCCTGCTGGACACACACAAAATGCCTTCATCAGCGACCACCGCTGGCTGTGCAGAGAACCGGGAATAGCTGTAGCTGCTGGCGACCTGTCATAGTGAACAGGGCCAGCGGCTGTACCTAGCTGCTCAGAGCCGCAGCAGAAATCTACAATTTGCACGAGCCAAAATGAAGCCTTGGTGGGATATGGCTTGCCACTTATAAATTGCAGAAAAACACTTTGATGGATTTTGTAATCATAATCTTACCATGCATACATAAGAATTAAAGTACACTTTCTCATTTGCGGCGTTCTGACCAGATCCATGCATGCAGGATTGGTAACTTCTTCATCAGATACAGTTATCTAAACAGAAACACAGAAGATTACATTGACAACAGCTGTACAGTACCTCACTGTCAAAAGTTACTTTGAAAGGTCATCTAAAAATGTTCAAAAGAACCAACGCTCTCAATAGCTTTAGTGTTTTTACACCAATAGCAGGAAGGTTTTCCCAAACCTGCATTTAAATTCATGACCATGACACAGGGCAGGACACAGACAACTTATTCATATGCCATTAGTGATAGGTTCATATCTTCAGGTGACTGAACAATGGCAAGCTTTTGGGGACACGTTACCCTGGGGAGTCTCCTCTTTAAACCTACCCCACTTTGTTAGCCTTTAGTTTTGTAACAAGCAATGCAAAGTAAGAAGGAGAATTGGAGGGGCTGTCCTGTACCATACTCCAAGTTATGGAATTTACAGGCAATTTACAGGCAAGTCAAAAATCCTCTGATCTCAATCATACAGTACAGGACACCTATTCATACACCATGGGACATCCCCAAGCAATGAATACAAGGGTAGGCAAATGGAACCATGTCCATGAAAAGTACTGCCCCGAAGGAGGCATTGCATCATTTGCCAAGGTGAGTTCTAGTGTCTGAAGTAACATTACAGGCCATTCCCACGGTGTGGGGTCTGGGTATGATTCCCAAGGTTCTGGACACTATATATGTGTAGGCATTAGAAGACAGTGAGGGTTTAAAACACTAGCAAAAAACTGGGAACTCATGGAGTGAAGTGGTAGGCTTATAGGGGAGGCGTGTTCTCAAAAGCTTGCTAGTGTCCAATCACCTGAAGGTACATGCCTATAACTCATGGTGTATGATTAACCCTATCCCACCCTATAGCAAAATGACGGTCGGTGGTGGTTCTTCTGTTCTGACTGGACGTAATAGGACTTCCTTCTGAACAAGCTGCTCGTGCACAGCGATCAGTAATGCGGCGTGTCGCTCCAACACACCGCATTTCCCATCACGTAGGCTCTTTACCATTGATCACAGCATAACTAGGAATAGCCAGTTATCAGCATTCCTCCATTCACTCAGGGAGTGAGTAGAGAGCCGATAAGTGGCTCTCCTGACGGGGGATCTGCACTGAATCAGTATAGTGATTATCAATGCAGCCCCATCAGTGATGCCAATCAGTGCCCATCAGTGATGCCAATCAGTGCCACCCATCAGTGCTGCCTATTAGTGCACATCAGTGCCGCCTATCAGTGCCAATAAAGGCTGATCAGTGCCCATCAATGTCGCCTCATCAGTGAAGGAGAAAACTTGTTTACAAATTTGTTTTACTTTCAATGTTTTTATTATTTTCATACATCGTAATAACAATTGCGTTACATTCAAAGACGAAAGAAAGAAACATTATGCAATTTTTACATAAAGATTATTGTAAAATGAACATGTCTCCTTTATCCCCAGGCAAAGGGGTGCAGGTACATATAAAGAGAACTGCTCGTGTAATCTGAATATAACTTTCCTTATCAGGAGGAGTGATCTAAGAAGGTATCGTGGCACGTATTTAATGTAAGATCAATATTTAACCATCTTAAATTGGCTCTAAACTAGCTTTAACAAAGCAAGGACTTTTTGAAAGACCTACAGGTAGCTTCTCGACAAAATATCTTCAAGGGTGTCGCATTGCTTAGCTATCAGTGTACCACTTGGACAATAAAGGAGGATAATTGCTAGCATTAGATATAGATAAATGACAAGTGCAGGAAGAGCCAAAGAATAGGGAGAGAAGAAGAAGTAAGAGAGAAGAGAAGAGACGCAACCTTCTCAACGACACCCAGAAATAAGGGATTCCCATGTCAGAGAGAGGTGTGGGTATAGGCTGCCCAAGGTTTCCAAATAGCTTTGAACCTCCTTGTAGTGTCATGAAGGATGCCAACCATCTTTTCTTGGGCCATAATCCAAGATATTTACCTCTTAGCTAGTAGGGAAGATACAGATGGGCCTTTCCAGACCTTGGCTAAAGTAATTTTTGCACCTGTTAGCACAAACAAGATCAGGCCTTGGGAAGTCCTTGGAGCCGAATCAGCTGGGAAGTTGAGTAAGACCAAGGTAGGAGATTGGGGGATAGGATGTCCTGTAACTCTATGGATCATATTGAAGATTTTGTTCCAGAATCCTCTGAGCTTAGGGCATTCCCACCAGATGTGTTTCATATTCCCATTTCTACAACCTCTGAAATGAAACAGAGGGGGGAGGAATTTGGGTATATCTGAGACATTTTGGAGGGTACCACATACCATCTTTTTTTTTTAAGGGGTATATTTATTGGTATTTCACAATATAGACATTAGGCATAGCAGCCAATATTTGTTTGATACAGGATTAGATAACAGTAATATTTTGTACATCCATCTGGGTATACATTTCTACATTATAGATCAAGGTTTCTCAACCAGGGTTCCATGGATCCCTAGGGCTCCTCCAGAGGTTGCTAGGGGTTCCTTGAGCAATGGTCAATTTCTACCTCTCAGATAAATTCACAATGATACCATTGATCTTTTTAGCTATCTGTAAGGGGTAATTCTTCCCAATGTCCACGCGTGTAAGGAGCATTCTTTCCATTGACCATCACACTTATGTATCATGAGATGTAAATAAAGTCATTTTTAGCAGGGGTTCCCTAAGACCTGAAAGTTATTTCAAGGGTTCCTCTTTGTTGAAAAGGTTGAGAAAGACTGTTATAGATCGATAGTGATTAACATAAGTCATAATAAGATTTACATTTTAACCTTTATTTTGGGTAAGAAAATAAAAAAATAAAATCGGTTTTGGGACTAAAAGTCTGAGTCAATTATTACTTGGCATTGAGTATTAAGTCTGCAGACAGTGTTATCATTTACACATTAATATCCCCAGAGACTGAGTCAATCCATTCCGACCAAATCTTTTCAAATTTTTTGGGACACCCTCTTGAGATATATGTTCATTTAATGGCAGGGCCCTATTAATCAGACCTATCCAGAACTGAATAGATGGAAGTAATGGGTCTTTCCATTTAAGAGCTATAGTCTTTTTAGCTTTGAAAAATGCCACCTTTAACATAACCTATCTGTAGGTCGGGAGTTCCTCTTCCCCCAAGACCCCCAGAAGGCATCTAGCTGGGGAGTAGATGTTCGGGATGGCCAGTTTATCTTCCAGAAATCTTAGGATTGCTCTCCACAATCTGGCCACGTGTGGGCACGCCCATACCATATGAACGTAGTCTCCCTCCCCATTATGGCATCTATGACAGTCAGGTAACCCTTTCCTACCCATTCTAAACAGACGGACTGGAGTGTAGTAAATTCTATGTAGGAAGTTAAATTGAACTACTTTGTCCCTGGCAGAGATTATAGATGGCAGGAGATGACCCACCGCCTCAGACCACGTTTCCTATGTGAGGTCAGGAATGTCCGAGCTCCATTGGCTAGCTAATTTCCTCATCCTCCGGGAGGTGGTCAGAAGAAGAGAGTAATATCTAGAAATAAGTTTAGTGTGCTCTTAAGTTAAGAAGGGGAGAGTGACACTATTGTTAGTCCAGACTGGGCCGCTATTACGTGGCTTAATTGTAGATATCCGTAAAAATATGTGTTTGGGATTTTATATTCCATTTGGAGGTCCCTAAACATTTTAAAGACCCCAAGAACAATTGGTGGGCATACATAACCCTGTATCTAGCCCATCTGGACCCATCCGGGATCTTACATACCTTAGCTAATAGGGGGTTGCACCATAGGGGGGTATTATGTGAGGCGTTTAAAGCAGATCCCCCCGTTTTCTTATTACAAAAGGTGGAAAATTTTGTAGGAGAGCTTGAGAATATTTGCACTATCCTCTGAATAAGGGCTATCTCTGTATAAAACATTAATCAGCGCCTCATATGAATGAACCAGAGCGGCTTGGGTAGACACAGAGGCATTAGCTAACTCTGGGAAAACCACCAGTGTATATGCGTCAGTTGCGATGCTAAATGATAGCATTGTAAGTTGGGGAGCGCCAGCCCTCCCTCCTTAACTGGTAGGCATAATGTGTCAAGAGATCCGTGGGGGCCTAGACCCCCATATGAATGAGATAAGTAATCAGTTTATTTTTGTAAATAATTTTTTAGGTGTATATATATTGGGACATGCCATAGTATATAGAAGAATCTAGGGAGGTATATGATTTAAAAAATATTGATATGGCCTAATAAACTAAAAGGCAGTTTGGCCCAAGTTTGCAGGTTAGTCTTCAGATTATTGGGAATATAGGCGCGTAGGGGCAATTGAACCTCCACCCCTAAGTATCGGAATTTAGAGACCACCTTTAAGGGGACATCTACGGGTATTTGGTGATCAAATATAGGATCCAGAGGGAAAACTACGGATTTCCCCCAATTGACCCTAAACCCAGAGTAGCTACCAAAGCCAGAGATCAAATCCAGGGTGCGGGACAAGGACCTGCCATCATCAGCTAAGTATAACAGCAGATCATCTGCATATAAGGAGGTTTTCTCTTCCAGATTATTCCCCCGGCATTCCTTAACCTCCCGGCCCCCCCTAATCATAGCAGCCAATGGCTCTATAGCTATGGCAAACAATAGGGGCGACAATAAGCACCCCTGCCGTGTGCCATGATTTATTTCAAAAGCCTTGGTTATACTAATGTTCACCCAAAGGCGGGCCAAGGAACCGTCACATAGTATTTTTAACATTCTATGAATTTGGGGCCGAAGCCCAGCCGCCAAAGGACTGCCATGAGATAAGGATAGAATCAAAGGCCTTGTGTGCATCTAGGGACACCACAAGTCTGGGTTAATAATGGATGTGATCACCTTGTTAAGTCTGTTAAACAGGGAGTATGCCCTTGTCAAAAGCATCATTATATACCTCTAACAGCTTCTGAGCGAAGAATTCTTGGTAGGTACAGTACCACTCTATTGGGTATCCGTCTAGCCATGGAGTTTTATTAGGGTGGAGAGAGTGCATCAACGCCTCTATTTCTGGTACGGTTATAGGGAGCTCTAGCATTGCACAGACAAGTTTGTAAGTGGGATCTTTGACAAGTATCCCTGAACTTCCTCCACAGTATAATTTGCAGAGGATGAGTACAGATTTGCATAAAATTGTAGGAATGCTTTCATTATATCCTCCGGTGAGGTGCACAATGTACCTTGTTCATTAAATATACGGGGTTAGAGATGGGGGTATATTGAGAGTGTGCTAGATAAGCCAATAGCTTGCTATTCTTGTCTCCATATTCAAAAATCCATTGGGATAGATATAGGAGCTTATTTTGGGTTTTTCAAACCGTACCAGTTCTAGCTGTCTGGCGAAGTCTCTACACACCCCAAAATTATGGGAAGATGGGTTCCTAATATATTCAACCTCTGATTCTGTGGCAGCCTGTTCACACTCCTTAAGCTTCCATTCCCGATCATGTCTAAGTTTCTTAATTACCTCTGACGTAGACCCACATAGAGTGGCCTTAAATGCATCCCAGGTTACACCCAGGGGCACTTTATCTGTATTGGCAGTCCAGAAATCTCCAATGGCGGTGGCAGAGGATCGTTCAAAACACTCCTCCTTTAGCCACAACGGGCTCAGCCGCCACAGGTGATATCCACCGACTGGCCCCTTTTCAAGGTCAACATTAACGAGGAGTGTCCTGAGAGCGCCCTAGGGAGATATCGTATCTCCAACACTTTAGGTAGAAGATCTTTAGACAAAAAGCACATATCCAATCTAGATAAGGTGTTATATGTAGAAGAGTAACATGAGTAGGCATGGGTATCCGAGTGTTTATATCTCCAGGCCTCCACCAGGTAATAGAAATATATGCCTCTACTGGAGAACCGCAAACGGATTTAGCATTAAGTCTGTCCATATCAGGAGACAGGACCGTATTCAGATCTCCGGCCATAATAATAGGACCCTCTGCTTCCAACAATATCTTTGCCATTATCCCCTCCCACACTGTCAGGGTGAAAGGTTATGGGGGGGGGCATAGGCCGTCACAAAAGGTAAGTTATCAATGAGCAGGGTCATAACAACAAACCACCTGAAAGGGTCGGTCGCAATATGTTTAGGGGTACATGTTAAGGATTTGGATACTAAGACAGAGACTGTGGAATGAAATTTATGTCCCAAACCCACCCTTTTAAGTGCCAGGGTTTTGGATCCCACCAGGTGGGTTTCCTGGAAGAAAATTACGTGAGGTCTATGTTTTTGGATATATTTAAACACCAGAGCCCTTTTAACGTTGGAGTTTAAGCCCCAGACATTCCAGGAAATTATATTAATATGTTCAGCATGTGGCGCCATGACAGTGTGAGCTCATAATATAGCAGCATATGCATGGTAGTAATGGCAAAGGGTTCCTCGGAGGACACACATTCTCCATCTGCAATACCAGAAAAATACTATATGACTCAGTCCCTTGTATCAGTGAATAATATATGTCCACAACGTTCAATATGAGAGCAATAAAAAATACCCAAAAACCAGAAAAAGAAAAAGAAAACTGCAACATTACAGTCAAACTTGATTCAGAACCGTGGATCTTCCCATTAATCCCCCCTCCCTACCTACAGTCCCAAACATACTATAGGTCTTATTTCTCATTAACTTCGCAACAATGACACCCCGGGGGGGGGGGGGGGATTCTTTGTCTTCCAGACGGAATTGCGAAAAAAGGGTGTAGAAACTTTAAACAGCAGAACAGTCAGTGGACCACAGTGTAAATATTGAGCATTTTGAGCAACCAAGTGACTCCAGGCCACCTAGGGGGTTATACCCCACCCATGTGAACTTAAAACTTTCAGGTGAAAAACACAGCTCAGTAATGCAAATGTGTATTAGTAGCCTTTCTTTCCTTATGGCAAATGAATGGATCTTGTAGTGCGTCAGGTACTTCCCAATGATTCCAGCCAGTGATTAGCCTCTCTGGGAGAAGTGAAGAATTGAGTCTTGCCTTTATGAACTACCCGGAGCCTTGCAGGATACAACATGCTGTATGGAAGGCTGTGCTCACGCAGGCGTTGCTTCACACTTTGAAATGCTGCCAGTTGCTTTTGTGTGGCCGCAGAGTAATCTGAAAAGATGGGGATATGATTGTTGTAAAGTAGCGGGGGCATATTTCTAGCACGGTGAAGGATAGTTTCTTTATCTCTGAAGCGAAGAAAGCATGACAATATTGGTCTGGGGAACCTTCCCGGTGGAGGAGCTCTTAATGGGATGCGGTGAGTTTGTTCGATTGCAAATAGGTGTGAAAAGCATTCTATGCCAAAGGTTTGCTTTAGCCAGTTAAGAAGGAAATCCTGAGGTTGTTTACCCTCTGAGCCCTCCGGGAAGCCTAGGAACCTGAGGTTGTTCCTTGAGCCTATCCTCCATGTCCCCGAGTTTGGCCTCCTGGGACTTGTGGTCTGCCGCCACATTTCTTACTGTGACCATGAGGGGGTTAAGATCATCCTCCACTGCACTTATGCGCTGTTGGTCACTGTTTCTAATTTTATGCACATTGTCCTTTTGAATAGCACAATCCACCCTCATGGTTTCTATCTGTGAGGATAAGGAGGCATAGCAGGATTTAATGGCGTCCAGTATCTGGGTAAGCGTGGGCTCCCTTACCTAAGAACTGGCAGTTCCCTGGGTAAATGTTGTGGAAGATGTTGCCACCGGGATAGCCAGAGGATCTGTAGCTTTCATCCAGTCTGCTTCTCCCTCTGCCCAGCACTGATCATCGTCAGGCGGAGGTCCCGGCGCCTCCCGCGTGGTCCGGGCACCATCTTGGCCGTCTGCATGTGCAAAATGGGAGAGCCTTTCTGCTGGCATCGGCGGTGCTGTCGGCCCGTATTTTACCATGTCCGCTTGCCTGGGGTCTACAGGTACCGATCCGGGTGGCACTGGGTGGTATTAGAGCGCTTGTGGCTGTTGGTGTAGGATCAAGCTGCAGTCCAGAGCTCCAAGGAGACGCTGCTCACATACCGGAAGTCAGGCATGCCCCCGACCACCATATACGATCTGGTTATAAATCTTAAGTTAGCTTCCATGAGAGAGATATTGAGGACATCTTTAAATGAACTAAAGCAAGATTTGTGCCAAACCGCTGTCTCCCATTCACTTGCTAGGGCTTTTTCCCATGCTAACATATATGCCGTCTTTAAAGATGTCGTGGATAGAGACCTGTAAATTACTGAGATACCCCCCTTCTGCTCCACAGCCTGGCCACACCATCGCTCATAGTCAGTGAAAGTGGGGGGTTCAGGTTTGCAAGACCATAGACTTTGTAAGAAGTGTGAAATTTGAAAGTATCTATAATATTCATACCTGGGCATATCTAGTTTGCTAATACAGTACATTTTAATTATAGGCCCTGAGGAGAGGAAATAGTGACCTATTCTATACATCCCTTTATCTAACCACCATCTAAATGCTCATATGTCGAGGCCGGGGGGGAAAAGGGAATTATGGAAGATATGTGAGAGTGGCTTCATGGGGGAAGGAAGTTGTGGATGTTCTCTGAGTGGGTCCCATAAGACAACTGAGTGTGAGAGTGTGGGCAGTCGCAATTTTGGGAAACACCACAGTAAGCAATCTAGTGTGTGATTGCCCTAAACAGTGTGATTATCCCTTGCCCTAAACAGAGTTCCTTTGGGTAAACGATGGCTCCTTCCGCCCCAAATAAATCTGATGATTTTGGACTGGAAACATTTTAGATGCTCTTTAATGATGGGAATGGGCAATGCTCTAAATATAGTGTTCGCGGTAGCAAAGTTATTTTTATGGAATGAACTCTTGCAAGCCAAGAATGTTCTAATCAGGACCAATTATTTAGATCGTCTATTAATTTTTTGTAAAAAAGAAGGATGAAAATTATGTTTGTAAAAGTTGCCTATCCTGGAAGTTACTTTGATCCCCAGGTATGGGACTTCAATGTCATTCCAAGTAAATGGGAACTTTTCTTTAAGGCGTGCCATTTCTTATGGAGGGACATTAATATTTAATGCTAAATATTTGGCAGTTCACATGTAGACCTGATGTCTTACTGAATTCCTCCAGGAGGTGGCAAATGTTGGGGAGGAAAATCAAGGGGGACATGAGGAATAGGAGCATGTCATCAGCAAAGAGAGCACATTTATGTGATTGTGGGCCGTAATGTACCCCTCTGATATCTGGATGTTCTCTTATTTCAATCGCCAGGGTTTCAATCGCAATAGCAAAGATCAGGGGGGAAAGGGGGCAGTCCTGCCTAGTGCCCTTAGAGATAGGGAAGGGCTGTAAGTAGAATCCTTGCAGCCAAATCTGGGCTTCAGGTGCAGAGTAGAGCGACCACAAAATATTAAAGAATGATTGGCCAAAACCCCATGTTTTCAAAACGCTAAACATATAAGGCCACGGATGGGGGTCAAATGCCTTTTGGAGATCGAATGACATTA
Source organism: Glandirana rugosa (assembly GCA_018402905.1). Classification (NCBI taxonomy): domain Eukaryota; kingdom Metazoa; phylum Chordata; class Amphibia; order Anura; family Ranidae; genus Glandirana; species Glandirana rugosa. Next base: position 1,598,251 of record BLSH010249874.1, read on the forward strand.
AACATCCGTCCTGGCGTTTGCCATCCCAACCCGACCCAAGTAAAGAAATAATGTCCACCTCCCTCCGAATTTGGTCAGGGCCTTGTCTCCCTGGGATGAAGCCCACTTGGTCCTTATGTATGTAAAGGCTAATGAAGGATGAGATTTGGTCTGCAAGGATTTTGGTTAATATATTAAGGTCGTTATAAACGATATAAGGTGATAGTTACTTACTGAGCTGGAGTCTTTGCCTGGTTTGGGGATTACTTTGATAAATGCAGAATTAAGAGTTTTATCAAGTGTAGAGCCCCTTTGCAGTGCGTTAAAAAATCTGGCTAGGTATGGTGAGAGGATTGGGGCAAAGGATTTGTAGTAAGGGTTTGAGAAACCGTCTGGGCCTGGAGATGAACGGTTCTTTAATTTTTGAATGGTTTGGGAGATTTCATCTTGAGACTGAATCTTCTAGAAGATGATGGCGAGCTTGAAGCTTAGGCAGTTTAACCGAGGAAAGGAATTTGTCAATATCAGATTGATTGTCTATTTTATTGGCACTGTAAAGATTCTGGTAAAACTCGTAAATAAAGTGAGGGTTTGGGGGAAAGCTTAGTTGCCAACAAGGAATTTGTTTTATCTTTTTGATGATAGAATCTAGCCCCACTCCATCTTAAATATTGCTCAGTTTTGGAAGTGCCAGATTAAGAGCTGTGCGGGTTGCCTCCTATTGAGCAATGGGGATTGATTTAGGGTTTTGTTTGTGTTTTTTGCTCAGGGAGAGGAATTATTTTTCTAGTTTTTCCATTGCTATTTTTCTGGATCAGTTAATTTGGGTGGAAACTTGGATCAGTTTCCCCTTTATTGAGGCTTTGTCTGCCGCCCATAGGGTTGTTGGGGATGTGTTCTCAACATCATTAAGGAGGAAGAATTCCCAAATGGCTTTTTCAATCTCACTGGAAATGATGGGGGTCACTAAGTAATGCTTTGTTTAGTCTCCAGTGTCCATGGCTATTCGAGCCTATCGGACATCTGAGGACCAAGAATACTGCCGAGTCATCGCACCATGCAGAGTCCCTGATAAAGGATCTAGCGACCAAGGGGGATTTAGAAGCTGGGATAAGAACATGGTCAATCCTTGCAAAAGAATTGTGAGGATGGGAGAAATGTATGTAATCCTTCATCATAGGATTCATTTCTCTCCATAGAATCGATCATACCTTGGTGATAAATCCCCCTGGCTATGACTTTGTTTAGATAGACGTGTGAGGCGTGAAATGTTGGGTTTATTGTTATCCAACTTTTCGCCAAACACAACACTAGAGTCCCCCCCATAGATCACCATACCCTCCACCAGAGGTCCCAAAGTCTTGAACATACGTTGGAAAAATGTAGCTTGACCCTTGTTGGGCACATAGCAAGATATGAAAGTGTATATTTTCTGGCTTATTACCCCTTTAATTAGCAGAACTCCCCCTTCCTGGTCTCTATGTTCTGCAGTGAGATTGAATTTGTATCTGTTCGAGAATAGGATCGCCACGCCTTTAGATATATCTTCGCCATTAGCTAGGATGAAGGTTGAAAATTTGGCATGTAGGAAGGAGGGTCTGTAGGGTCTAGGGAAGTGGGTCTCCTGTAAGGGGATAACATCAGCCTTCTGATTGTGATAGTACTGTAGTATTTTGCAACACTTAGAGGGAGAGTTACTTTTTAAAGTAGGTGTGTGAGCGTTAATTGTTGCCATGGAGCTAAAAGGGGGGAGTGGTCAGCTGTATGAGGTCTCTTACCTTAAAGTTGGGGGGTCCGGTACTTGAGTTTGGACCTGATAAGTGTATTGTCTCTCTGCCCAAGGATTGGTAAGTGGGTGCCGCCAAAAAGGTCACTGGAACAGAGAAAGGGTTAGTGCATTTGAAAAAAATACTAAAAGAATAGAGAAAGAAGGAAAAGAGGATGAAGAGAAAAAAAGAATCCTGTAAGCGATGGAGGTAAGACCCCTCCATGTGTACCACGTTTGTGCATGTCTCCTCTACAATAGAGGTGACAAACCTGTCCCAGTGTTTAAGAAAACTCAGAGCTCTGAGACAGGTGGGAGGTACACGAGTACCATTCCAGCAAACCAACAACTCCAATAGAAAAATAAAAAACATCTGAAACTAAGGTCTAAAAGCCCAAAAAGGGATAAACTACTCATCTTGAGACTTAATATGGTATGAACCAAAGAGGAACTGGCTCCTGCCCTCGCCTCCCACAGAATATAAATCACCCCAAGCCCATTGTGGAATCGGGTAACAAACATAGGACCCTGAAACTGGGGTCTGATTGCAGTGCACCATGGTTCACCACTGATGAAAACCAGCTGTGGGGGACAGAGGCCTAAGCCATAAGTAAGTAGCCAGGGCAAGAAAATGCACTCTCAGCATAACTGAAACACTATAGAAATATAGGTCAGCACACCCTTAAAGTTCGAGGGGGTGAGCAAGCAAAGGGGGTCATGAGTCCCTGGTATAAAACCCTGGGTGTATTTTTCGATTCCAGTCCATGGCGATACCTTTACACATTATGGGGTGTAATTGAGCTGTATTTGGGTGTTGCAGAATATCTAGAGGGGCCCCGACTTCAGGACCCGATGAGGGTATCCAAATATGGCTGGAGAATGCCAGGACAGTTAAGCCCTGGAAAAGCCCGGAGTTCAGGAAGAGCCAAAAAATTCCAATGACAAGGAGTCAGATGGTAAAGGCCTGGGAATCCTCCCGGAGTGACTAATAAAAGGAAGTTCTAGCGATCCTCATTCTGGATTTCAGGCAAGTTGTCCATCCTTTGATTTTTTTTTTTATGCTTGACTGAATTCCAGACAGGAGTGAGACTGGAGAGGAGCTGTTTGTTGCTACTTGCAGTATGTCCTGGTGGAGAAAAAGGGCGCTCCTGGGAAATGAGGCCTAATTGCAGCAGGATTTGTTCCCCCTCCTGTAAGGTAGCAAAGGTGAGTGTTTTGTTCTTAAACTGGAATCTGAGGCTAAAAGGGAAAAGCCACCAGTATTTGATCTCATGTTGTGACAAAATTGTCAGCAGGGGTTTAAAACCTCTCCTTCTCTGTATAGTGGTGGGGGAGAGGTCAGCAAAGACCTGCATTGCATGGCCTTGAAAGGAGAGATGTGATATGGTTCATGCTCTCCAAAAGATTTCTTCCTTGATTGCATAGTAATGCAGTTTAAGAACTATGTCCCTTGGGAGCCCGTCTGATCTGGGAGGACCGAGGGTCCTATGTGCTCTGTCCAATTCCAGTCTGTGTGGCTGGATGTCAGGGATGGGGTCTTTCATAAATAAATGAACAGTTTCAGGGGCATCTTTAAATGTCTCAGGGATACCCCGAATTCTGAGGTTGTACTTCCTATTTTGGTTTTCCTAACCATCTAATTTGGATGTGACCGTTTCTAATTGGGTTTGGAGGTCCTGAATTCAGTCTGTGTTCTGGTTAGTCCTTGTGATGGTGGAGTCAAGTTTAGCCTCAATCATTTCAATGTGGGAGTCTAGATTCTGAAAGTTAATTTTGATGTAATTTGTTATTTTGCTGGCTGTGTTTGCAAGGCCACGGTCCAGTAATTCCGCAAATTTGGTAAACACATCCATAAGGCCCCTCCTTGCTGTTCAGGAGTGAAGCCTGATAGAGGACACCTTGTTGTGGAGGCATGGGAGAGCTGGGTGAAAGTAGAAGATCATCGTGTGCCCAATGAGGGATTCAGTGGACGCAGGGGAAGGGAATCCTACCTGGGGGACATTGGAGACGGTCCCTGGATGTTGGATGGCTCCAAATGAGGGTGGATGCTGACCAGAACAGGGAGAGTCATTCTCCATTGAAGTCTGTGTGTGAGGCGCGGCCGCCATCTTGAGAGCCTCGGCCTGTGCCCCGCTCGCTGAGAAATGTGGCCGCAGGACTCTTTTTGTGGACCCCTGTGACATCGGGGTGTTGGGAAATGATTCCCTTACCTGGCGACCGGAGTGGGTGTGCTGTTTAGAGCTCTGTGCGCTGTAAGGAGCCGCTGTCTGCTGGAGCGGGACGGAGCTCCAAAATCAGGCGTCAATTTTGGATGCTGCCGCGAATGCGCCTCCACTCATTTACAAAATTTTATAACAGAAACAAAGAAAAACTTTTTTTTTCAATATTTTAGCAATAATAAAAAAAAACTGTGGTGATTAAATACCACCAAAAGAAAGCTCCATCTGTCCAAATAAAAATGGTAAAAATGTTGTTTGTATACAGCGTTACATGACCGCGCAATTGTCAACGTATGATCGTGCTAAAAGCGGAAACTTGGCCTGGGCAGGAAGGGGGTGAAAGTGCCCAGTATTGAAGTGGTTGTCTGTGTCCTCTAATGCACAATTACGATAACTCTCTGCATACATGGCTGCACAAATACATGTAAACAAAATTAAATAGCGCTTGCATAAATCTTAAAGTATTACACAACAATAGTGTTCACAAGAATTAAAGTGAATATAGTGCCAATATAGTCCAATGATCATAAAGAAGTGCGCTTGTGCTTGAAAAAGTGCTTGAAATCTTCCAAAGTGCCAATGTGCTCTGAGGGATCGCTGGAGGCGGCGAGCACACAGGACGGAGGCGGGGGAGCCTGCAGATTCTCAGCTCTGTGGCCCCTGGGACATGAGGGAGAAACCCCTGGGAAGTTACGCCATAAGACTTTTAGCTTGCCAGCAAGGAGTATTCGATCATACTTAGCTTGACCAGACCCCCAGACTGAAAAGCTGGCAGTCATGGTCCTCTGGTGAGTAGGGACATACAGGGGGGATACCCCACACGTTTGAAGCACAAGGCCAAAAAATAAAAACTGCAGAGGTGATCAAACACCATGAAAAGAAAGCTCTGTTTGTGGGGGGAAAAAGGACGTCAATTTTGTTTGGGTACAGCGTTGCACGACAGCGCAATTGTCAGTTAAAGTGACGCAGTGCCGTATCACAAAAAATGGCCTGGTCATTAAGGGGGCAAATCCTTCCAGGGCTGAAGTGGTTAACTTTATATGTCAGAAATCCAGTTATTTTTCTGTACTTGCAGGGTTCCTAAAGAGCCAAAACCTAGAGAAATGTGCATGTAATGAAAACGTATACTAAATACACTTCGATTTACTTTAGTCTGGGTTCTGAGCAGTCCCTGTAGAATAGGCATAAACACCTCCTTGTAGAATCAATAGAAAGCAGGACATCAAACTTCAAACATATTTAGAATTTCAATAATGCTGAAGTTCTGTAAAGATTTATAGGGAGCTATAAAACCTTTGAGATTCATAATTTAAATTTGAATTGCTCTTCTGAACCATTTTTAGTCATGTGACTAGCACAGCATCAATCAGGGCTGTAGTAATAAAAGCCCCTCCCAAGGATCTTTCTCTGCAGATGCCAAACAACAGGGAAGATCACATGACCACACAACAGCACTGTAAGAATAAGGTACTTAGAGCATTAAAAAAAAAATTAACACTTCTCTGTTTAGTATCACTTTAAATGTATGTAGCCTCAGCTATATATAGTATACAGTGCTGTGTTCTGCTGAATTTCCCCTCTGGATACAAAAGAGTCAGGCTGAGTGCTGCGCTGTATTCTATGAATGAATACAAAGCGTCCTTTGATTGGTCAAGGCAGAGAGGTGGATGGATTATGCCACAAACTCCGCCTTAGCCATTCAGAGGAAGATTTGTACTCATTTGTAGACTAAAAGGCTTCTTGTGAATGACTAAGCAGTGCTCAGGCTGACTATTTTGCATTGCTAAAATCTGGTACACGAATAGTTTTTTTCATTCAACCCGGTTCCGGATGGGGCCGCTGTACAGTCTAATGTTAGTACAGCGATTTCCCCTGCTGAGCTGTTGTGTCCCCCCCCCGCTAGAACACTACAGTCAGCATTCCCAGTCATTGGCTGAGAGCGCTGATGGGGAGCCAGTCGGCTGCTGGTTTTCCAGCATGCTCGTCCAGCTGACATACACACAGGGAGAATGTCAGTCGGTTTTTATTGAACCAGCCAATGTCTCCCGATATTCGGCACATGTACTAGGCATATTGCTACATACAGTTAATACAGCGCTCCCAGCAAGTGCACCTGTTAGTGCAGTAAACTATTTAAAGGGAGGTCAAACATGGAGTTAGGCTATAACTAATTCAGCTCTTTGGGCAAACTATGTACATCCTTTAATCACAAGCTGATGGCTGCAGTGTTTGTGTGTTTTGTTCAGCCGGCGATCGGCTTCAAAGTGAAAGTGATGTGGCAGCTCCATAGCTGCCGATCTCTCACAGAGGTGCCCCCCTCCTCCCGTTGTCCCCGGGCTGTCCCGTGCTCACCGGTGCCCAGGAACACAGCCAGCGATTGGGGGAGAGAGATTGCAGTGAGACTGCAGCAAACCCATGCCTCGATCTCAAATGCAAACAGTGAAACCAGAAGTAATGTCACTTCCGGTTTCAGATGCACCCTTTTCCTGGCCTGCATAGCCAGGGGACACCTCTAACCAAGCCGATCTGTGCTTGGTTAGATGGTGTGAAGGGCAGGGTAGACATTGGGGTCTAATTAGACCCCTAATGTCTCCATAAATAGTACCTGTCACCTGCCCAATGCTATCACATAAGGGTTTATTAACCCCTTGTGACAGCAATCAAGCAAAACTAAATATAAAAAGAAAGGGCATGGCCTGGACATGGCTGTGTGAAGTTGCATCTTTATCGAGCTCCTGGCTTCCCCTTGCCCATCTCGGCTTACAGAACCCGCGACTAGAGGCATGCTATTAGCCAAACGTCACAGAACGCACTCTACCACCCAGGTGACCAGGTCCAAAGTTCAGAAGGGCAAATTACATTGTTTTTTCACCCAGCTACTGAAGCTCTCCCCAGGCACCAGAGTGGCGGCTTCACATAACCACGTGCAGAAGGCCCAGGCCTCACACTCTCATTCTCATTCTCCACATTCTAGCCCTTCTGTGGCCTTAGATTTATAGACACCCCGGCAGCCTTATTGACAGACTTGACCAACTCCCCACAACAATCGGGGGTCAGTCCCCTAGACCAAGATATCCAAGCCATGCTGAAGGCTCTCCCAACCAAAACTGACATTGAGGCCCTTATCCTCTGGTTGGAAGAGGCGCACTGCAGGGACATACAGGCCATCAGAGAGGATGTTCAAGCCCTCTCCACCTCTGTGTCCTCTGGAGAAGCTACTCTCTCTACCCTGGTGCAAAGAGTGACTGCCCTGGAACACCCACAGGAATCTCAAGCTGCCACGGCGGTGGTCCTACAGCTGCATTTGGAGGACCTGAAAGACCGGAGCTGTCATAATAATTTGCGGCTCCGGGATCTCCGGGAGGCCACAGGCACTGAGGATCTAGCAGCAACCATCACTGCCATCATTCAAAGTATCTGGGACCCCCCTCCACAAACCTTGGGACTGAACAAGGTGCATAGAGCCCTGGGTCCTAGATCCACTGATCCCAGCAGACCGCGTGATGTTGTCTGCCGGCTACAAAGATATATCCAAAAAGAAATAGTCATCCGCAAGGCCTAGGAACATGGGTACATAGACTTTGACTGGGCCACCGTCAGGATTCTACCAGACCTCTCCCAGGCAACGTTGCAGTGGCGGGCCTTACTGTGCTTTGCCTTGGATTTGGCGAGATGACATGGCTGCACTTACCGCTGGGGCTACCTGTTGTCAACCACCTTTAGGAAATCCATGACCTCCTATATTCTGCGTACACCTGAGGATCTGCCCTGTTTCCCTTCTTAGGCGTGGAGCCCATCCAGGTGCCGAACTGGCTAGTAATTCTGCCACGTACCATGGGCCGTCCGGGACCTTCCTCGGCTCAGGATTCATTCCAGGTACAGCCGTAGAGATCACAGAGGAGATCCCAAGCTCCATCCATTGACCAAAACAAATGAGTCCTAAGGAAGTGCGCTCTGCCTGTTGCTCCCCGTGCCAGACACCCGATTACATGTCACTTGCCATACTGTGGGCGCACTGTGCCTGTACTTGTGAATTGCTTCCCTGTTACATCTCCTCTCCCTGCCCTACCAGTGTTGGCTCATGCTGCTGTCCCCCATGGCCCTAAAGAGAATGTTGTGGTAACTACCCCCTGTACTCAATATCGGCTTTACTACAACATGACAGACCCTGAGTGTATTACAGATGTGATGGTGCCTGACTCTTGGTACCATTTTTTGAACTGCCCCCCATGAGTCCAGACGCTGCCTTTATTCTATAAGGCGATTTCCCCACATGCTGTGGGCCCCTGTATGCCGCTGATTGCTAACCTCATGTAGGATCCTTGCACAGTAATACAGAGGTGTCTTTTGCTGTTCCTTTGCCCAGATATCCTGGGTGCCACGCTTTGCATTGTTTATCAAACAGGGCTGTTTTCTGCTCAAATCTCTGCACCCTCCTGCTATTAGGGTCGGACTGAACTAGCGCTGTTGAAGCCTGTTTTTGTACTAGCTAATAGATAATCGTGCAAGCTGCTCTGGGACCTATGGATAGACTTGAACATTTGCTCCTCTCCCCTGCGGGGGGGGGGGGGGGTATTTGGGCATCTGATTACCCTGTATGCTACTTTCACCCCCACCATTGCTGTATGGACTCCTAAATTCAGGATGGGGGCCATGATTATTTTTATACCCCCATTGGGACATCTCCCCGCATATAGATGCTTTCTAACGCTGCGCCTTTACTTGCAGGTCTTATTGGAAAGGACTATGGGCCTTAATGTTTTAGGTCTCATTTGCATTCTCATATAGGGGTTAGCCTTATATAAGTGTATTGGAACTATGTACCTGTTACTGTGCATAACATTTGGGGATTTGCAGGACTTTGAGCCTAAATGTTTTTAAAGTTCGTTGGGAGTTCTCTTAAGAGTGAACTCCCTATTGCAATATATAAAGCTGGGTATTTTCACATTTCTGCTGTGGACACAGCCACTAATGGGGGTTTGTATGTCTTTGGCGGAGCTTGCTTCCTCTGTCCCCCTCATGGGGTAGGGGAATAGACCTCGCCTGGATTCGCATTTGCCCTGAGCTGGAGTTGTTTGAACTCATGCGCTTCCCCTGGTACCGTACTTTAGACGCTGGGGGGGACCGACTGACGCCAACCATAATGAGACTATTGTCTTGTATTCGGCTTCGGGTGGACGCAATCTCCCTAGATACATTGGGAGCATTGAAGGGTGACCAGTGTATTACTAATGTTGAGGATGGGTTTGGGTGAATGCACACAGTTTAGTGCGATGAGATAAATTGGGTCAGTCGGGTAGAGGACAACGTTTTTCAATGTTATCTCCAGTTAGTTATTATTACCATGTTCTTTCGATACTGTTGATACATGTTACTACATGAATGCTATTCTGTTTCTTGAGTTATTTACTTCAGATAGCTGGGGGGGGGGGGCAAACGGGAGCTCTGTTTCATGGCTGTCTCCTACCACTCTCCCACATAGGCCTATGCTCAATCACCAGTCCCCACTGGTGAGCGTCTTAGCAATATTTTGCTATGACTTTAGTATTCAAATAGGTTACGCTCTTTATCTGTGACCTACTTCTACTATTCTTGCACTCAGAGTTCTTCCTCCATCTATCTTCTTGCTTCTGTTCTCCACCCTCCATCGCTTCCCGCCCTCTCCTACTCTTGCCCTCTCCTCTTTCCCTTTCCTTCCCTTGCCTTCCCCCTCCCTACCCTTCACTATGGATGTTATCAGAGCGTTCTCCATCAATGCCAAAGGACTTAATGTCCCTGAGAAGAGACGGATGCTTTTGCAGGATCTGCGCCATCTGAGGGTAGATATTGCCTTTGTTCAAGAAACCCATTTAAGAGATGACAAGCTACCTGTCATTAGAAACAAATTCTATCCAATGACGTATCATTCCACTTATTCGGTGACTAAATCGCAGGGAGTATCCATTGTGATTTCGGGGAAAGTCCCATGGTCATGTCTGGAAACTATCACAGACCTGTTCTTAAAGGGCGCGGTTGGTGGCGTTAAGGTGACCTTGGCGAATATGTATGCACCCAATAGTCAGCAAGACTTGTTTATTTGCCGGACCTTTGAGAAACTCCTCAAATTTGCTGAAGGACAACTGATTCTTGGAGGGAACTGGAATGTCCCCTCAATTCCCTCTGAGGACACCTCCTCGGTTTTTCCTTGCTCCCGTAAACGTATTGCGAAATCCCTACATAAAGCGCAATTGGTGGATGTCTGGAGGCTTCGTCATTCTGGTGAACGCGACTACACATTTTACTCTCCATCACATAGACTATACTTATGTATAGATTATTTGATACCACACACCCAACTACATGGGGTTTGTGATGTATCGATAGGATCCGTTACATGGTCAGACCACGCTCCGGTGATTTTGTCTTACACTCTCTTGGACATCTTCCAGTCTCCGAGTAGGAAGTGGAGACTGAATGAGAGCCTTTTACAAAACCAGGAGGTATTGGCAGATGTTACCAAGGAATCCTACATCCAAACTAATGACACCACTGATTGTGACCCGGGCACTGTCTGGGAAGCACAAAGAAGTTATCTGTGGAATTCTGATCAAACACGGCTCGCGGATTAAAAAACAACATACTGCACAGTTGACATGTCTCCTACATGACTTGCAAATAGTAGAATGTCGTCAAACATAATCCATCGCAATCCTTGGAATCTCATTTAACGACCCTGTGAAAACAAATTGCTCACTTGTTACATTTTAAAGCCAAAGCAGCCATCCAAATTTGTCGTAAAGTCTTGTACGAGTGGGGAAATAAATGCAGTAAATTACTAGCCCAATCCCTACGAACACAAAAATTAGCCTTGCATATACCACACATTATCTCACCTAATGGTTGCAAAACTACCCCACCCACACAAATTACACAATAATTTTGCTCGTTCTACCACTCTATAACCTACCGACCATTCCCCCCACGTGGGAACATATAGTGAAATATCTGTCATCGGCCCACAGAGGTGCGTAACACACTAGAGGGCCCTATCACCCTAACTGAACTCCAAATAGCTATAGGATCCACTAAAACGGAGAAATCACCAGGCCCGGACGGCCTCACGATCCAGTATTATAAAGGCATTATTTCCCTACCTTGGCCAACACATGATCAAACTATTTAATTCGATAGGATGAAATGCGGCATTCCATAAAGATATCCTCCAAGCTGACATATGGATGCGATCCGCGTTAAAATATCTTGGCACATTTATACCCTCCAAAATTTTACGAATCTGAACTAAATTTCCCTCCACTCTTAAAAAAAAAAGTCAAAAATCTCTTAAACACGTTGCACACTGGATTGCACTCATGGTTTGGCCACTGCAATATTCTTAAGATGAGTATACTTCCCAAATTCTTATATCTCTTCCAAGCATTACCAATTTCAATCCGCAATAGCTATTTTAAGCAAGCACAAGGGTTGTTTATAGATTTTATTTGGGCCCGCAAACGACCACGCTTACAGAGGAAACTACTTTCTTTACACAAACTACATGGAGGTCTGGCAGTACCGGACCTACGGACATACTACCATGCCACCCTTCTGAATAGACTAGTGCAGGGATATGCAACTAGCGGACCTCCAGCTGTTGCAAAACTACAAGTCCCATCATGCCTCTGCCTCTGGGTGTCATGCTTGTGAATGTCAGAGTCTTGCTATGCCTCATGGGACTTGTAGTTCTGCAACATCTGGAGGTCCGCTAATTTTATATCCCTGGACTAGTAGATTGGTGGATTGGTGTGGTCACCAAGACATTAAGCTCTGGACGCAGGTGGAACAAGCCCAAGGTGGCTTCCCCCTCCCAAGAGCACCCTGGTGCTATCACTCCTTACCTGGGGACATGAAATGACATCCCATTATCAGCACCACCACTCGCATCTGTTCTCATCTACTCCTACAACCATCCCTTTCCCCCTTACACTCCCCAGGATGCAGCAACGTCCTCTCTCACAACCTGTCGACCATGGGACGCTTTCAAGCCTCCATTTCCTCATGGTGGGAAATTGGCCATCGCTATCAGATTCTTATGGCCCTTTCTGCCTTGATTTCTGGAGAGCCTTTCAACTTTGCCATTTCTTAAACTTGCTACCACCTCGGGGGAACTTTAACTGACCTCTCACTACCTTCAAGGAACGCTGCTCAGACACCGGCACTTTATCACACACACCATCACTGAACTATAACATTTTGATTACCTACTTGATGTGGCCAAGGCATGTATACCTCTACAATGGAACTCCCCGCACCCTCCAACCATTGGCCTTTGGCTAAGGAAAGTGGAGGACAAACAAAATGGAGGATTTGATCCTCACATCCAGGCACCAACATGAATGATATTCCAAGACATGGACTCTGTTGAACAGGTTTGTCTTCTCTGACGAGGGTAGATCCCCATTTGAAAATGACACAGCAGATTGATTTCACAGTATACAACTTATGGGTTATGTGTGAAATCAGCTGGCGTCAATGATCCTTTTCACCCCACGATTACTAGACACTTTATGGATCTGAACTTCAGTTGGGGGGGGGGGGGGGGGGGGGGGGGGGGGGGGGGGGGGGGGGGGGGGGGGGGGGGGGGGGGGGGGGGGGGGG
>BLSH010249874.1:1651509-1661682 GCA_018402905.1 Glandirana rugosa
CTATAACAGGAAGGAGGTAATACAGGAGTGGGTTTTGTAGGATTCCTTAAACTCAATGTGAGAAACCTACACCACTCCCGGGACGCCCAAATAAACTCTCGATGTCGAAGGAAAGCCTTCAGACTGAGTAACAAACACAATGGGCCCCCGAGGTTTTTCCCAAGCCGTCGGAGCAGCCGATGATAAAGGGCAACCTAATCTGTCTGGCACTGGGTACGCATACTCGAAGCCCCGTTCCAAGGGAGGAAAGGCCAGTGCCGAGTAAGGTGGTCCAGCCAAGTCAGACTTCCGAAAGGAAGCTGTAGCTCTCAAATAAACCCGCAGGGCCCTCACCACATCCAAAGAGTGTAACTCAAATTCCTTAGGATGTTTTGGGTGAGGACATAATGGAGGAAGGACAATATCCTCATTCAAATGAAAAGAAGAGACCACCTTTGGAAGGAAAGAAGGTGGAAGTCGCAAAACCGCCTTGTCATTATGAAGAATCAAGTACAAGCAAGACAAGGCAGCCAATTCCGACACCCGCAGCGCGGATGTGACAGCCACCAAGAAGGCAACCTTCTGCGACAAAAGGGACAAGGGAATGTCCCTAATCTTCTCATACGGTGGTTTCTGCAAAACAGAGAGCACCAGATTCAAATCCCACGGCGCCAGAGGCGGCCGAAACTGGGGAGCCACATGACGTACCCCCTGTACGAACGTGCGGATCAGCGAATGGGAAGCCAAAGGTCTCTGAAAAAGGACCGCTAAGGCCAAAATCTGGCCCTTGAGTGTACTCAATGCCAGGCTCTTGTCCAGTCCCTGTTGCAGAAAAGTCAGCACCCTGGACACCAAATAAGAGCGAGGGTTCCAACCCCTCGCTTCGCACCATGCAATATAGGCTCTCCAGGTCCTGTGATAAATTTTTCGTGAAGTGCACTTACGTGTCTTAAGCATAGTAGGGATTACAGAGTCAGCGACTCCCCGATCCCTCAATACCTGGGCCTCAATAGCCAAGCCGTCAAAGCCAGCGAGGGTAAGGCAGGGTGCAAGATGGGACCTTGGGAGAGCAGGTCTTCGCGAAGCGGGAGCCGCCAAGGGGCGTCCGCCACCATCCAAATCAGATTGGCGTACCAAGTGCGCCGAGGCCAATTGGGAGCAACCAGGATCGTCGGAATGCCTTCCGCAGCTATCCTGCGCAGAATCCGAGGCAACAGCTTCAGGGGAGGGAAGAGGTATAGTAACCGGTACCGACCCCAAGGAGCCACCAGCGTGTCCGTGGCGACCGCCAGCGGATCTCTTGTTCTGCACACGAAGGTCGAGACCTTGTGATTGAACCTGGACGCCATGAGGTCTACCTCTGGTGTGCCCCACTTGCAGCAAATCTGGCGAAACACCTCTGGATGCAGGGACCATTCCCCTTGGTCCAGTGTCTGACGACTGAGAAAGTCCGCCTGCCAGTTCTCCACTCCCGGAATGTAGATTGCGGAGAGCGCCGGAACGTGTTGTTCCGCCCAGCGGAGAATCAGAGCAGCTTCTGCAGCTCCCGCTGAACTCCTTGTCCCTCCCTGATGGTTCACATATGGTGGACACCGGACAGGGAGGCCCTGCAGCCTTGTCGACCAACGGGACAAGCAAAGCTTAATCACTCTCAGTTCCAACACATTTATCGGAAGTCGAGCTTCCTGAGCTGACCAACGGCCCTGGGCAGACAATTGACCCAACACCCCTCCCCAGCCCTTCAGGCTGGCATCCGTCATCACAATTGACCAGTTGAGGGGAAGAAAAGACTTTCCCAGAGTCAATGCTGGAGCCTGAAGCCACCAAGTCAGTGATCCCCTGGTCTGGTGGTCCAGACGGATCAGTCTGTCCAGAGAAAAAGGAGATTTGTCCCATTTTGACAGAATCGCCTTCAGCAAGAGCCGGGTGTGACTCTGGGCGTAAGGAATCGCCTCCAAGGATGAAACCATGAGACCCAACACCCGCATGCAGAACCTTAGGGAGGACCTGCGGCGCGACAGCAGGGTCCTCACCGCCGCTTGCAGCCCCAATAGTTTGTTGGGAGGCAAGAACACCTTCGCCTGAGTCGTGTCTAGAATTAGACCGAGGTACTCCAGGCGACATGAGGGGGCAAGCGAGGACTTTTGCAGGTCGATGAGCCAACCAAATTCTCTTAGTGTGGAGGCCGTGATTGACACGTCCTCCTTCAAGGACACTACCGACTCCGCCCTCAAGAGCAGGTCGTCGAGGTACGCTACCACTGCGATACCTCTCTGCCTTAGCAGTGCTAGGACAGGTGCCAACACCTTGGTGAACACCCTGGGAGCCGAGGCCAGACCGAATGGTAGGGCCACAAACTGGTAGTGCAGGTCTCCCACTGCGAAACGCAGAAAAAGCTGGTGTTTTTGGCAGATGGGAACGTGCAGATAGGCGTCCCTGATGTCCAGGGATGCTAAGAATTCCCCTTGATGTAGGGCGGCAACGACCGAGCGAATGGACTCCATCTTGAACCTTTGTGCTTTGACAAAACAGTTCAGAGCTTTTAGATCCAGAATCGGCCTGACCCCGCCCTTTTTTGGGCACCACAAAGAGGTTTGAGTAAAAGCCTGTCTGGGGGTAGAGTTTTGAACTCTATCCGGTAACCGGTGGACACCACATCCAGGACCCACCGATCGGAGATGTGAGCTGTCCAGCAGTGCGCAAACTCCAGTAACCGGCCCCCCACCCGGCATATGGGCGGGGGCAAACCGTCACGCTGAGGAGGGCTTATCCTCCACTTTTCTGGGCTTACGATGCCAGGTTCTCTTACCAGACCCAGCCGGGGCCTTACCGGACTTGGAACCCGCCCCGGCTGTACCTGAGGCACGAAAATACTTCTTCTGCCCAGAAAAGGAGGGACCCTGACGTCTGCGAAAGTCCCGTCGTTTGGGTTCCAGAAGAAAGAGACTCTTTCCCCCCGTGAAATCTTTAATGATTTCGTCCAGCTGAGGTCCAAACAAACGACCCCCCTGGAAGGGAAGGTCAGTGAGGCGTTTTTTAGACGCCTGATCACCCGACCAAGACCTCAGCCACAACACCCGTCTGATAATAATAGCAAAGGCTGAAATTTTAGACAGCATGGTCATGATGTTCAGCAGGGAGTCGCACAGATAATGGAGGCCATCCATCGCATGTTGCAAATTATGCAACTCATGCTTTGCACAACTGCAACTCAAATTTTTGCACACTGAGGAGAGGCACTCAGAAAGGGACTGCGCTGACATTGCTGAGGCCAAGGCTGGCCGCATAGAAAAACCTGCCACCTGAAATATAGCCTTTGACACCATTTCCGTGCGGCGATCAGCCGCGTCCTTAAAAGAGGGTGAACCCTCCACAGGAAGGGTGGTAGCCTTATTCAGACAGGCCACCGGTGGGTCCACCGAGGGGGAAGCCCACCGTGTTAGGAAAGCATCCTCAAAGGGATAGCGCACTGCAAAACGCTTAGGCAAGGTGAAGGAATTGTTGGGGGAACCCCATTCCTTAAAGACAGCCCGTTCAAAAAATTGAACATAGGGAAAAGCCCTAGGGGCCTTAGGAGGCTTCATAGACCCACAGACATAAGTGGAAGTCTGCGCCTCCTCAGGCTGAGCAAGGCACATAGCCTGGCGAATGTTAGCAATAAGGGCTGCTACAATTGCCTTGTCGTGCGCCACTGAAGCCCCCTGGTCCTCCTCAGCTTCAGAAAGTACCAATTCGCCCTCAGAGAGTTCTGCGGGGGTCCCCGTGGCAACCGAGGCGACCCCATGATCTGAATCTTCACCTGAGGAGACATGGGGGGCCAAGCGCTTAGCGGGGGGCTCAGGAGCAGTAAACTTAGGAATGAATTCCACACAAAGAGCCCGCAGGAGGTCCAAAGTGACCGCAGGGGCTTGAGCAGAGCTTTGTTCAGCTGTCTCCATTACAGAGGGCGCTGCAGGGTCCATAGCCACCGCGTCGCCGTCCCCAGACATAGCCTGAATGGGACACCCTCCCCACGTATCACGTATATTTAGTGGACAAGCCCACTAAAAACAACACCCCAAGGAGCCAGCCAAACCTGCTGCTTCCAGCCCTGTAGCCTGTCAGCGCTGTGAGGGGAAAAAGGGCGCTTCTGAGGACTGTATCACACATGCAGCTGCGCTTCTCTGAGGAGAATTTACAGAGTGTAATACCAAAAACCGCCACCGGGGAGAAAATGGCGCTCGTGCAGCATAATTTTTTAAAAGTGTGCGAGCGAACGTTCCCCAGTGATGCAGTATAGGTCCCAGGGCCTTAAAAGACACAACGCGACGCCGCGCAAACGCGGCAGACCGGGGGGGGGGGGGGGCGGAGGTGCGGAGGTGGGGGGAAGGAGGGGGGCAAGCAATAAAAAAGTGTCCCCCTGACAGGGAAAGAAGCTACCACCAATAAATAATTACTGCCCCGGATGTCGCCCCCCCACGTCCTAAGGGCGGGGGAGGGGTCCACTCACCAGTCCGACGGGCGTTGCGGGTAGCCACCCGAAGCAGACTTACCTCCCTTGTCCCGGGAAGGATTGCTGCTGGCCAAGGCCACTGGAAAGGCAAAAGCCAGACACTGGGCACAAGTGGCAACAGCCACAGGCCGCCCGCACGGAACGGGCCCTGAACGACGCAGCCCTGACATTTAAGGGTAGGTCGTCAGGAGGTGGCCGGTCAGGGCAAAGCTTTGGATTCGTGATACCCTCTCTATGCCAAGACCGGCTGCTTGATAGAAGTCTTCATAATTTTCAGAAAAAGAAAAAAACGCAGGTCCCATAAGGGAACCCAGTCAACTCCTTTGCACTAGGCAAACAAAACTGAATGCCATTGGCCAGCAGGGGGTTTTATAGGCTCAGGTGAGGACGGCCCCCATGGGAGGGGCCAGCCTATCCCTGATGCTTTTGCATCTGTTTTGCCTAGTCACTCCTGATAGGACGACATAAAACCCACGTGTCAATTAAGAAGAGCTGCGTCTGTCAGTGAACGTAAGAGAAAATCTATTTTCTTTTTCATACATCACAGGACACAGAGTGAGGCTATTACTCATTATTTACTGGGACGTCCCAGAGCATTAGCCTTTGAGGGAGGGAGACACCCTGCCAAACAATAGCCCTCAGACCTTATATGGCTTGCCGCAGTGAAAGCTGAATCCTCAGCTGCTCGAACATCCACTTGATAAAATTTTGTGAATGTATGCACTGAAGACCAGGTGGCAGCCTTACAAATCTGAGCCACAGATAACTGATGGCGAAAAGCCCAGGGAGGTTCCTACACCCCTGGTAGAATGAGCTCTCACCCTGAAGGGAGGAGCTTTACGTTTCAGACCGTAGGCCTGAATGACCAATTGACAGACCTGATGGGCAATGGAAGTCTTGGAAGCCGCCTGTCTCTTCTTGGGTCCTTCTGGTAAAACAAAAAAGGAGTCTGATCCTTGGATCTCCGCAGATCTAGACAAATAAACTGACTGCTCCCACTACATCTAAGGAGTGCAGTCGTCTCTCCTCCGCCGAACGAGGCTGAGAGAAAAAAAGAAGGCAAAACGTCCTGATTCAAATGAAAGGCCACACCACTTTTGGCAAAAAGGATGGAACAGGTCATAACACGACCCCGTCGTGGTGAAGGTTTAAATATGCCTGCATGAAAGGACAGCCAACACGACACCCTTCTAGCCGAGGTGATGGCCATCAGGAAGGCTAGCTAGCGTGACAGCAAGACTAATGGAATTTCCTTGATAGGCTCAAATGGTTGTTTCTGTAACACAGACAGCACCAGGTTTAAGTCACAAGGACACATAGGTGACCTAATGTGGGGAAACAAACGAGTTACCCCCTTGCATAAAGGTTCCGCAAATGGGCGGCTAAGGGCCTTTGGAAGAATACTGACAAAGCCGAAATCTGACCCCTGATTGTACTCAAAACCTGATTTCCACAGCTGACTGTAGAAAAAAAGAGAATTCTCCCAATCACATATTTCCAAGGATGTCATTCTGGCTTCACACCAAGCAATATAAGTTTTCCAGACCTTATAATGGATCTTTCTAGCGACCGCTTTTCTGGCATTCACTAGGGTAGACAGCACCAATCTCGAGATGCCACAATCCTTTAACACCCTGGCTTCAATAGCCATGCCGTCAAATTTGGAGACTGTGAATTGGAGTGGAATATAGTACCTTGAGATAGTAGAGCGGGGTGGCGCAGAAGCGTCCATGGCCTGTCTATTGCCAATCTCAAGATCTCTGGGAACCAGGGCCTTCTGGGCCAGGCTGGTTCCACCAGGATAACTGGAACCCCCTCTCTCCAAATCCTTTGCAAGAAATGTGGAAGGAGAGGAATAGGGGGAATAAAGCATAAACCAGGCAGAACTGGCTCCATGGGACTACTAGAGCATCTGCTCCAATTGCCATGGGATCCCTTGTTCAGGACACAAACTGCTGCAGCTTGTTGTTGAACCTGGATGCCAATAGATCAACCTCTGGCCATTCCCAAAGCTGGCAGATTTCCCGAAACACGTTCGGGTGTAGGGACCATTCCCATGGGCATTTCTGCTGGTGGCTGAGATAATCTGCCTTCCAGTTCTCCATCTCTGGTATATGGACCGCCGATAGAACCGGCACATGCCCCTCTGCCCAGATTAATATGTGGTTCACCCGTGGTGTTTGATATAGGCCACTACAGTGGCATTGTCAGACTGAACCCTGATGGGGCAGTCCTGAAGCTCCACCATCCAGGACCGTAGGGCCAGACGTACCGCCTATAACTCCAGGAAGTTGATGGGCAGGCTCTGCTCTGCCCTTGACCATAACTCCTGAGCTGTGAGCCCCTCTAGGATCGCTGCCCAGCCTGAGAGACTGGCGTTTGTGGTCAGTACTCTCAGACACTGGGAGGAATGATCTTCCTTTTTGCAGGTTCTGATCCTGCAACTAGCTTAGGCTTAAGCACACTTGGGAGATCAGGACATGAGGTAATCCAGGGTTTGTGCTCTCCTGTTCCAAGCCAACAAGATGTTCAGTTGTATAGGCCTGGAATGGAATTGAGCATAGGGAACTGCCTCGAAAGAGGACACCATCCTACCCAGAAGACTCATACAGAGCCGAATGGAGAGTTGCCCGGTGCCCCTTACCTCGCGCACCTGATCCTTCAGGGCACAGATCTTTATGGGTGGCAGAAACACCTGAGGAACTCCCCAAGGTTTTAAACAAGGGATGCCTGGTCCTTCTCCTTATAGGAAGAACTCTTTCCTCCAGAAATCTTGGTGATGATCTGGACAAATACATCCAACAGTCTGCTCATGTGTACAGATAGGAGAGCCAAACAAGAAACCTGCTACTGTATATAGAATCCTTTAAGGCATCTGCAGCAAAACACAATGCTCAAGGAATATCTGCCCTATTTTCAGCAAGATCATCCTCCAGGTTAGGCCTGTCAGGCCATCTGACCTGATCCTTTAAGGACTGGCATACGCCAATTGCTGCGACACCTGGCTGAATAGCTGAACTGGCCAAAGAAAAGGAAGCCTTTAATAATGACTCGTTTCTTGTCAACAGGATCTTTCAAGCCCTGTGCGTTATCCACTGGACAAATTAAGTTCTTGTTTAAGGAAGAGGTTGCCGCATCTACGGCTGGTAT
The DNA here is from genome assembly GCA_018402905.1 of Glandirana rugosa. Lineage (NCBI taxonomy): Eukaryota > Metazoa > Chordata > Amphibia > Anura > Ranidae > Glandirana > Glandirana rugosa. Next base: position 1,659,131 of record BLSH010249874.1, read on the forward strand.
GCTCCATTTCTTAACAAACGTTTCCTCCATGGGATATAAAAGGGAAAACCTCTTAGGAGGAACAAAAATCCTGTCAGGGTGCTCCCAATCAGCATACGCCGCCTGTTCCAACAGCAGGTGCAAGGAGAAAGCCCGTGCAGCCTGAGGAGGCTTCAGGGACCCCAAAGAGGACAAGGGAGGCTCAGAAACCTCTGCAGGAGGTAACTTAAAAGGCAGAACGAACCATCTCGGTAAGTGTCTGGATCAAATGCCTCTGCGACAGAGGCTGATACCAACTGGACATCTTCTGGCACCGATTCCTCAGAAGCAGACTCATCTGCCGGGCCATCTCCTAAGTCCTTAGCATTTAGCTCTTCCCCTTTCTCAACCCATCCCTGCTCCAAATTAGGAGGCTCAGGGGTGGGGGATCACGCCAGCAATCCTGTGCTGTAACCCGGCTAGGGCTGAGGACAGCTCATCACTGGTGATAAAGGGTGAAGCAGCAGCATTGACTTTAGGCACAATAACAGACAGGCACAGCGGCTCAGATTGCCCAGAAGCCTCTGGTCTCTCAGGGGATACAACACTAGGGTTACGACTAGGCTCCTCAGGAGCTACTGACGACATAGGTGTGCCTTTCCCTGTAGAGTTAACCCCACTCCTCTTTTTTGAAGACATTGCAAGCTGCAAAAAAGGGAGTACCTGGGTTTAGCATTTTAGCCCACAAGAGAGACCCTTTAATAGGACCTGTACAGCACCCTGCAGGAATTCTTTAGCTCTGTGATGTCCAGGATCCCACTACGCAGGGTCCTGTGCCCGGAGGTCACATTACAGGCAAAACCTTGCAGGATCCATCGGATCGTTTCCAGGGCTCGCTGGTGAGAACAATAAGCCTGAGAAACACCGGAGAGTGGCTGGGGTACAACCCATCCTGTTGCTTCTAAAAGCGATCCAGCAGCTAATCAGCCACTTGGATCCCTTTTATGAGAACGAATCACTGACTGAAAAAAAAAATACCAAGGTTTTGTAAAGTTATGCACTTGGGTACTGAAAACATGCATGCATCATTAATTCTAGGAGAACAGTTTGGGGAGTTGATGATTTAGAAGGATCTGGGTATTCTGTTAGATCATAATCTTAATAGTGTAGCAGCTAACTTAATACCAGTAAGGTCCAAAATAGGCATTCTTGGTTCTTAAGGGCAAACACAATGTGAGCATGGAATATTTACCTTTAAATTTAAACCAAGTAGAATTTTCCAGAAGATATTAAAGCAGTATTAAACCCAAAAGCAAACACAATATTGCAGCTTACCAATTCTGAGATACGATGGCTTTATTAGTTTCCTTATTTATGCTTTCTTCTATTTTTATCTGGTAATCCAACCAGCAACTCTGTTAATCACAGCACATTCTCCAGCAGTATGCATCAGTTTACACGGATGAGTCAAACCACTTAACACAGGCAGGGTGATTACAATGGTGAGCTTTTATTTATTAATGCAAAACTATTCTCCCAAAAAGGAAAACAAAACGGTTTGCTTTACTGCTTAAACAAGTGTGAGCTGGAGTTTTGCTTAAATTTGTTAGTGGTTCTAAATCTGCTAATACATTTAACACTCCAAGCCCCCCGGACTGACAGTGCTGTTATCTGCTGAGCCGCCTCTGCTCATTCCTCCAGAGTTGTTTCTCACTAATACAGGTGTGTTACTGGCCAGATCACCAGATGAAAACAGGGGGGAAAAAGCCAAAGGAAAAACAGATGCAGCTGCCATATCTGATTGATAAGTAGGGCCCGGTCAGTGCACAATTGCACGGCCAATATTTATTTTTCTCCACTGTTTGTCACTTTCCCTTGTGTGTTTTATTTCTCACTAAGATGAAGGGTGCAAGTACTCGGGCTTACCCCAATGGTTCCTTCCTCCCCTGCTCCTTAGGGGTCTCTCTTTGGGAGAGCCCCTCGACCGAGTATTCGATGGTCTGCTTCGGCAGACCTAGAACGGGGTCTGCCAGGCCTTCTGGTTAGGCAGTCCATTGGAACCCTATGTCCTTGTTAGGGGCCTTGCACCCTGGGGGATCAGGGAGAGGTCCTACCACTTTGGGGGGGTGGACTAAAGCACTACCACGGATTGAAAAAAAAAAAGGGTATTACATTTTTGCTAATATGTCCTATACCTACATTAAGGAGTATGAAAAATAGCAGTTGTAAAAAAAATAAAAAAAAATACATTGCCAACGAAAATCGTTTAACCGCTTTCCGCCTGGCCTATAGCAGATTGACGGGTGGTTCCGTTACCCTGACTGGACGTCCAGCAGAATAACAAGCCGGCGCGCAGCCATCGGTGGTGTGGTGTGTCAGTCTGACACACCGCATCTCCGATCTTGGTAAAGAGCCTCTGACGGAGGCGCTTTACCATGTGATCAGCTGTGTCCAATCACAGCTGATCATGGTGTAAACAGGAAAAGTTGTGTATCGGCATTTCCTCTACTCGCACTGCCAGACGCGAGTAGAGGAGAGTCGATCGGCTGCCCTCCTGACGAGGGGGGGGGGTCTGCACTGATTGACCACCATCA
>BLSH010249874.1:1673072-1700541 GCA_018402905.1 Glandirana rugosa
CCAGACGTGTCGCGGGGGGAAAGTAGTCTCAGACGTGTCGTGGGGGGAAAGTAGTCTGACGCTGTGCAGACTCTGATGAAAGGGGGGCGCTGTGCAGACTCTGATGAAAGGGGGCCGCTGTGCAGACTCTGATGAAAGCGGGGCGCTGTGCAGACTCTGATGAAAGGGGGGTGCTCTGCAGACTCTGATGAAAGGGGGGCGCTGTGCAGACCGTGATGAAAGGGGGGCGCTGTGCAGACTCTGATGAAAGGGGGGCGCTGTGCAGACTCTGATGAAAGGGGGGCGCTGTGCAGACTCTGACATACTTTGATTTGTACCGTCAACAGCCAGGACCTTCAAACCAAAATTAATAGAGGATAAAAAAGCAGGCTCTACACAATAATGAGCCATAAATGTGTTGCTCGAGGACCACAAGGCCACCCTACAGATTACATTGGAAGCCACATGCTGCGAAGCCGCCTAAGTTGTAGACACTCCTGAACAAGTGACGTGTCTCTGCCTCCAAGGCAGCCAAGCCCTTAGGTCTGTCGGATGGCTTGAACAATCCACGCCACAATCTTCCTAGATGAGGCACGTTTCCCTTTGTTCTTTCTGGCAAAAAGAATGAACAGGCGTTCTGAAAGCCTGAAGGAAGCTGTAGCTTGTAGATCTAACTACTAAGCAATTCCTAGAACATTTAACTTTCTGAAACTGAACAAAAGAAAGGCACTGCTGAGAGCCAAACTCAGGATCGCCTGTTTACTAGACAGGCGCTTTAACCACTTCCATACTGCGCGCTGTACATTTACGGTGACAGTGTGGATGTGTACCGCAAATCGCCGTAAAAAAGCAGTGATCTGCGGGAGGCTGCTAGGGGGCGCGCGTGCACCCACCGTACTCCTGAGGAGTGTGTCCGCGGCTCGGGCGGACCCGATGTCTGCCGGCGAGTCGCAATGAGCGGCCACAGCCAAAGAACGGGGAACCACCGATGTAAACACGGTGGTTCCCCGCTCTGTTAGTGGGGGCATAGGAGATCTACTGATCCCTGTCACTGGGATCAGTTAGATCTCTTATGCCCATGGTAGCCCAGCCCCCCCACAGTTAGAACACACCCAGGGAACACAGTTAACCTCTAGATCTCCCCCTGCAGGTTAACCCCTTCACTGCCAATGACATTTATACAGTAATCAGTGGACATTTAAATTTCTGATCCCTGTATAAATGTCATTGGTCCCAAGAAAGTGTCAAAATGGTCCAACATGTCCGCCCCAATATCGCAGCACTGCTAAAAATCGCAGATCGCCGCCATTACTAGTAAAAAATGTAAAAAAAACTAAAAACCCCAGAAATTAATTCTCATCATCCGCAAACGCGGCCACTTTTGCACAAACTTTTCCAGCCAAAACCAATGAAAAAAAATGTTTTTTTACATATTTTTTTGGATTTGTATTTTAGCAAAAAGTAAGAAAAACTGTTTTTTTATAGTGGTGATCAGAAATGACGCAGAGGTGATCAAATACCACCAAAAGAAAGCTCTATTTGTGGGAAAAAAAGGACGCAAATTTAGTTTGGGTACAACGTCGCATGACCGCGCAATTGACAGTTAAAGCGACGCAGTGCAGAAACGCAAAAAGTGCTCTGGTCGGGAAGGGGGTAAATCCTTCCGGGGCTGAAGTGGTTAAGCAGGTTAGCCACAGCACAACCTCTCCCACGTCTAAAGGATGCATGTTGGTACTCTCAGGCACTCTAAAGGTTGGCAGAACAACGAGGACATTTGGGAAACCTTGGCTTACTCTGAGGTGTGAGCCTAGATGCCTAGAACAGGATACACCTGAGAATGCCGATAAGGCTGACACTTGTACACGGGGGGGTTGGAGCTGACCGATAGGGCCAGATCTAAATCCGACTGGAGGAAGCCCAGAATATTTTGAACTTCTGGATCATTACATGACCAGTGAGCAGCAGACATGTATTGCACAAACTTTGACCAGATTCTCCCATAACATAAGCGGAGATGACTCTGAAGGAGCAGCCTCCAATCTCCCCCTCTCAAGAACCAAACCATCAGATGCAACTGCTATACATGGATGTAGAATTACACCCTGTGACAGAAGGTCTGGCCTGAGGGGAAGGGGCACTGGGTTCCAGTAGCTGAGCTGTACCAGCAAGGGGAACCATGGCCCGTTTGGTCAATAAGGCATCCCTGCCACTACCTCTACAACTTCTGTTCTGTGTCTTCGTAGAAACCGGAGAATGACTGGAACTGGAGAAAAACACACAGGTCCTGCTGAATTTCCAATGATCCGTCAGGACATCTGTCCTGAAGGCCTGAAGGTACTAGCCCCATGTATAATACCTCTCAAGCTTGTTGTAACACAGGGGAGACAAACAGATAGACTTCTGGACCGACTCTCAGGGTCAAAATCCACCTGAAAACCTCCACATTTAGAGACCATTTGTTGCTGTCCAATTGGACTCTGGAAAGAAAGTCCGCTAGGATATTCTGGACTCAGGAGATATAAGCTGATGGGGCATCAGCTAGATTCTTCTGAGCCCAAGACAGAATTGTCTCCACTTCCTGTAATAAAAAAAAAGGCTGCGAGTCCCCCTTGCCTCTATGTATGAGAGCTATGTAGTGTTGTCTAGCCTAAGAGCACGGACGCTTCGTTTGTCATATGGTAAAAGGCCTGTAGGGTGCAGAAGGCTACCCGTAGCTCCAGAATGTTTGACACAATCTTGTGAAAGCCACGCCTGTCTTGAGTCATCCCCAACAGGCAGTAAGCCCCCCATCCCGTATTGCTGGCATTGGATGTGATTGTGATCCAGGAAATGGAAATTAAATGGCAATTGAGTATGTTTCTCCATTGTAGCCACAAGGGGACACTCTCATGACTGAGGTTATGTAGATAACCTGAATTCGACTTCCTGGCTCCCACTGCTGGAGAAACCCCCTTTGCAGAAGGGCCAGAGTGTCCACTTGACCATCGGATCTATAGACACCATAGTGCTGATAATTTTAGACACAGAGGCTCACAGCTGGGAAGAAGACAGGGCCAGGAGTATTCTGTTCAACCGGGATCCAGAGGCAAAGCAATGGTGCTCTTGAGTTTATTGAACTGAGCCCCAAGGTACTCAAGAGACTGAGTGGGCTCCAGGTGGCTCCTTTCCAGATTCAGCAGCCATTCGAATTCGAGGAGCATTGAAAAAGACCTGAGCTCTGTGTTCCACCAGCTGCCCTGTGTCTTGGGACAGTAGGTGAAGGTCATCCAAATAGCGATGCAGGCGTATGCCCCTTGTTCTGATAAAGACTAACAGTCAATAAGACTTTGAAACACACGCAAGGCAATGTTGAAAGCCCGAATGGTAGAAACATGAGCTGGTCTTGACCTACAGTGAACCGAAGGAACTTGCGGAAGCCTTCTACAATGGGCACATGAAAGTAAGCATCTTTAGGTCTATGGAAACAAGGCAGTCGCCTGGCTGGGCCCCCGATGAATCAGGGACAATGTCTCAATCTTGAACGTCTCCTTTTTGATGAAAACGGTTTTAGGTGCGTGAGGTCTATAACCAGCCTCTGCAAGCCATTCTTCACGATCCTGAAAAAGGGCGATTACATGCCCTGAAATCTCTCGCATTCTGGGACTGGCACAGCGCACTTTTTAACCCAGGACTTTACGTAATATAAAAGTATATGCTTCTTTTCCTCTGAGTGAGGCAAATCAGTAGAAACAAATCTGAGATGAGGAGGACTTCTGAAGGGCCATGCACATCCTGAAGAGACCGCTTTGACGGTCTAAAAGCCTGAGATTGGGGCTCAAACTCAGTAGCTTCTTGGCTACCTGAGGTTGAATTTTTAGGAGACTTAAGGGATATCTGGCCTCTTCACCAGCTCTTTTTAAAATCCTGACCTGGTCTGTAAAAGATTGCAACCTTTGCACGCTCTGAACTTTGTCTTTTAGATGTGTCCTCTTCCAGCCTAGCAGGCATCGGTCCTGAGGCAAAAAAACCCTGGACTTGCCTCATGGCCCTGGCTATGGTGTTATCCAGCTTCTTGCCAAAAGATGAAGCTCCCTCAATAGAGATCTTATACCATGCCTGTTAGAAGTGGGATCAGCAAGCCAAGCCCACAGACATAGTGCTCGCTTTGCCGTAACTGATGACAGCTTAACCCTTGCCACTATGCGGATGGTGTCAATTGAAGCTTCACCATGGAAAACCAATGCCAGCTCCGGCTCCTGAACTACCGAGTTTCTGGCTGCTTCATCTGATAATGCTCTTGAATTTTGCGTCCACATTCTCCTTCCACATTTTCATTGCTTTAAACATGGCCACGAGAGCCATGGCCGAATTACAGGCTATTCACTGCATCTTCCAAAGGAAGAGTGGCATACATTGCTAGCACCAAGGCCTCAACAACTAAAGAGGCAGCCTTTAGATCAGGGTTATGCAATTAGTGGACCTCCAGCTGTTGCAAAACTACAAGTCCCATCATGCCTCTGGGTGTTATGCTTGTGGCTGTCAGAGTCTTGCTATGCCTCATGGGACTTCTAGTTCGGCAACAGCTGGAGGTCCGATTACTGCATATCCCTGCTTTAGATGCTTCACATCTTTATCCCAGAATGGAGAGAGCTTGGTCATCTTACTCAGAAGGGAGGTCTATTTTGCGGCCTTGCTCCAGTCATCCAAAATGATGTCCCTTAGTTCCCTTAGGGATGGGAAAAATAGAGCTCTCTCTAGAGGTGCTTAAAGAACTTTTTTTTTGCTTTGCAGGAGAGACTACGTGGTGGTGCACCATCTTGCTGGAACTATGATGTCGGTGATAGGGAATTGCTGGCCATCAAGTCAGCTTTGGAGGAATGGCGGTACCTCCTGGAAGGAGCAGCTCACCCGGTATTGGTTTTTACCGACCATAAAAACCATAAAAAAAACCATATGCTGTGAAGATACGAGATGTGCAGCACCTGAAACTACGGATACTGGAAGCCTGTGCTAGCATTTCTCCTGCGGTGTTGCTATCAGTGTGTGAAGAGTGGGAGAAGAGGGTTGCATTGACAATCCAACACAATGGGCAGCACATTGAACACATTTTATAAGTGGTCAGAAACTTGTAAACTCATGAAAGAATAAAGTTACGTTAAACCAAGCACACCATTGTTTTTCTTGTGAAATTCCCAATAAGTTTGATGTGTTACATGACCCTCTTCCTATTGAAAAAACAAAAGTTGGATTCAAAATGGCCGACTTCAAAATGGCCGCCATGGTCACCATCCATCTTGAAAAGTTTCCCCCCTCACATATACTAATGTGCCACAAACAGGAAGTGAATATCACCAACCATTCCCATTTTATTAAGGTGTATCCATATAAATGGCCCACCCTGTAGATCTGGAAAAATGTTGATGCTGTGGCCTAATGTGGTCTTTATCATCTTGTGCCATGTATTGTCGATCTGACCTGGAGGTACTCAAAAAGAAAATGGGGTAGATAGGAAAGGGTTAAAAACCCAAGAGTGCCAAGGCAAGCGAGGAAAGGAAGGGGATAAACACATCCTGTCATACCTGTTACACAAGGGCTGGCCACGGAGGGGGGCTGACACATACATAGTGTGGAACTGCAGTCAGCCAACCTGCACAGGTGATGGAGCCATAGCAGGATCAGGCAGCATATCAGGGTGTTAATGCAGAGCATATACCTGTGATGATTGCACACAGCGTTTAGGATAACTGCTGAAAGCTGCCCACGCGGAAATCCCAATATCAACAGTACAGACAGCTGATTAAATTTCCCCACTGTACTGATGCCACCTCCACCCACGGCGTGCATGCACTGAGTCCCTGGGCAGGAGTAACCCATGGACGCAAGGCCAGAAGAGAGCGCGGCAGCTTGGAACACAGATGTACTCAAGCCGCCATGAAAGCCAGGGAGAAACAAAAAAGTAGAAAGGACAGCATCCATGGAGCAAAAGGGCAAATGTAAATTACTAAATGATGCTACTCACACGACCTTCGTCTGGTGTAGGTTAACTACTGCATCCATCCTGGCCACTTCATGGCTACTCGCTTATAAGCAGGGCTATCTAGTCCAACTCCCGCTTGCTCGCAGGGCCTTAGCTCTTCATTGGCACTGCATTCATATGCCCTTTTCCTCCCTGCTGATAGCTGGGTGTGACAATTGCAGGTATCAGATCACTGCCCTCCTCACTGACTGGTGACCGAGAACCCCCCTGATCTCGCACCGCGCTTGTCACGAATGTAACAATTCCACTCTCAGCTGCTTCCAGCACAAAGATTTTCCAGCTTGCGGAATCACCATCTAGGTGCCAGCCGCCTGAGAGCGATTGTTACCGGGTAATTCAGGCAAATAACCCTTTCAGTGCCACCACTTCTGGATGCCAGCCAGAAGATCCGGATTTTAGCAATACCACTTATGATTTTAGAATAACCACCTGTAACACACGCTGTCACCACAGACAGGAATATTCCGATGATTTATCCTAAAACAGTAGCGCTCTTTAAGACAGTCAACAGTAAATGGCTTCAAGCGTGCTTGGGATAAACATAAATCTATAGTCCGACAACAAGGTTAATGTGAAAAAAAATAAATAAATAAATAAAAAAATAAAAAAGGGCAGACTCGATGGACTACTCAGTCTTTTACTGCCGTCACTTTTCTATGTTTCTATGCTCAAAGGAACAGGTTCGTTATAGCTTGTATTAAGAGGTTTAGGGGCAAGATTAACACTTTTCAGAATAAGGTTTAATAATGAAAAGGTCAAAATTGGTGCAGATAAAATATTTACAGAAAAATGGTGTTACAAAGCAATTAGAGACATAATATACAGCAGCAAAGAGATAAGACAGAATGGAAGGGAAATTACTTGCAGTTAAATGTCCGTGATTGATCAGAGATTTGTTGAGTCCACAGGTTCTTGGATGTTCATTCTTGGATGGTAAGTTGAGAACTGAGCACTGTCCGGTCTATTCCCTTTTTTGCTGGAAGCCAAGGGACGGGGCCATATGCCCCTGACCACTCACATGGGTAAGGAGGGCCCCTGAGCTGTCCGGGGCGGACCATGAAATAACAACCCTCCCTGATATGCAATTTGCAGTATAAAAATCATATCTCGGGATAGGATCACCGTGCAGACCCAACATTAAGGAATTCGAGCTCAGCATGCGCAGTACACTAAAATAAGTCTAAACACAACAGACTTGTCACTTTCCATTACCCTGGGAAGAGGAGAAACTATCAGTGGTTTCCAGTATGGTCGGATTTACAGACGTTTGGATTTGTTTTTTGCGGAATGAATTTCCGCATTCAGATATATACTTTTTATTAAGATGTCACGTTCCTATCTGGAGTTATGAAATATGGGTAAATTCTACTTTTAAAATTGATTAAGGGTCTCTGGGAAGGTCACAGCTGCCTGAGGGAGGGGGTTTTATGACCCTTCATTATCTTTAGGCATCCTGTGCAGTCTCTTAATGGATCTGATTTATTGGCTTATGATCAGGCCTGACAAAGACGCTAGACCTCTTGAGGGATTCCTCACTTGAAGGGGGGGGGGGTGAGGAGTGAGGTACTTGTTCTAAGCCAGAACCGTCATGGCTGACCCTGCCCAAAATGGTTGCAAGTTTTGTGTACGTGATATCATTACACTGGGAACTGCTGGAACTCACAAGGGACGCATCTCCTCACCATCTTCTGGATAGGGTTTACACGCTGAACCACTAGGCCTTGGCCGCAGATGTTAACACCTGAGCAAAGGGAAGATTCCAAACACAGAAGGGACCTAGGAGGATGGAAAAGGAATGCGGCCTCTGGCTCTGAGCAAAAATGTATGGAAATATAAGGGAACCACGATGCTTACAGCGCCGTAGTAGTTCTTTGAAAACTTCAAGCAGACAGCTGAAAATGCTGCCGGACCTTGTAGTTTTCCATTCACAGAGGACTGCGAATGAGTCACAGTCTGGTGGGCAGAACCCCTCACAGCTGCATCTTTTTTGAATTGTGGCAGCAGACATGGGGAGAAGATTCCCGGTCTGCTGTCACAGTGGGGATCGTGGGGGCCAGTGCATTTATAACATGTTACACCCTGAATATATGTAGCATGTTATAAAAGGTGAACTTATCCTTTAACTTTGCTTAGCTTTACTTGTGTACTCTTTTGACTCTGCAGACTACTCAATACCTCTAAGAGGCAAGAAGCATGCCATCCATTCTGTGTATGCCGGTAATGAAAAGTTAGAAGTGGAGCTCTGTCAAATTGTTGCCAGCGTGCTTGCTGTCACAGACACCAATGTTGGGGATTATTGTTGCACTCACACACACCAGTGTTGGGGATTATTCTTGCATTCACAGACACCAATGTTTGGGGATTATTATTGCACTCACTTTTTTTTTCATTTTGGATAGATCTCTGCAAATTAAAGGAATTTTTTGGGGACCCCCAGCTCATCAGAACTAGTGTGCCCATTGGAAGACTTCCCAACTTTTCTGGGGACAACCCAAAAACTGGGGGTTTCTTTTTACTTTCACTTTCAATGATAATGGTAAACAGGCCAAATAGAGTGGGTGAATCTCCTTAACAGGGGCACAGACAGCAATGAAAACTGACAGGGGCTCTAATCCCCCTCCACTCTGTCCAAAACGAAAAGAAAAAGTTTTGCCTTTAGTTATACTTTAATGCTAGGGATTATTGCACTCAGACACCAATGCTTGGGGCTACTGCCAGTATCGCAAATGCTGGGGATTATTTTACTCCAACCTCTACAGTGTGGATTGCGATACACTGCAGGACTTGGGCACTGAGGTGCATTATAGCCCATTTATTTTGAATTGGCTGCCTAAATTGACGAAATGCTATTGTGCAGCCCTTTGGATTTGTCAGGTTCCACACTTGAGGCCCCTAATTTTCAAGTTGACCACCAGTTTTTATTGGAGGATAGGAGGATCTAGCTGCATGTCCTGCTTCACACAGACCACCATGTAACCTGTAGTAATGATAGAATAGTTACTTTAACCAATGAAAATGGATCACCTGGCAATAGTTTGGAGTAAGATATCTCCCATTGTGCTTAGCAATGTCACCAATTATGCGCACAGCCTTGTCTTTCTTTTTGCGTATTAACAACCAGCGTGGGGATTCTGGGATAAACCTGTAGATATAAAAACAGAAACCATTTAAGCCTACATACAATACACACTGAAACTGGCAGTTGAATTTTATATTGTTCTGAAGCAACAATATAAGCAATAATCTGCTATGACTGTTACTGCAGAATTTTTGATTTGATACTATATTTATATTACACTACAGCATGAATTGATGATGGATTTAAACTTTGGATCAAACATTTAACACTCATTTTATAGATTACCTTTTATGAAATAGCTATTTATAGGCTCCTCTTCATTAAAATCATAATAAATTGGGGCAGTCTTCACAAAATGGTAAAATGGTTGGATAATTTACACAAAAAATGGTATGCAACTTTGGAGAAACAGACCTACTTAAGATGCACTTATGAATTTGCCACCTCGCCTGCCACCAGATGCAGCTTGTCACTTACCACTAGATGCAGCTTGTCACTTGCCTCATCACATGCCACCAGATAAAGCCTGTCACTTGCCACATCACCTGCCACTAGATGCAGCTTGTCACTTCCCAAGACTTGGTCCCAGAGTGAGGACAGGCAGTGAGATGATATAATTTCTCTGCTGCCCACGGCTGCACAGTGAGGGTGGAATTGCAGTGATGCAGGGTGGACAGTGAGAGAGGATGTCATCTCTGTGCTCTCTCGTCCAACCACCGACTCTCTCTCATACTGCCCACCCGCCGGCTCTATCACGCTGCCCGCCTGCCAGACTCAGGGCCCGGTGGTTGGGGACTTCCGGATTAAACAATCAAAGTATTAGAGAGAAAAAAAGGATGATGTGTACATTTACTGCAGGAGAAGCAACCCTGGAGAGTTGAAGAGCGATTTAATGAACATGTAATGTGGTATTAAAACCAAACACAAAAAAATGTATTGCAGCTGTAGATATAAAAATAGAACTCATTTAAGCCTACATACAATACCCACTGAAACTGGCAGTTACATTTTATATTGTTCTGAAGCAACAATATAAGCAATTATCTGCTATGACTGTTACTGCAGAATTTTTGATTTGATACTATATTTATATTACACTACAGCATGAACTGATGATGGATTTAAACTTTGGATCAAACATTTAACACTCATTTTATAGATTACCTTTTATGAAATAGCTATTTCTAAACAGGCTCCTCTTCATTAAAGTCATAATAATAAATTGGGGCAGTCTTCACAAAATGGTAAAATGGTTGGATAATTTACACAAAAAATGGTATGCAACTTTGGAGAAACAGATCTACTTAAGATGCACTTATGAATTTGCCACCCTCGCCTGCCACCAGATGCAGCTTGTCACTTGCCACCAGATGCAGCTTGTCACTTGCCACTTCACCTGCCACCAGACAAAGTGTGTCACTTGCCACATCACCTGCCACCAGATGCAGCTTGTCACTTGCCAAGTTGCCTGCCACCAGATGCAGCCTGTCATGTCACCTGCCTTCAGATGCAGCTCGTCACTTGCCATGTCACCTGCCACCAGATGCAGCTTGTCACTTGTCACGTCACCTGCCTTCAGATGCAGCTGGTCACTTGCCCCCAGATGCAGGGGACACACTGGGCACCTCTGCTGCCATTGTGCTATGTGCTGGGTGTCTAATGTGCCCGATGTCCAACGTGCCCCTGTGCCTTGCAGCTTATGCATGCATTCGCAAATGTGTGTTAACTAAAACCTTGTTTTTAACGCAGACTGTTGGGACAGGTTAATTCGGTTGGTAAGCAGACTGGTTGGTGAGTTGAGCTGGGAATTTCCTCTGGTTGTGTCTTTCACCAGATGAAACTTGTCACTTGCCACATCGCCTGCCACCAAATGTGGATTGCCAATTACCATGTCACTTGCCACATCGGCTGCCACCATATGCGGATTGTCACTTGTCACGTCACCTGCCTTTGGATGCAGCTTGTCACTTGCCATGTCACAATGCCACCAGATGCAGCTTGTCATATCACCTGCCTTCAGATGCAGCTTGTCACTTGCCACCAGATGCGGATTGTTGCTTGCCATGTCGCCTGCCACCAAAAAAATACCACATGTAGCTGGTCACTTTTTAAATGTAAAGGCAATTTGGTGGCAGGCAACAGTGACAGCAGAGATAGCAGCTTCTCTTTCCAGCTTTCCAGCGCATTGACTTGGTCCGAGAATGAGGGCAGACAGTAAGATGATATAATTTCTCTGCTGCCCACGGCTGCACAGTGAGGGCGGAATTGCGGTGATACAGGGTGGGCAGTGAGAGAGGATGTCATCTCTGTGCTCTCTCGTCCAACCACCTCTCTCTCTTACTGCCTACCCGCCGGTTCTATCATGCTGCCTGCCTGCCAGACTCACGGCCCGGTGGTTGGGGACCCCCGGATTAAACAATCAAAGTATTTATTAGAGAGAAAAAAAGGATGATGTGTACATTTACTGCAGGAGAACCCTGGAGAGGTGAAGAGAGATTTAATGAACATGTAATGTGGTATTAAAACAAACACAAAAAATGTATTGCAGGTAACTAATGTAGGTGTCCAAAGAAGGCCTGGCAAGACAAAACAGAGGACACAAGTCCAAACCAACATAGATATGGCATCTATGGTAATAGCTGTAGAAAAAATATACCCGAGTATAAGGTTCACTACTATAATGTGTAAGAGTATAAGGTCAAACTAAGTGCAATGGGCCTAATGCTATACAAAAAAAAAAAAAATCAAAAACGGTTTTTGGTACATTGGTGCCAATAAGAGTGAGCCTGGGTATATGGAGTAGGTCCAGTGCTCAAAGTACTGGCTGGAGGATACATTTATATATATTTATATATACATACACATACAGTATCTCACAAAAGTGAGTACACCCTCACATTTTTGTAAATATTTTATTATATCTTTTCATGTGACAACACTGAAGAAATGACACTTTGCTACGATGTAAAGTAGTGAGTGTACAACTTGTATAACAGTGTAAATTTGCTGTCCCCTCAAAATAACACACAGCCGTTAATGTCTAAACCGCTGGCAACAAAAGTGAGTACACCCCTAACTGGGCCCAATTAACCATTTTTCCTCCCCGATGTCATGTGACTCTTTAGTGTTACAAGGTCTCAGGTGTGAATGGGGAGCAGGTGTGTTAAATTTGGTGTTATCGCTCTCATTCTCATACTGGTCACTGGAAGTTCAACATGGCAAAGAACTCTCTGAGGATCTGAAAAAAAGAATTGTTGCTCTACACAAAGATGGCTTAGGCTATAAGGAGGTTGCCAAGACCCTGAAACTGAGCTGCAGCATGGTGGCCAAGACCATACAGTGGTTTAACAGGACAGGTTCCACTCAGAACAGGCCTCGCCATGGTCGACCAAAGAAGTTGAGTGTACATGCTCGGCACACTGCATCAAATTGGTCTGCATGGCTGCCGTCCCAGAAGGAAGCCTCTTCTAAAGATGATACACAAGAAAGCCCACAAACAGTTTGCTGAAAACAAGCAGACTAAGGACATGGATTACTGGAACCATGTCCTGTGGTCTGATGAGACCAAGATAAACGTATTTGGTTCAGATCGTGTCAAGCGTGTGGGGCAGCTACCAAATGAGGTGTACAAAGACAAGTGTGTCTTGCCTACAGTCAAGCATGGTGGTGGGAGTGTCATGGTCTGGGGCTGCATGAGTGCTGCCGGTACTGGGGAGCTACAGTTCATTGAGGGAACCATGAATGCCAACATGTACTGTCACATACTGAAACAGAACATGATCCCCTCCCTTCGGAGACTGGGCCGCAGGGCAGTATTCCAACATGATAACGACCTCAAACACACCTCCAAGATGACCACTGGCTTGCTAAAGAAGCTGAGGGTAAAGGTGATGGACTGGCCAAGCATGTCTCCAGACCTAAACCCTATTGAGAATCTGTGGGGCTTCCTCAAATGGAAGGTGGAGGAGTGCAAGGTCCTTAACATTCATCAGCTCTGTGATGTGGTCATGGAGAAATGGAAGAGGACACCAGTGGCAACCTGTGAAGCTCTGGTGAACTTCATACCCTTGAGGGTTAAGACCATGCTGGAAAATAATGGTGGCCACACAAAATATTGACACTTAGGGTCTAATTTGGACATTTTGACTTAGGGGTGTACTCATTTTTGTTGCCAGCAGTTTAGACATTAATGGCTGTGTGTTGAGTTATTTTGAGGGGACAGCAAATTTACACTGTTATACAAGCTGTACACTCACTACTTTACATTGTGTCAAAGTGTCACTTCTTCAGTGTTGTCACATGAAAAGATATAATAAAATATTTACAAAAATGTGAGGGTATACTTTTATGAGATACTGTGTATGTGTGTATATATATATATATATAACACACACACACACACAGATGTGCTCATAAGTTTGCATATCCTGGCAGAATTTATGATTTCTTTGTCATTTTTTCAGAGAATATGAATGACAACACAAAAACTTTTCTTTCACTCATGGTTAGTGTCTGGCTGAAGCCATTTATTATCATTCAACTGTGTTTACTCTTTTTAAATCATAATGACAACAGAAACTACCCATATGACCCTGATCAATAGTTTACATACCCTGGTGATTTTGGCCTGATAACATGCACACAAGTTGACACAAAGGGGTTTGAATGGCTATTAAAGGTAACCATCCTCCCCTGTGATCTGTTTGCTTGTAATTAGTGTGTCATCCCCCACAGCTTTTAACTTTTGTATCAATTGACCCTCCCTCTTAGATTGTAAGCTCTAACGAGCAGGGCCCTCTGATTCCTCTTGTACCAAATTATGTTGTAACTATACTGTCTGCCTTCATTTTTGTAAAGCGCTGCGCAAACTGCTGGCGCTATATAAATCCTGTATAATAATAATAATATAATAATAAATAATAAAAAAGGTCAATGTGTTTCTGGACTCCTGACAGACCCTTGCATCTTTCATCCAGTGCTGCATTGACGTTTCTGGATTGTGAGTCATGGGGAAAGTAAAAGAATTGTCAAAGTATCTGAAGGAAAAGGTAGTTGAACTGTATAAAACAGGAAAGGGATATAAAAAGATATCCAAGGAATTGAGAATGCCAATCAGCAGTGTTCAAACTCTAATTAAGAAGTGGAAAATGAGGGGCTCTGTTGAAACCAAACCACAGTCAGGTAGACCAACTAAAATTTCAGCCACAACTGCCAGGAAAATTGTTCATGATGCAAAGAAAAACCCACCAATAACTTCAGGACTCTGAAAACATGTGGTGTGGCTGTTTCAAGATGCACAATAAGGAGGCACTCGAAGAAAGATGGGTTGCATGGTCAAGTCGCCAGAAGAAAGCCATTACTATGCAAATGCCACAAAGTATCCCGCTTACAATACCCCAAACAGCACAGAGACAAGCCTCAAACCTTATGGCGCAAAGTAATTTGTAATAAAGAGACCAAAATTGAGATTTGGCCACAGCCATAAACCCTACAGTTGGAGAGGAGTTAACAAGGCCTGTGAAACACGGAGGTGGATCGCTGATGTTTTGGGGATGTGTGAGCTACAAAGGCACAGGAAATCTGGTCAAAATTGATGGCAAAATGAATGCAGTATATTATCAAAAAATACTGGAGCAACATTTGCATTCATCAGCCAGCAAGCTGCGCATGCAACGTACTTGGACATTCCAACATGACATTGATCCTAAACACAAGGCAAAGTCGACCTGTCATTGGCTACAGCAGGATAAAGTGAAGGATCTGGAGTGGCCATCTCAGGCTCCTGACCTCAATATCATTGAGCCAATCTGGGGAGATCTCAAACATGCAGTTCATGCAAGACAGCCCAAGAATTTCCAAGAACTGGAGGATTTTTGCCAAGAGGAATGGGAAAGCTTTATCATCTGAGAAGATAAAGAGCCTACTCCACAAATACCACAAAATACTTCAAGCTGTCATTGATGTTAAAGGGGGCAATACATTGTATTAAGAACTGGGGTATGTAAACTTTTGATCAGGGTCATTTGGGTAGTTTCTGTTGTCATTATGATTTAAATAAAAAATAAATAAAAAAGAAGAGTAGGGGGGTGGGCCTGGCGCAAACGGCGGTGGACGTCTTTGCAAGAGCTCCAGGATCACCTCAGAAATCCAGGGGAATCCACGAGAACCAAGGTCCGGTGAGACTGAAATCCACCCCAGCTCTGACATATATTGTCCCTGCTACAACCGGAGGCAAAAATCGGGCAACGGTCGTACTGTTTGCGGTACCAGCCTAGCCTGATAGAGCGCCTCGGCTGTGACCTAAAACCTCTCCATACCCACCCATCCTGCACATCTGGACGGAGAGTGCTTGGTAACCTGGCCACAACACTCGGGACACAGCTAGCCCACAGCCGCAGCGCCCAAAATGAGTCCGCTGACATCCGGAACTGCCGCACTCCATACGTGAGCCTGGGACTTCGGTGCAGCCTACATGGCTGCCATCTTGCTACACCAACAGCCTTCTCCCAAATCATCCAGGGGCATAGAAACTAGCGACAGCAAGGCTCCCAGAGGCACTTACCATACTGGCCAAAAGATAAGGGCTATAAAGAACTCAAAATAGCCACAGTATCTTGCTGGACATTTTGAGGCCTATATGTAGCGGCCATTTTGATACACCCAAACTCTTCCTGGACACTCTTCAACACTGAATAAAACTTCCACACAGTCCCCGTTTCAGTGACAAGCCCACCTACAGAGGCAATGGACACAATATTTTTGCTCTGCACTGCTGGGAGATCACATAGCCTTAACGCCAACTCATTATAATTACTTTATTCTGCAAAACATCTATACAGACTAATGACCACATACAATTAGAGTTGATCGAACCTCTGGAAGTTTGGGTTCTGCTGGTTCGGCCGAACTTCGGGACAAAGTCCAGGTTCGGGTCCGGACTTGACCCGAACTTTGACCCGGACCCCGAACCTATTGAAATCAATGGGGACCCAAACTTTTAGGCACAAAAATGGCTGTAACAAAGTCCTGGGAAGTCCTAGAGGTCTGCAAAAGGAAGGAAAATGGGGGTAAGGATCGGACAAGTGCCCTACAAAGAAATGGGGATAGGGAAATAACTTAAAATAATTGTTAAGCTAAAATCACATAAAAAAAATCAAACATGAAGGTGGATGTGGAGTTGGAGGTTGAAGAGGCGGTGAAAGTGGCGGTGGAGGAGGAGGTAGCCAACACAGTTTTTTTTCATTTTTGGAACTTTTTTTTTTTTTTTTTAACCAGCAATGTAGATGCATTTTTTAATTTTGTGCAAGAAACAATAATCTGTCCATTTAAGCAACAGTAGGAACCTCTCCCTATAGAACTAGGAGATGATTTTAGATTCTAAAATCATCTCCAAGTTGTACAGGGAAAGCCTCCAGCTGTTGCTTTAAGGGAAAGATTATTGCTCTAAAATCATCTTCAAAGTGTGTGGGAAAAGCCTATTGCAGGGGCATAGAGTCATATTACTGTTTTAAAATCATCTTCAATGTGTGTGGGAAAACCCTGTTTCAGCCGCATTAAGCCATATTAGTGTTCTAAAATGATCTTCAAAGTGTGTGGGAAAACCCTGTTTCAGCCGCATGAACCCATATTAGTGTTCTAAAATCATCTTCACAGTGTGTGGGAAAACCCTGTTTCAGCCGCATGAAGCCATATTAGTGTTCTAAAATCATCTTCACAGGGTGTGGGAAAACCCTGTTTCAGCCGCATGGAGCCATATTAGTGTTCTAAAATCATCTTCACAGTGTGTGGGAAAACCCTGTTTCAGCCGCATGAAGCCATATTAGTGTTCTAAAATCATCTTCACTGTGTGTGGGAAACCCCTGTTTCAGCCGCATGGATTTTAGAACACTAAAATGGCTCCATGCGGTCAAACAGGGTTTTCCCACACACTGTAAAGATGATTTTAGAACAGTAATATGGCTCTATGCCCCTGCAATAGGCTTTTCCCACACACTTTGAAGATGATTTTAGAACACTAATATGGCTTCATGCGGCTGAAATAGGGTTTTCCCACACACTGTGAAGATGATTTTAGAACACTAACATGGCTTCATGCGGCTGAAACAGGGTTTTCCCACACACTTTGAAGATGATTTTAGAACACTAATATGGCTTCATGCGTCTGAAACAGGGTTTTCCCACACAATTTGAAGATGATTTTAGAACACTAATATAGCTTCATGTGGCTGAAACAGGGTTTTCCCAGACACTTTGAAGATGATTTTAGAACAGTAATGTGGCTCTATGCCCCTGCAATAGGCTTTTCCCGCACACTTTGAAGATGATTTTAGAACAGTAATATGGCTCTATGCCCCTGCAATAGGCTTTTCCCACACACTTTGAAGATGATTTTAGAACACTAATATGGCTTCATGCGGCTGAAACAGGGTTTTCCCACACACTGTGAAGATGATTTTAGAACACCAATATGGCTTCATGCGGCTGAAACAGGGTTTTCGCACACACTGTGAAGATGATTTTAGAACACTAATATGGCTTCATGCGGCTGAAACAGGGTTTTCCCACACACTTTGAAGATGATTTCAGTACACTAATATGGCTTCATGCAGCTGAAACAGGGTTTTCCCACACACTTTGAAGATGATTTTAGAACACTAATATGGCTTCATGCGTCTGAAACAGGGTTTTCCCACACAATTTGAAGATGATTTTAGAACACTAATATAGGTTCATGCGGCTGAAACAGGGTTTTCCCACACAATTTGAAGATGATTTTAGAACACTAATATAGGTTCATGCGGCTGAAACAGGGTTTTCCCACACACTTTGAAGATGATTTTAGAACAGTAATGTGGCTCTATGCCCCTGCAATAGGCTTTTCCCACACACTTTGAAGATGATTTTAGAACAGTAATATGGCTCTATGCCCCTGCAATAGGCTTTTCCCACACACTTTAAAGATGATTTTAGAACACTAATATGGCTTCATGCGGCTGAAACAGGGTTTTCCCACACACTGTGAAGATGATTTTAGAACACTAATATGGCTTCATGCGGCTGAAACAGGGTTTTCGCACACACTGTGAAGATGATTTTAGAACACTAATATGGCTTCATGCGGCTGAAACAGGGTTTTCCCACACACTTTGAAGATGATTTCAGTACACTAATATGGCTTCATGCAGCTGAAATAGGGTTTTCCCACACACTTTGAAGATGATTTTAGAAAACTAATATGGCTTCATGAGGCTGAAACAGGCTTTTCCCACACACTTTTAAGATGATTTTAGAACAGTAATATGGCTCTATGCCCCTGCAATAGGCTTTTCCCACACACTTTGAAGATGATTTTAGAACAATAATCTTTCCCTTAAAGCAACAGCTGGAACCTTTCCCGGTACAACTCGATGATGATTTTAGAACACTAATCTTTCCCTTAAAGCAACAACTGGAACCTTTTCCTGTACAACTTGATGATTTTAGAAGAATAATCTTTCCCTTAAAGCAACAGACTCTACCTAGTCCAGTCAGATCGTTCTGTGCAGCAGGATGAGGTCTGTAATCTGTCCCTCAAAGCAGCAGCTTGTTGATTGGCTGCCCTTGGCAGCTTTTCAACACGTGGAATAAAATACCAGAACCCCGGACCCGAACCCGGACTTTTTTTGAAAAGTCTGGGTTCGGGTCCGGGTACCGAACACCCAAAAGTTCGGTACGGACCCGAACTTTACAGTTCAGGTTCGCTCAACTCTACATACAATGTCGGGAACATCTCGCAAACGAAAAGAATATCGCCCACCGAAATGACACCTGTGACCCTGCATTAGACAGATCTTACACAGATTTCCCTGACACAGACCTACTCGGCTCTCAAGATGCCCCTCAATGCCACCCTTTATCCCCAGCGTCCTCGACCAGCAGCAGTCCAGCTAAACCCAGAATGCGCTTGGAGGCTGAACGATAAGATAGTGAGCTAGGTACTGGATAAGATTATACCCTGGCACACACAGCCCATCCTTCTCAAATTGCTGACTTTCCTACAAATGGACAACCAGTCCTTGACACCTCACTAAAAGAAATGCTCATGTCATTCCAATCTTCAATGCACAACGATATACTGACTATGTTCCACAAAGTTTCCACGGAAATGCGTCTCATAGGCAGGAGAGTGCACCACATTGAAAACCAAATGGGCACAATGACAGAAACAGTAAATGACCTAGTGTATGCCCATGAAAACACCCTTGATGAACAAAAGGATGAAAGCCAAACTAGCAGACCTTGAAGACAGGTCCTGTCGCAATAATGTAAAGCTGAGAGGCACCCCCGAAAGCATTCTCCCTAATGACCTTAATGGGTACACGAGGAAGCTAATAACCACACTTCTCCATGATCTTACACCCATAGAGTTTGTTATAGACCGCATACATCGCCTACCTAAACCCCCTCATCTTCCTGATGAAGTACCATGAGACGTACTGATGAGGGTTCACTTTTTTCCCACCAAAAACCAGCTCCTGGCGAAAGCGAGGAACCTGGGCCAACTCCCAGTGCCATATGCCAAAATCCAACTATACGCAGACCTCTCGCAATATACCCGCCAACTGAGGCAGCAACTAAGCACCATCACCAAAGCCCTCAATGACCATAAGATACCTTCTCAATGGGGCTTTCCCACAAAACTAATGGTCACCAAAAATGGAATCAAGCACCACATCACCACTGACGACAACGGCATAAAAGCACTCCGACAATGGGGAAATAGCCACAACATAACCAAAGAGGCAACAAGTCCTTGGCCTCACCCTCTGCAAGATGATGTCTTAAATATCTCTGCCTCCTTCTAATGAGGCGTTAACACAGCTCACTTCAACCTCATTTATACCTTCCGAATCGGTGTTCAGCTTGTCGCTGCAACTTCCACGAACTCTACCCCCAAACACTTGGCAGCTTGTTATTCCCTTGAACGCTGCTAATCCCTACCGTTTAACCCTCCTCTCTGTATTCAAGTTGATTTATTGATCCTGCATTAAGGAAAAGACTAACACACTGTTTACATTATTACTCTCTCTTTCGGGTTAACTAACTACTTTACCTCCAACACCAAGATAGCTTTCACCTGGACCACCGAATCGACAGAACGTCTCATCTAAGGACCCTGCTATTCAGAAATGGAAATATACCTTCCTGTGATATCCTACACACATCTGCATCTAACAAGAAGATCTACTGCCGTAAGTAACTACCATACGCACCCCCTCTATACCACTTCCCTGATGCCCAAAATGCCAAAAATTCTCTCTTTAAATACTAAAGGGGTGAATCATCCTCCCAAAAGGGGCCTCCTTATGGCGCACAGCCAATGATTCCAATAGTGAAATTCTATGCGCACAGGAAACGCATTTTAAAGCTGGAGAAGAACCGAAATTTACCAACAGACACTTCCCTTACATCTACAAAGGTTCTGGTCCCTGTAAGAAAAATGGTGTCCTTATAGCACTAAAATACACTATCAGTCACACTTCATAATTCATTGGTGGACCCTGAAGGACCCTTTCTTAGCATTTGTATGCAATGATGCTGCCTCCTCCTCCTCCCTCCCTCCCGAAATGCTAAAGCTCTCATCATAACACCGCCAAAGCCATGGAAGGAACCAACCCTACCACAACATTTTAAACCCATATCCCTTCTCAATACCGACACAAAAATGTATGCAAAATTAATAGCCATCAGACTATTTGACTTGATGCCCCTTCTCATTCACCAAGACCAATCAGGGTTTACGAAGGGAAGACAAACATTTGATGCCACTCGTAGAATGATTAACATCATACACTACGCTGAGACTACCAGGGCGTCTTCTCTGCTCCTATCGTTAGACGCAGAGAAGGCGTTCAATGGAGTACACTGGGACTATGTCAACACAGCCCTAACCAAGTTCGGCTTACATGGCCACATCTTCCCAGCAATAATGGCCTTGTACTCCTCACCCTAGGCCAGTGGTTCTCAACTCCGGTCCTCGGGCCCCCCCAACAGGCCAGATTTTAAGTATTACCTTGGGGAGATGCAGACTAGAATACTGCAATCACTGAGCAGTAAAACTCTATCACCTGTGATGTATTTCAGTTATCCTGCAAACCTGGCCTGTTGGGGGGGCCCGAGGACCGGAGTTGAGAACCACTGCCCTAGGCTCAAGTCTACACCTCGGAAATGCTCTCCAAACCATTCAACATTAGCAATGTAACTAGACAAGGTTGCCCTTTATCCCTGCTTATTTTTAATTTGGTAATGGAACTACTAGCAGAACACATCAGGTCAAACAGTAAAATTTCAGGTTTCCATATTGGCACCAAGGAACATAAAGTAAACCTATTTGCAGACGACGTAATTTTAATGCTCACCAACCCACTTTCTTCCCTGGCTTTACTTCAATCTGTTCTTCAACGCTTTAGCAAGGTTTCATACTATAAAGTGAACGATGCTAAGTCTTCTATACTAGATCTAGGCATGGATGGCATAACTAGCAATTTACTACGTAATGTATACTCTTACACATGGGTAGACGCACGTATCACGTACCTAAGCATTATGCTCACCAAGTCAACAAAATCACTATTTAACCATAACTATACTGTAGCTAAAACTATGCTTACACAAGAAACCACAAAACTATCCAAGTTTGAACTCTCCTGGTCCGGCCGCCTAGCCGCCTTTAAAATGATGATCTTACCTAGATTATTGTACTTATTTCGCACGTTACATCTACCACCTACAATATCCTATAATGTAAAATGTGCTCTGTTTAAGGTGTCTGGTTTCCAGTGAGGGACAACTACTTCTTAAAAATAAGGGTTTATTTTACAATAAGGAGATAAATACATTATCCTTTCAGGTACATGGAATATAGGGAGATGGATAGGGAAGGTTACAGGGTTACAGGAAAAGAAGGGGTTAGGAATCTGTCTACTCTCATTCACACATCCTCACTCTCTGAATTTCTCATACCAAGGGCCCTTTTTGTCCAGAGTTGAAGCACGCCCTCCAGTTGGGGGGTTGGTAATTGCAGTCAATGAAGATATCTTAAACAAAGGGTCATAACATTGCATTCCTGTCCCAGGCTTACGTTAATTTCTTGATAACTACATCAGCTGTCCACATGATATCCCAGCACAGGAGGTAAGCTGTCCTTTTAGGCACATTTGGGCAGTAAACTCCAGCAGGGGTCCTGGTATTCAGAATGTCCATTCCATCCATCCCCCTTCAAAAACCCAAATTGCCCAAGTATGGGGGCAGGGGCCTTCCTAGTCAAGTGTTAATTAATTAAGACACTCATATAGCCCTCTTTGATGTTAGCCAGATGTGTGAATGTCATATTGCAGTTTGCTTCTACAGAGAAGCCGTATTTCAGTTCATGTCCAAACAGCAAGGATATCAATTTTCATCAAATACAACATATATCAAATCCCTCCAATCCATTCTATACCACTACGTCTGGCAGGGAAAAAAACCTAAATGCAACCATCTACGACTAATAAAACATTAACAGGAGGACCCCAAAAGGCCTATTATAACCTGGAACCAGATGCTGCCCAGGATTATGAGACACTGAAAGCCGTGATGCTTGCACGCATGGGCATCACCATTGCAGTTGGGGCACTATGGGTGCATTGGTGGTCATACAGTACTGACAAGCCATCCCGCTCCCAAAATGTTTGACTTGATACACCTCACCAAGAAATGGCTGTAGCCAGAGACTTTGCCAGGCCCTAAGATTGTGGACCATTATTTACGGGCGCTCCCTACCTCCTTGAGGAAGTGGGTCAGCCATGGGGACCGTAAGACTGCAAACCAGCTTGTGGACCTGGAGGAGAAATATACTGCTGCCAAGGACTTGTTTAACCCATCTGTGCCTCACTCCAATGTCTCTAGGGGTGAAAAATCGCCAGGAGGATCCGGTAAAACTGTTCCAGAGTTCAAGGGCGTGGGGAAAAATTACAAGACTGTTGCCACAGATAATGCGACTATGGGCTCAGGACCTAGAGACTGGCCAAATAGGCAGTTTAGAGGACTGGGTACAGAACACAAAATGTTATCGCTGCCATGTGTTTGGTCATATTGCTGCTAACTGTTCCCTAAATGATGAACCAATACAATGTGATAATGCTTACTTGAAAAAAACGCATGTCTCTTTTTGCACAGGTGACATGTACTGCAACATGTCAGGAACACATGGAAAAACAAATGTGTAATTTCAATTGATGGAAAGCCAGTCACAGTTCTGCTAGATTCTGGGAGTGTGGTGACATTAGTCAAAGGTGATTGTGTAACTCCTGCAATGTTACACCCTAGCACTATTGGGCTTATTTACATGGTGACACACATGACTACCAAACTGCTGTGGTTGAGACTGATACCCCTTTGGGGCATGGTGACACATACAGTGGGGGTGGTATCATCAATGCTTCATGAAGCTCTAGTGGGCAGAGATTTTCCCCACTTTTGTTGTTTATGGGAAAACAGAAGGAGTCTGGAGGACAGAGCTCCCCCTGCTGAGGAAACACCAGAACTCACTCCGGACCCTTTTGAGTACAAAATTGAAAGGGTTGGCGTGTCCGAAGAAGGAGAAGATCCTTTTTCTGTAATGGCTGGGCTGCAGGAGGAGCTAGAATCCAGCCCCCAGCTGGAGATTAAATAACAAGAAATTATCTCTGGCTAATAGTGAGAGTGGACAGAATGTGGTGCCTGACTTAGAGGTCAGGAAAGATGATTTATGTATGGAACAACCAAAAAAACACACTCAATAGAGCCAGAGAAAATGTTAAGATGATAGATGGGGAACCTGTTGAACCTAATTTAGGGGTGTCTTTTCCCTACATGGCTCTTAAAAATAACTTGCTGTATCAGGTGGTAAAGCAAGGAGAGGAGGCAGTAGAGCAGCTAGTGGTTCCCAAACCCTATCGCCGGATGGTATTAGATTTAGCCTATGGTCATATAATGGGGGGACATCTGGGTATAGAGAAAACTAAGGAGAGCATAACCCAGAGATTCTTTTGGCCCAAGTTATATGCAGATGTCAAAGAATATTGAGAGTCATGCCCAGAGTGTCAGTATTCTGTGCCATCGAAACATTTTCGCAGTCCGCTGGTACCATTACCAATCATTGAAGTGACTTTTGAAAGAATTGTCATGGATCTAGTGGGACCAGTAGTAAAGTCTGCTTGGGACCATCAGCACATAAAGGTAATACTGGACTATGCCACGCGATATCCTGAAGCCATTCCCTTTCGTAATACCTCAGCTAAAACTATTGCCAAAGAGCTTGTCCAGGTATTTAGTCATGTGGGTATTCCAGAAGAAATATTGACAGATCAAGGCACCCCATTTATGTCCTGAGTCACTAAAGAATTGTGTAAGTTTTTCAAAATCTCCCATCTCCGTACCTCTGTCTACCACCCGCAAACTGATGGAGAGATTTAACAAAATGCTCAAAAGCATGTTAAAGGTGGTGGACAAAGATGGGAGAAATTTGGATTTTTTGCTGCCATACCTCATGTTTGCCATACGGGACGTACCTCAGGTATCTACAGGTCACTCCCCTTTTGAACTACTGTATGGGCGACATCCCAGGGGATTGCTAGATGTTGCAAAAGAAAAGTGGGAGGGAGAGACCACGCCTTATAGAAGAGTCATCAAGCATATCTCACTGATGCAAGATAGAATCGCTGCTGTCATGCCGCTTGTACGGGAACATATGGAGCATGACCAGGAGGCCCAAAGAAGGGTTTATAAATCGGGGTGCCTTCATCCCTGGTGATAGAGTGCTGGTACTAGTCCCCACAGTTGAGAGTAAATTCCTAGCAAAGTGGCAAGGTCCCTTTGAAATTATGGAAAGAGTAGGGGAGGTAAACTACAAAGTTCACCGGCCAGGGAAAAGGAAACCCGAGCAAATATATCACGTTAACCTCTTGAAACCTTGGAAGGACAGAGAGAATTACTGGCAATGCCAACCCCCCAAAAGGACATGGCCCCGTGACACCTGAAGAACCCATAACTGAAACCTAGTCAGTGGCCCAACAGAAGGAAGTTAAAGAATTTTAAAATAAGAATAGAGATCTTTTCTCTCACCTGCCCGGACTGACTGCAGTTATACAGCATGACATAATTACGGAACTAGGTGTCCGCATAAATGTAGAATACCTGAGGCTAGGAGGGAAGCAGTTGCAAATGAAATAAACATGTAAGACATGGACATGATAGAGGAGTCCCACAGTGACTGGTCAAGTCCCATAGTGTTGGTCCCAAAACCAGATGGAACTATAAAGGTTTTGTAATGATTTCAGAAAGTTGAACAGCGTGTCTAAATTCAATGCGTACCCAATGCCTCGGGTCGACAAGCTTGTTGACAGACTGGGAGGTGACTGGTACATAACTACTTTAGATCTGACTGATGGTTATTGACAGATACCGCTAACGGAGTCTGCGAAACAGAAAACTGCATTTTATATCCCCATGGAGTCCTTCCAGTATAAGTGGATGCCTTTTGGTTTGCATGGTGCTCCTGCCTCATTCCAGAGAATGATGGATAAGACCACATTGCCAATCCGCAGCCACCTATTTGGACGGTGTAGTCACCCACAGCCCAGATTAAGAATCTCATTTGCCTCGGGTGCAAGCAGTAGTAGATTCTCTTAGGAAATCAGGACTCAATGCCAACCCCAAAAAGTGTGCCATAGACTTGGAGGAGGCCAAATGCCTTGGCTACATTTTTGGTCGGGGGCTGATCAAGCCTCAGTTCAAAAGGGGCCCCAACCTATAAATAAAAAGCAAGTTTGTGCATTTCTTGGGATCACAGGGTACTACAGGCGTTTTATACCCAATTTTACCACCATTGCAGCCCCACTGATGGATCCGACAAAGGGTAGAGAGTCGGTCATGATCAAGTGGAATACTGAGACAGAGAAGGCATTTCAAATGTTGAAGCAAGCCCTTTGTGCACAACCTGTGTTCATGACCACCGATTTCACAAAGGAGTTTGTGGTGCAGACAGATGCCTCTGATGTGGGACTGGGTGCTGTACTGTCCCAAGTCAGAGATGGGGAGGAGCACCCAGTGGTTTACCTTAGCAGAAAGCTCAACAGACATGAGAAACTATGCCATTGTTGAGAAGGAGTGTTTAGCTATCAAATGGGCCTTAGATGCCCTGAAATATTACCTGTTGGGGAGACCATTCAAAATAGTCACTGATCATGCTCCTCTTAAATGGATGTGTGATAACAAGGAGAAAAACAGTCGGGTGACAAGGTGGTTCCTTGCTCTTCAAGTATTTAGGTTCACAGTGGAACATAGAGTTGGGAAACTCCAAAATAATGTTATTTAAAAAAGCTTGTTAGTTAAACAAGCCAAGGTCAAGGTTAGGAAACAGGCAGGAGACAAGTCTGGAACAAGCCGGGTCGGTAATCAAGAATCACAGGAAACACGGGAACGTTCGTAAAAGCTGCAGATCAAACAGCACTTCAGCCAAGGTCTGGCTTTCTTATAAAGCAGGGATAAGCAATTAGCGGACCTCCAGCTGTTGCAAAACTACAAGTCCCATGATGCCTCTGCCTCTGGGTGTCATGCTTGTGGCTGTCAGAGTCTTGCTAAGCCTCATGGGATTTGTAGTTCTGCAACATCTGGAGGTCCACTAATTGCATATCCCTCTTATAAAGGCTCATGTGATGTGCTGGTGGAGATGCTGGGTCCTAGAACCCTTCTGCTCTGACAGATGCTGGGTCCTAGAGTCCTCTTGCTTTGACAGATGCTGGGTCCTAGAGTCCTCCTGCTATTGGTGCCCTGACACAGGGGCTTGAGAGGGGGGGGATATATGCCGTTATGAAAAGGCAAGGCGATCGATGGACTTAATGTTTCACCTTACATGCAATCACGTGCAAGAAACTAAGGTGGAATCCGGGTTTTACCAGCCACCTCGACAGAGATGTTTCCAGACCAGATTTTGCGGTCCACTTGTGTCCATCACCAGGTGGTATAAAGGAAGCAGGTCTGGATCCGATGATTGCTCTGGCCTGGGACTCAGGGTCCATCAAACCTGAGAGAGCTTGAACTGAAGTTTGCTTTAGGACTGAAACAACAGGTTTGCATTGTCTGTGGGTGACTGGGAGAAGCCCTTCACCGCTCAGTTAGGGAAACTAAAGATGCAAGAGCCTGGATGGCAAGGATTTATTTTCTGTTTTGTTTGTTTTATTTTCATGCAACCTTTTAAAATAAAACTGGCTTTCAAGAAAACCTGCCTTTTGGACTGCCTTTTTTCCCAAGGAAGGTAATCCCCCCTGAGCTAACCCCCACAATATATATATATATATATATATATATATATATATATATATATATATATATATATA
>BLSH010249874.1:1720969-1731983 GCA_018402905.1 Glandirana rugosa
GAGAGGACGTTCCTCTTGGGGTTCTCTGAGGCGCCGATCTAATTGAATGGCCAGATTCACAAGAGCATCCAGGGATTGGGGGACCCCTACACGGGCCAACTCATCCTTCAGGGATTCTGATAACCCCAGCCGGAACCGGTGACACAGGGCTGCGTTGTTCCAATTTGTGTCGGCGCTCCATAGTCCTCAACAGAATGGCGGCCCTGCTGGAGGGCGCGTAATGCAGCCTCTGCGGTAGCAGCCTGATGGGGGTCCTCAAAGCTGGGCCAAGGCGTGGAGGAACAGGGCTAAGCTGGACACAGCTGGTGCTTTCTGTTCAAGCAGACGGAGGGCCCACGCTTGGGGTTCTCCTTGCAGGAGAGAGGTTATGACACCCACCTTTGTGGCTTCCTGTGCAAATGTGTGTAGCTGGAGGGAGAAGTATAGCTCACAGGCGTTCTTATATGCACGGAACTTGCTGCGGTCACCTGAGAACTGCTCTGGCAAAGGAACTTCGGCCTCCAAAGGCACAGCAACCGTGATATGAGATGCTACTGCTGGAACTGGGGAGGAGAGTTCTTGGATCCGCTCCTCGAGCTGCTGATATTCCTCCTGCAGATTCCGAATGGCTCGTGTAAGTCTGGCCAAGTGCTGGCAGAGATCTTCCGTTGGAGAGGGCTCCTGCGCAGACTCGGACATGGCTGTCTGTTACTGTCACGCACCTGGTGGTGGAGTCTAACTTATGCAGGGAGCAACCTCTCTTATGACCCTGATTCCGGAACCCCTGGTAGTGCAGACAGGGAGCTCAGGAGTGCAGGGAGGCACGAGGGCTTGGATGGATGGTGATGCAAGCGTAGAGGGTTCCTCTGGAGCTCGTGCTTGGAAAGTAGCGTAGTGGTACAGACCGGGTTGGCAACAGGCGGGCAGTGCGGGACAAGTGGAGCAGGCAAGAGAGTGGTCGGGTGCAGGCTGGGTCGTCAACAGGCTGGCAGCGAAGTACACAGGGTTGAAACAGGAGAATGGTCGTGGGCAAGCCGGGGTCGGTGCAGGCGGAAGACAATGGGAACAGGAGACAAGCCGGGGTCACAGGAACAGGAAACACACTGCTGTAGGCAGGGGTAACGCTGTAGAATGGACAGCACTGTCCATTCCAGGTAAAGGGGGGGGGATCCTATTCCTGACAGCTCTTGACTAGAGATATTACATCTAGGACGGGCAGTAACTTTTGGCCCCGCTAGCAAGAGGACTATACATATTGATGCCGTATATCCTGTATTGTATTTGATGGGAGGGAGGTGGTGGTTATCCGGCGTCATTTTGTGTGAAGGAAGATGAATGTTCCATATAGTATGTGAAGGTATTTTTTTGAATAATCAGCCTCAGATGATGGCAATATGTGAGTTATATAGGTATGCCACTTTTGGTGAACGTGATTTGCCGCCTTAGGGCGATTAAAGTCCGTTAAAAGTTTTTCCTTGAAGAAGAGGGCTGTCAATTCCATTTTAATTCGGTTAGTTGAGGGGGGCGTGGGGGAAACGCAGTTTTTTAGGATGGCTCTTCGTGCTATTAGGAGACAGGTGAGTATTCAGTCCTTGGTCCCAGAATTCGGTAGAGGGGTCTGCCCTGAGTGATGTAGTAGCCGAAAAGTAGAAGCAGAGGATCTTTCGGGAGGGAAAGAAGTGTGATGTATTCTACGTACGAAAGGACACTGTCCCAAAAGTTTATGATGGCTGGGCAAGTCCAGAATCGGTGGGTGAGGGGTGGTCCAGATTGCTGACAAATTGACAAAGGGCGGAGTGAGGGTCGGAGTTGCTTGAAAGAAAAGGGACGAAGGCCCTGTGCATTATTTTCAGTTGGGATTCCCTCCAAGTTTAGTTTGGGGTCAGAGTTAAAGTAGTGGTGTATCCTTTTAGAATGTTATCAACCAACTCTGTGTCTTTTTTCCAGTTTGCCACTGATGAGGAAGCGTTAGCGTTGATCTGTAGATGTCCAAGAATTTATAAGTCTGTTTTTGGAGAAGGGTATCGATGGGTTCGCAGAATCTCTTTTATCCATGCATGCGGTTTGAACATAGCTGATACATTGCCGGTAATGAAATAGGTGCTCTTCAGGTCGAAAGTCATGTGGGATTCCGGTGGATTCATCATATAGGAGGGAGAATTTAGTCAGACTTTTGTCCTCCCAGTGTTTGAAAACTTTATGATCCATTCCTGCCGGGAAACCAGGATTGCCCCTAATCGGGAGGAATTTCAACATAAAAGGGGAAGTTTAAGGGTTTTTCTGTGCTCTCTCCAGGCTATTGCGGTGTCCCTGAGAAGGAGATTGAACTGGATAGAAGGAGGAGTTGCCTTCCATTTTGAGTGGAGGAGAGCCATCAATGAATAAGGGTGCACCATGGCCAACTCGAGCTGATAGTTTGAGTGGCAAGAGGATTGACTTTTCCAGTCCAGACTAAATCTAAGCAAGCAGACTAAGTCATACATTCTGATATTTGAAAAACTTGTGCCCCCTTCGCTCCTGGGGAGATACAATTTGTGCAAGGCTATGCGGGGTCGTTTGCTGTGCCATATGAATTCTGTCATGTTTTTATTAAGCGTTTGAATATCCTTGTGTTTCAGCAGTAATGGGATCCAGCGGGGGGGAGGAGGAGGAGGTCACTGGAGGGAAGGGAGCTGGATTCAGGTAGCTGGGAACCCGTGGGAGCATCCAAATGAGACGCAGGGGCCCGAAGATCTTTTGGCGCGGCGTTCCCGGAGACGCCGATCAATTGAAATGGCCAGGTTGATGAGTGCGTCCAGGGTTTGGGGCACCCCCACTCGGGCCAGCTCACCTTTAAGGGGTTTGAAATTGGTAGCACAGGGCTGCATCATTCCATACTGTATCTGTGCTCCAGCGCCGGAACTCAGCTACATAGTCTTGCTGGACCCTGCTGGAGCGCATGTAGGGTAGCCTCCACTGTGGCGGCCTGGTGGGGGTCCTCAAAGTCGGGCCATGGCTTAAAAAAATAGGGCCAAAGTGAAGACTTCTGGAGCTCTCTGCTGCCATAGCCGGTGGGCCCATGACTGGGGTTCATCCTGAAGTAGTGAGATGACAAGCCGTACCTTGGTGGCCTCGAGGGAGAAGGTGTGTGGTTGGAGGCCAAAGTATAGCTCACAGGAATTGCGAAAGGCTCAGAACTTGCGGCGATCCACAGAGAACTTGTCAGGCAGAGGGACCTTGGGTTCTGAAGGCAGAACCACGATGGTGCGGGCTGCTGATGGACCAGCCCCTGGGGCTGTAGGTGCTGAAAGTTCCTGTACCCCCTCCTCCAACCGGGTATAGCCCTCGTGCAGGTTTTTTACTGCCTGTGTGAGACCAGAAAGGTGAGCACACAGATCGTCCATAGGAGAGTGGGTTCCCTGCACAGACTCGGTCATGGCTGGCTGTTTTTGTCATGCACCTGGTGGTGGAGTCTGTCTTATGCAGGGAACAACCGCTCTTGCGCACCTGATTCTGGGACCCCTGGTAGAGCAGACAGGAGGCCGAGAGTGCAGGATGGAATGAGGGCTGGATTGTCTCTGATGATGGTGTGAGAGGTTCCGGAGCGACTCGTGCAGATAAGGAAAGTGGTTCTGGCTTGGCAACAGGCGGGCTGTGCAGTGCAAAGGAGTAGGCAGAAGAATGGTCAGGTCCAAGCAGAAGTCGTAATCAGGCTGGCAGCGGAGGTACAAGGGATCAGGCAGAATGGTCGTGGGTAGCTGGGTGTCAGTGCAGGCGGATATCAAGCAGGTCAGGTCAAGCCGGATCTTCAGGAAACCAGAACGAGTAAACAGGAAGAGAGCTGAGGCTCACAGGTGCACTAGACGCTGTACAGACAGCACTGGCTGCAGGATGCGGTCTGCTTAAATGGGGCCGTTTGGCGCCAATGCCGGCGCATACGCACGCACACATGCTACGTGCCTCCCGCGCACAGGCTTCCAGACCAAGTTTCCATGGGCAACAGTTGTTGTAAAGGCAGATTTTTAACCTTTTCACTGCATTAAGGTAAAAAAAAAATCTGCATTAAGATTCCACCCCCCTCTTATACTTACCTGAGCCTGATCTCAATCCAGCGATGTGCACGAGAGCACCGGCTCTCTCGCTCTCCTCATTGGCTCAGGCACCACAGCGGGAGCCATTGGCTTGCACTGCTGTCAATCACAGCCAGTGAGCGAGCAGGGGGCAAGCCAAGCCACACTGTGTGTGATGGAACAGGGCTCGGGAGCGAGCACAAAGAAGTGCCACCATAGGAAATGGATTGCCATGAGGGCACTCAGCAGGGGGGAGGAGCCAAGAGCACTGGCAGGGGACCCCAGAAGAGTAGGATTGGGGCTGCTCTGTGTAAAACCACTGCAGAGGAAGGGGCCGAGATCTCCCTCTGACGTCAGCTGGGAAGGTCATGTGACTGGCCAGAAGAGAAAAAAAGGGATTTTATTAAAACTTACCGCAAAATCCTTCTCTCTGAGTTCACTGACAGACGCAGCCCTTCATTGACAAGTGGGGTTATATGCACATCCTACTAGGAGTTGACTAGGCAAATAGAAAGAAAGAAAGCTGGCCCCTCCCAGGGGGCCATCCTCTCTCTCCCATATAACCCCCCTGCTCTGCTTAGCATATCAGTTTGTAACAAGCCGTACAAATGCACCACAGAGGGGCGAGTGCTGCGTCTGTCAGTGAACTCAGAGAAAAGGATTTTACGGTAAGTTTTAATAAAATCCCTTTTTCTCTTACCTTTACTGACAGACGCAGCCCTTCATTGACAAGTGGGGATGTCCCAAAGCTGTGTCAGTAAAGAGGGGTGGGTAAACGACAACAACTATACCCAAACAGAATCCTCTCAGGAGGCGCCAGTCGCGCCTACACTGCCGCCTGTAAAACTTTACAGCCAAAAGCAGCATCCGAAGATGCTGACACATCAACTTTATAAAACTTCGTAAACGTGTGTACCGAGGCCCAAGTGGCCGCCTTGCACACCTGTGACACCGAAGCCTGGTGTCTGAAAGCCCAGGAAGTGCTAACAGCCCTGGTGGGATGAGCTGTGACCGGAAAAGGGGGAACCTTGCCCAGAACAGTATACGCATGGGTCACGGTCTGTCTGATCCAACGAGAAACAGTAGCCGTCGAGGCCACCAATCCTTTGCGCGGACCATCCATCAGCACAAAGAACGCGTCAGGCTTCCGAAAGGAGGCTGTAGCCGCCAAATACACAAAGCCCTCACGACATCCAATGAAAGTAACTCAAATTCCTTAGGATGCAATGGATGCGGACATAACGAAGGAAGAACAATATCTTCATTAATGTGAAAAGAAGAAACCACCTTCGGTAGAAACTAAGGAGAAGGGCGCAAGACCGCCTTGTCCTTGTGAAGGACCAAGTAAGGAGACTTGCAGGACAACGCTGCCAATTCAGATACCCGCCTAGCGGATGTAATGGCCACCAAGAAAGCCACCTTCTACGACAGCAATTGCAAGGGAATATACCGGATTTTCTCATATAGCGGTTTCTGCAGTACAGAAAGTACCAAATTCAAATCCCACGGTGCCATAGGCAACCGTACCTGCGGAGCCACATGGCGTACACCATGTACAAATGTACGAATCAACGAATGTGACGCCAAAGGCCGCTGAAAGAGAATCGCCAGAGCCAAAATCTGACCCTTGAGAGTACTCAATGCCAACTTTTTATCCAGGCCCCGCTGCAAAAAAGCCAGCACCCGGGACACAACATAAGAGCGCGGGTTCCAACCCCCCGCCTCGCACCAAGCAATATAGGCCTTCCAGGTGCGATGATAAATCTTGCGCGAAGTACACTTGCGTGCTTTAAGCATGGTAGGGATCACTGAGTCAGCGACACCCCTATCCCTCAAAACCTGGGACTCAATAGCCAAGCCGTCAAAGCCAGCGAGGGTAAAACAGGATGCAAGGTGGGTCCCTGAGACAACAGATCTTCGCGCAGCGGAAGGCGCCAGGGAACATCTGCCACCATTCGCACCACGTTGGCGTGCCAAGGACGTAGAGGCCAATCCGGAGCCACCAGGATTGTCGGAATCCCCTCGCTTCCACCCTGCGCAGTAGCCACGGTAGAAGCTTGATGGGAGGAAACACGTACAGAAGTCGATACCGACACCAAGGCGCTATCAGCTAGTCCGTGGTGGCCGCCAGCGGGTCTCTCGTCCTGCACACAAAGGTTTTCACCTTGTGATTGAATCGAGACGCCATGAGGTCCACATCTGGCGTGCCCCACTTGTGGCAAATCTGGCGGAACACTTCTGGATGTAGGGACCATTCCCCCTGATCCAGTCTCTGGCGACTGAGAAAGTCCGCCTGCCAATTCTCTACGCCCGGAATGTAAATGGCGGAAATCGCCGGCACATGAAGTTCTGCCCATCGCAGAATGAGAGCAGCATCAGCAGCCGTTGTCGAGCTCCTCTTTTCGCCCTGATGGTTCACATACGCCACTGTCGTGGCGTTGTCCGACTGAACCCAAGCCGGGAGGCCACGCAACCTTACCGTCCAGTGGGAGAGGTAGAGCCTGATCACCCTCAGCTCCAGCACATTGATTGGAAAGCGAGATTCCTGCGCCGACCAACAGCCCTGAGCAGACAGCTGCCCCAGGACCCCTCCAGCCCGATAGGCTGGCGTCCGTTGTGACTATCGACCAATTCAGGGGAAGAAAAGACTTCCCCAACGTCAGAGCCGGGGCCCGAAGCCACCAGGTCAACGACCCTCTGGTCTGAGGATCCAATCTGATCAACTGGTCTAAGGACAGTGGAGACTTGTCCCACCGAGACAGAATCGCTCGTTGAAGGAGCCGAGTGTGACTCTGAGCGTAGGGTAGCGCCTCAAAGGCTGAAACCATAAGCCCCAACACCCGCATACAAAACCGTAAGGAGGACCACCGGCGTGACAGCAGGGTTCGCACCGCTGCTTGCAGTGTCAGTAACTTGGCCGGATGTAAAAACACCTTTGTCTGCTCCGAATCCAGAATCAGACCCAAGTATTCCAGGCAACAGGACGGTGTCACCGTCGACTTCTGCAAATTGATCAGCCAGCCGAAGTTCTTTAACAAGGTCATGGTGATAGCCACGTTCTCCTCCAGAGCCGGAGCCGACTCCGCTCTCAGGAGCAGGTCGTCTAGGTATGCTACCACCGCAATGCCTCTCTGCCTCAGTAGCGCCAGCACCGGGGCCACCAGCTTGGTGAACAACAGGGGAGCCGAGGCCAGACCGAAGGGAAGTGCCACGAATTGGTAAGATCTTCCACCGCAAAGCGCAGGAAGCACTGGTGCCGGAGACAAATGGGAACATGGAGGTATGCGTCCCTGATATCCAGGGACGGCATAAAATCCCCTCGGTGCAGGGCGGCCATGACCGAACGAACAGATTCCATCTGGAATTTTCGCGCTTTCACAAAGTGGTTTAGCTCCTTTAGGTCCA
The DNA here is from genome assembly GCA_018402905.1 of Glandirana rugosa. NCBI lineage: Eukaryota > Metazoa > Chordata > Amphibia > Anura > Ranidae > Glandirana > Glandirana rugosa. The sequence goes on from BLSH010249874.1 coordinate 1,728,403, forward strand.
GAACTGGCCTGACCCCCTCCCCTTTTTTGGGGACCACGAATAGGTTGGAGTAGAAACCGTGAAACCTTTCCAACTGAGGTACTGGCACGATCACCCCCTGGTCGGAGAGTGCCTGAACAGCCCTTAGGAGGGCCTCCCAACGCCCCTGAGGGAGTCTCAAGTTCGATGGGAAGAAACTGTCTGGGGGTAGAGTGCTGAACTCTATCCTGTACCCGGAGGACACCACTTCCTGCACCCACCGGTCGGAAATGCGGGCAGTCCACCTGTCTGCGAACCCCAGAAGACCCATCATGCAGAGGAGGACTTCTCCTCTGTCATTTCGGTCTTGCGTTGCCAGGGTCGTTTACCGGCCCCAGCGGCAGGCTTGCCAGGCCTCGACCCCTTGCCCGCTGCGCCAGGGGCACGAAAAAAACCTCTTCTGACCCGAAGAGGCAGGACCCTGCTTGCGACCCTGCCGCCTGGGCTCCGGAAGAAAAGTACTCTTCCCTCCAGTGAAATCCTTGATGGTTTCATCCAACTGTGGTCCAGAGACGACCACCCAGAAAGGGAAGATCCACAAGACCCTTCGTGGACGCGTGGTCACCCGACCACGAACGTAACCAGAGTTCTCGTCTGATAATGACTGCAAAAACAGACATTTTTGACAACATGGGAAGCAGGTCCAGAGCTGCGTCACACAGGTACCGAAGACCCTGAAACAAATGGTCTGCTCTCTGCGACTCCTCAAGCGTCCTGCCACATTCCAAATCATTCTGCAGCTCCGTCATACACTTAGACAGATATTGCGCCACCATGGCCGACCTCATGGCTGATCCTGCTAACAGGAAAAGTGCCTTTGACACCGCCTCCGTCCGCCTATCGGCTGGGTCCTTAAACGAGGGAGACCCTTCAAAAGGAATGGTCGTTGCCTTGTTCAGGCGAGCCACCGGAGGGTCCACTGCGGGGGATGCCCACTTCTTCACAAAACTATCCTCAAAGGGATAACGTATAGCAAAGCGTTTAGGTGGGGCGAAGGAATTCTGCGGACGCTGCCATTCCTGATAGACCAGGTGGTCAAAAAATGGATCATAAGTATAAGCCTTAGGTGACCTGGGTGGCCTAGCAGACCCGCAAACATATGCAGACACTTGCGACTCCCCTGCTTGGTCCAGTGGCAAGGACGCACAGATATTAGTAATCAGTGCAGTCACCAGTGCCTTTTCACACGCAACCGAGGCCCCCTGGTCCTCTTCGCCGTCCTAGGGGACTAGCTCGCCCTCTGAGAGTTCCACGGGACCCTTGAAGCCATTTCCGGTTCGGACTCTTACCCTGAGGAACAAGGGGGAGGCGGACGCTTTTTAGGGGCCCCCAGAGCGCTGCTCGGCCCCACCCGGGGAAGAAATTCCGCCAAATACTGCTCTCAGCTGGTCCAGGGACACCAGGGTCCCCGGCGCAGGTTGCACTGCCGCTGACTCCTCCTCAGAAGGACCCGCAGGGTCATCTGCCATCGTACCACCGGAACTGACAGTCAAAATAGAAAATGACCTGACACCCCCCACAATGCAGCCCCACCGCCACCCCACAGAACGCCAGGGAGACCCCAGGAGGACTGCACCCACCGCTACCAGCACCCCAGGGAGAGCCCAGCTATTATTGCAGTTTGTGCCTCATAAGCGCTGCTCCCAGCAGGAGTGCTTAAGGACCGCAAGTCAAGAAGCCTGCGCCGCCTGTAGTCATCCGCGCTGTCCCAAGTGAAAGAGGAAGCAAAATGGCAGCAGCACATTTTTTACTCTCCAGGGACATGCAATATGGCCACCGAAAACGTTCACAAGAGGCCAAGCCTGTAATACAGGCCGCAACTACGGCAAAATGGCCTCCGCTCAGCACTAGAAGGAAACCCTCAGCATAATGCCCGCGGCTACGGCAAAATGGCGGTGATTCGCCGTAAAATGGCGGTGGATCGCCGCATGGCGGTACGAACACGCGGGGTGCGGTGCGGGGAGAGGGGGGGTGTAGGAGGGGGGCGAGGACACCCAGGGAGGACACTAGTCCAGCGAACACCCTCCACCGGTCGGCCAAATCGCTAAAATACGCCCAGCACCCCCCCTCCGCGCCCCTAGGGGGGAAGAGAGGGGGTCACTCACCAGTCCGATGGGCGTAGCGGGTAGCCACCGGTCGCACACCTTCCTCCCATGCCGGAGAGGGATGCTGAAGGCCATAGGCCCCTGGACAGGAACCAAGTACGGTCCCCGGGCGCAAGTGGGGATCCCCCACTGGCCGCCCGCACGGAATGGGCACAATGCGGCGGGCCCCGCCAAGGCCAGGGCTAGCTCGCATTGGTCGGCCGTGCTGGGGAAAGTGCAGGATTCTAGTTATCATCTATGCCCCAGCCGGCTTCTTGATAGCAGTCTTCATCAGATAGCTTGAAAAAAATAAAAAAGCGGTAGCAAAAAAGATGAACCGCAGGTCCCATAAGGGAGCCAGGTCTAACTCCTTGCACTAGGCATAGAAAACTGATATGCTAAGCAGTGCAGGTATGTTATATGGGAGAGAGAGGACGCCCCCCTGGGAGGGGCCAGCTTGCTTTCTTTCTATTTGCCTAGTCAACTCCTAGTAGGATGTGCATATAACCCCACTTGTCAATGAAGGGCTGTGTCTGTCAGTGAACGTAAGAGAAAAGAAGGCATTTGTAGGCTTTGTTTTACAAAAATAATTACACAGTGTAGGAGAAATTAATATGACAGAAGAGCTGGCTGTATTTGTTCTTTAATTTTACTGCACATACTAATAGCAGCCGGAGGGAGGGGCTGAGAGCGGGAGACACACAGGAGATGACAGGCAGGGAGAGGGAGAGAGGAGAGCTGCGGATGGAGGCACATAGGCCCGGACTGGCAATAGGGCACACCGGGCACTTGCCCGGTGGGACACAGCCTCCGGGCTGCATGTAGGGCCAAAAAGCAGCTGTGGCAGCTGGGCTGTCCCTTCTGTCCGCAGCTGCCTATCTGGGCTGTCCCTGGAGCCCACGGAAACCCACTCAGCCTCCTCGTGGCCACCCATTCAGTTAATGGAATGCCTATGGGCAGAGACTGGAGGTCAGCTGACCTCAGGAATGTGAAGTGGGAGGGGATGGAGGGGACCCCATGTCCTGATCTTAGTTTAGGTGTCACTACTGCCGCAGACACCATGGATGCAGAGACAAAATGAGTACCACTGCCTGTGAGCCTATCCTCCCCGCACTGTCACTGATCCTGACCACCCCCCAGCACTGCCACTGATTCCCTCCCCCAGCACTGCCCATTATTCCCCCCCCAGCACTGCCCATGATTCCCCCCCCCCCAGCACTGCCACTGATCCCTATCCCTCCCCCCGGCACTGCCACTGATCCCGATCCCTCCCCACAACTGCCACTGATCCCATCCCTCCCCAGCACTGCCACTGATCCCATCTCTTCAGCACTGCCACTGATCCTATCCCCTCCCCAGCACTGCCACTGATCCCGTCTCCTTCAGAACTGCCACTGATCCTATCCCCTCCAGCCATGCCAATGATCCCATCCCCTCTGCTCCAGCACTGCCACTGATCCCATCCCCCCAGCACTGCCA
>BLSH010250014.1:16404-38080 GCA_018402905.1 Glandirana rugosa
GGCCCTGCAGGGTATTCTTCATAGCTGGGACCAACTATGAGGGATGGGGGTCTCTGGCGGGGCCTGTGGGTCTCTCCAGGAGGCTGGAGGCTTTCTGGGGAAAAGTGGTAGAGTGAAGTGCACTGCAGGGACTGGGAGACACTGATGTAGGTTGGAGGCACTATGGGGGGCTGGAGGCTCTGCAGCAAGGTAGGATGCATTGCAGGGTGCTGGGGGGGGGGGTCTCTGTGGGAGCTGAGAGCTCTCATGGGGCACTGTGGGCCTGGGAATAGGGAGGCAACCCAGCAAATGCGCCACGGTCTGGTGGTTGAGAACTGGTCTAGATCGGGGTTTCTCAACCCATGGTATGCGTAGCCCTGGGGGTACGTGCACCAAGGGCAGGGGGTACGCCCAGTGCTCTGTCTCCCGAGTCCCACCCCCCCCCCCGCACACATACAATCCCCGACAGCTTGCTGTAGCCGTGTTGCGTGGGACTGTGCTATCAACGGGTGTCAGACTGGCAGTAGGTGCCCAGGGCCCTGTCAATGGAATGGAGCCCATCACACAGCCCGGAAGATGTTTCCCCGGCCAGGCTGACTGACCAGGCAGCCCCATGTCCTTTCTTCTCCCGGCTCCTCCCCCTCTCCAGTGCACCTCGGATGTCCTGCCTGCCCTCTGTGAAGATGCCGGCTGCGGTTCCCTGGAAAAAAAGATGAGCCCTGCTTGCTCAGGAACTATACATGCCAGCATGCCCAGCCATCAGTACCTCCTATCAGTGCAGTCTCCTATCAGTGCAGTCTCCTATCAGTGCCTCCTATCAGTACCTCCTATCAGTGCCTCCTATTAGTACCTCCTATCAGTACCTCCTATCAGTGCCTCCTATCAGTGCAGTCTCCTATCAGTACCTCTTATCAGTGCCTCCTGTCAGTGCAGTCTCCTATCAGTACCTCCTATGAGTACCTCCTATCAGTATCTCCTATCAATACCTCCTATCAGTACCTCCTATCAGTGCAGTCTCCTATCAGTACCTCCTATCAGTGCCTCCTATCAGTGCAGTCTCCTATCAGTACCTCCTATCAGTATCTCCTATCAGTGCCTCCTATCAGTGCAGTCTCCTATCAGTACCTCCTATCAGTACCTCTTATCAGTGCCTCCTATTAGTACCTCCTATCAGTACCTCCTATCAGTGCCTCCTGTCAGTGCAGTCTCCTATCAGTATCTCCTATCAGTACCTCCTATCAGTATCTCCTATCAATACCTCCTATCAGTACCTCCTATCAGTGCAGTCTCCTATCAGTACCTCCTATCAGTATCTCCTATCAGTGCCTCCTATTAGTACCTCCTATCAGTGCCTCCTATCAGTACCTCCTATCAGGGCAGTCTCCTATCAGTACCTCCTATCAGGACCTCCTATCAGTATCTCCTATCAGTACCTCCTATCAGTATCTCCTATCAGTACCTCCTATCAGTGCCTCTTATCAGTGCAGTCTCCTATCAGTACCTCCTATCAGTATCTCCTATCAGTATCTCCTATCAGTACCTCCTATCAGTGCAGTCTCCTATCAGTACCTCCTATCAGTGCAGTCTCCTATCAGTGCCTCCTATCAGTACCTCCTATCAGTATCTCCTATCAGTATCTCCTGTCAGTATCTCCTGTCAGTACCTCCTATCAGTGCAGTCTCCTATCAGTACCTCTTATCAGTATCTCCTATCAGTATCTCCTATCAGTACCTCCTAGCAGTGCAATCTCCTCTCAGTGCCTTCTCTCAGTGCCTCCTATCAGTACCTCCTACTAGTACCTCCTATCAGTGCCTCCTATCAGTACCTCCTATCAGTGTAGTCTCCTATCAGTGCCTCCTATCAGTACCTCCTATCAGTACCTCCTATCAGTATCTCCTATCAGTACCTCCTATCAGTACCTCCTATCAGTACCTCCTATCAGTACCTCCTATTAGTATCTCCTATCAATACCTCCTATCAGTGCCTCCTATCAGTACCTCCTATCAGTGCAGTCTCCTATCAGTACCTCCTATCAGTATCTCCTATCAGTACCTCCTATCAGTATCTCCTATCAATACCTCCTATCACTGCCTCTTATCAGTACCTCCTATCAGTGCAGTCTCCTATCAGTACCTCCTATCAGTACCTCTTATCAGTATCTCCTATCAGTATCTCCTATCAGTACCTCCTAGCAGTGCAGTCTCCTCTCAGTGCCTTCTCTCAGTACCTCCTACCAGTACCTCCTATCAGTGCCTCCTATCAGTACCTCCTATCAGTGTAGTCTCCTATCAGTGCCTCCTATCAGTACCTCCTATCAGTATCTCCTATCAGTACCTCCTATCAGTGCAGTCTCCTATCAGTACCTCCTATCAGTGCCTCTTATCAGTGCAGTCTCCTATCAGTACCTCCTATCAGTATCTCATATCAATACCTCCTATCAGTGCCTCCTATCAGTACCTCCTATCAGTGCAGTCTCCTTCAGTACCTCCTATCGGTACCTCCTATCAGTATCTCCTATCAGTACCTCCTATCAGTGCTTCCTATCGGTACCTCCTATCAGTGCAGTCTCCTATCAGTACCTCCTTTCAGTATCTCCTATCAGTACCTCCTATAAGTATCTCCTATCAGTACCTCCTATCAGTGCAGTCTCCTATCAGTGCCTCCTATCAGTGCCTCCTATCAGTACCTCCTTTCAGTATCTCCTATCAGTACCTCCTATCAGTATCTCCTATCAGTACCTCCTATCAGTGCAGTCTCCTATCAGTACCTCCTATCAATACCTCTTATCAGTATCTCCTATCAATACCTCCTATCAGTGCCTCCTATCAGTACCTCCTATCAGTGCAGTCTCCTATCAGTACCTCCTATCAGTATCTCCTATCAGTGCCTCCTATCAGTACCTCCTATCAGTGACTCCTATCAGTACCTCTTATCAGTGCAGTCTCCTATCAGTACCTCCTATCAGTATCTCCTATACGTAACTCCTATCAGTGCAGTCTCCTCTCAGTGCCTCCTATTAGTACCTCCTATCAGTGCCTCCTATCAGTGCCTCCTATCAGTATCTCCTATCGGTACCTCCTATCAGCGCAGTCTCCAATCAGTACCTCCTATCAGTACCTCTTATCAGTATCTCCTATCAGTGCCTCCTATCAGTATCTCCTATCAGTACCTCCTATCAGTGCAGTCTCCTCTCAGTGCCTCCTCTCAGTGCCTCCTATCAGTACCTCCTATCAGTACCTCCTATCAGTGTAGTCTCCTATCAATGCCTCCTATCAGTGCCGCCTATCAGTACCTCCTATCAGTACCTCCTATCAGTATCTCCTATCAGTATCTCCTATCAGTATCTCCTATCAGTACCTCCTATCAACATCTCCTATCAGTGCCTCCTATCAGTGCAGTCTCTTATCAGTATCTCCTATCAGTACCTCCTATCAATATCTCCTATCAGTACCTCCTATCAGTATCTCCTATCAGTACCTCCTATCAGTACCTCCTATCAGTACCTCCTATCAGGACCTCCTATCAATACCTCCTATCAGTGTAGTCTCTTATCAGTACCTCCTATCAGTACCTCCTATCAGTATCTCCTATCAGTACCTCCTATCAGTATCTCCTATCAGTACCTCCTATCAGTGCCTCCTATCAGTACCTCCTATCAGTGCAGTCTCCTATCAGTACCTCCTATCAGTGACTCCTATCAGTATCTCCTATCAGTACCTCCTGTCAGTGCAGTCTCCTATCAGTACCTCCTATCAGTACCTCCTATCAGTGCAATCTCCTATCAGTACCTCCTATCAGTGCAGTCTCCTATCAGTACCTCCTACCAGTGCAGTCTCCTATCAGTGCCTCCTCTCAGTGCCTCCTATCAGTACCTCCTATCAGTGCATCCTATCAATACCACCTCTCAATGCCTCCTATCAATACCTCCTATCAGTACCTTCTATTAATACCTCCTCTCAGTGCCTCCTATCAGTACCTCCTATCAGTGCCTCCTATCAATACCTCCTATCAGTGCAGTCTCCTATCAGTGCCTCCTATCAGTACCTCCTATCAGTATCTCCTATCAGTACCTCATATCAGTGCCTCCTATCAGTACCTCCTATCAGTATCTCCTATCAGTGCCTCCTATCAGTACCTCCTATTAGTATCTCCTATCAGTACCTCATATCAGTGCCTCCTATCTGTACCTCCTATCAGTGCCTCCTATCAGTACCTCCTATCAGTATCTCCTATCAGTGCCTCCCATCAGTGCCTCCTATCAATACCTCCTATCAGTATAGTCTCCTATCACTACCTTCTATCAGTGCCTCCTATCAGTACCTACTATCAGTATCTCCTATCAGTGCCTCCCATCAGTGCCTCCTATCAGTGCCCATCACTTTCTCGAGACAGGGATACTTGGGAAATGTTTTTAGACTTGCAGGGGTACTTCACCGTAAAAGGTTGAAAAACACTGCTCTAGATAAAGCCCTAGGTCTGTACCAGTGACCTGGTGCGGCTGCCCCTCCTGCCCATAACTTTAAGCAGCCTGGCTGGTTGCTGTGCTCTGATCTGATCTTTGCCTTGCACAATGCATGGTCAGGTCATTAGCTGGAACACTGACCAAGATAGAACGATGATCTGTGTCCATGTAGGTTTCCTTTACAAAGCAGATATGGGCTCTGCCCTGTAGACAAGCCTGGAAGACACTGTAATAATGTTTTTTTCATTAGGGAATTCCCCGGCACTAGCTGTCTGTTATATCACTGTTCCCTGGAGGAGGCATCCAATGACTGCGCCTGACCATAGATTGTTATATAACCAGCCATTGGCAATTCTGCAGGCTTTCAGTGCACACAAGGCACGCTCCCATGCAATGTTCTCTTCAGTTATAAAAAGTCAGTGGGAATGCATTTCAAGCATGTCACCATATACAGCATATTTTTCCAGAAAAGCTCAACCTTTATTCTTTATAAAGTAGTGACGTCACCTAGGTTGAGATGATGTCAGGGGAGGGCTGGCCCAGGGGGTAGGGTGGCAATTGCCCCCCAGGCCACCCTAACTTACATTTAAAATGGTCGATGGCTGCTGCCCGCTCACACTTTTTTTTTCTTGTGGAGGAAGGAAATAGGGCCCAAGGGCGCAGCCACCAACTAACTGCAGGCAAAGGGGGGGGGCGCCCAGGGCCGGCCCTACCATGGATCCCGCTAGGCCCATTGGGTGGGCATGGATGGTGAGTTGATTCGGTGGTTCAATGGGCCACTTGACTGGACTTGCCCCCCAGGCCTACGGCTGCCAGCCCTCCCCTGGATGATGTCATTCATCTGCTGCAGGCAGGGGAAAGCATATTCTTAGTCTACTCTCCCCCAAAGTTCAGACTGTAACATTGTAATTTGTAGCAAGGCACAGAGTGAGAGGCTGCAGCAGGGGCTGATCTGTGTCAGACATTTGTAAACACAGCCAGGAACTGCAGAGGCACCAATATTTAAAGGATTATGTCAGCTCTGTGTCATCTTAGTCCAGGAAACAAATGCTGACAGTGGATGATGCCTGAACAAAGATGGCGCCACTCTTCTGGAGAGAAAAGTATAGGAAGGCATTGCAAGGGGGTATCTGTTAGAGTTAATAAATACCTAGAAATCCTAGGCTTAAAGCTGAAGTTTAGGTGTGGATTATTTTGCATAGTTACATATACTATATTGTCAAAAGTATTGGGACACCTGCCTTTACACGCACACGATCTTTATTAGCATCTCAGTCTAAGACCCCATACACACTATTAGATTTTTTTCCTTCAGATTTACCAAAACCATATAATATGAGGTCAAACCGTAAAAGTTTCAATTTGTATGCAACCAGGCAGGCCCTTGCACTACATGGTTTTGGTAAATCTGAAGACAAAAATCTGCAGAAAATCTAATAGTGTGTATGGAGTCTGAGTTTGTAGGGTTCAATATTGAGTTTGCCCACCCTTTGCAGCTATAACAGCTTCAACTCTTCTGGGAAGGCTGTCCACAAGGTTTAGGATTGTCTATGGGAATGTTTTACCAATCTTTCAGAAGTGCATTTGGGAGGTCAGGTACTGATGTTGGAGAGAAGGTCCGGCTCCCATTCTCCGCTATAATTCATCCCAAAGGTGTTCTATCAGGTTGAGGTCAGGACTCTGTGCAGGCCAGTCAAGTTCCTCCACCCCAAACTCGCTCTTCCGTGTCTTTATTGACCTTGTCCTGACGTCAACGCAATAGAACACCTTTGGGATGAATTAGAGCAGAAACTGCGAGCCAGGCCTTCTCATCCAACATCAGTGCCTGACCTCACAAATGCTCTCCTGGAAGAATGGTCAAACATTCCCATAGACACTCCTAAACCTTGTGGACAGCCTTCCCAGAAGAGCTGAAGCTGTTATAGCTGCAAAGGGTGGGCCAACTCAATATTGAATCCTATGGACTAAGACTGGGATACCATTAAAGGATAAGTCCACCCTAGCACTAAAATCTCTACAACTACAGACATCCACAATCTAACCCTAACCTATCTAGCCCTGTAAAGAAGAAATCAGTATACACACCTTTTCTGAAGCCGCTCTGGTCCAGTCCCATGCTGAGCTGTCAGCCGCGGCTTCGCTGTGTAGGCGGGTGCAGAGGAAACAGCTGACAACGGAAGCCCCATAGTAATTCTATGGGTGACGTCACTCCCCATCATTTCACAGCCGTTCCTGGCTGTGTCCTCTGCAGAGCTTCCATCGCTGGAGAACGGATCGGCTTCAAAAAAGGTATGTATACTGATTTCTTCTTTACAGGGTTAGCTAGGTTAGTGTTAGATTGTGGGTGTCTGTAGATGTAGAGATTTTAGCGTTAGGGTGGACTTCTACTTTAAAGTTCATGTGTGTTTAAAGGCAGGCATCCCAATACTTTTGACAATATAGTCTAGGTCCATCTGGGACTAATGTAAGTATGCTGATACCCGTGGAAGCTGGAAATCACTGTCACAGGGACCGTTACAACAGTAACTGCTGCTAGCTTCTGTGTCCTGCGCCTGTGCTTAGTGAGCACAGGAGATCGCTCCTTTGGCATGGGCACCATTCAGAGAACTCTGTGGGCTTGATTTACTAAAAATCAAATGGAAAGTGCAAAATCTGGTGCAGCTGTACAATCAGTTTCTAACTTCAACTTGTTCAATTAAGCTTTGACAAAAAACCCGGACTCTGATTGATTTCTATGCAGAGCTGCACCAGATTTTGCACTCTCCAGTTTTAGTAAATCAACCCCTTTGCAATTTTTTCAATAAATGCAAAGCATTCTCTGATTGGGCGAGGTGGAGAGGCAGGGTGATGACATCCCAATCTCCACCTTGTCCAATCAGAGGACGCTTTACATTACCTATTATGCCTATTTGCCTATTACAGGGGGCACAGTGTTGTGTGTTGGTGGGGCCTACCCCCCTTGCACATACGGGGGTACCTTTACTCTCCTCTCATGTACGCGCTCATCAATGCCCGGGACCAGGTGAGGCCGCATTTACATGAAAGTCAATGTTAAGGCGGAACGCCGGCTTAGAGATGAGCCGTACACTGTGTGTAGTTGCATAACATACAGAGGTTCTCTGGGAAGCGTTCCATCCCATGTCACTACACACCTTTGCTCAATGAAGGTTGCATTTAAGTGGGACACTGTCATGCCATCTTCACCAGTCCAGTGTACCTCTGCCACCTCACTCCAAGTGACAGAATGGGGTTCCAGCGTGCACCTAGCAAGGACCTCATGTGTGCACTTAGTTCACTCCTTCCACTCTCCCGTACCATGCGGCTAGGTTCATGAGGTCTCTCTACCGCGGGTTCAGTCCCAGTTATTTGGGGAAACCGACCGCATAGGGAGTTAGGCAGAACTCCAACCCCCTTGCTGTCACCTGCACCAGGTACTGGTGACTGGTGACCGACTGTCATACATTCCCACCAGTCTATGGTTGCCCTTGCTATCTACTCTCCTGCTCCAACTCTTCTGCCAAGTTAACCCTTCATAGTGGCTCTCCTTCTGTACCCCTTTAGTGTTTTACAGGCCCTGTTCTTCTGATATGCCGTGTTCTAACATGCACCCCTTTTAATGACTTCAGACCAGGCTTTTGGGCAGTTCAAGAAACTGAGCACATCTGAAACATTGCAGGTAATAATGCATACTCAGTTCTACTCACTAAGCTATGGCTGCCCATGCCCTCTCTCTGCAAATCCCATATGCCAGCTCTATGCTTGGGGCATCATGGTGACCCTCTTGTTGTCTTCGCAGAGTCCTACAAGATAAGCTCTGAGGCCTCCTGTAGAGCCATGATGGGAAAACTGGAAGCGCAGGTTGGTCTTGAAGTCCTGAGCAATCTCCATGACAATTTGCTGGAAAATCAACTTTTGTATGAGCAGCTCGGTGGATTTCTGGTAGCCATAGCTCCCACTTGCCCCTGATTTTGAGGGACTGTCCCTGATTTGGAACCATGTCCCCCTGTCCTCATTTATCACTCATTTTGGTCTGATCTATATAGTTGTATATAAAATGTACTTTTTATCTTTCAAAAAGTGTTTCACAGTGCTAAACATTTCATCCCATTTCTACGAGGGGTGTTCAAGTCAAACTGGGACTTTTGAGTTTATATAATAAAATAACAAATTTCAAGGAGTTGAAAGATTTGTCAGTACGCCTGAACCATCCTATGACAGTCTGCTTCACTTCGTCATCAGTGCTGAAATGCTGACCTCCGAGCAGGAAACTGTCTTGGTACCCAGCGTGCATTAACTTTTCGAAAATGCAAATGTTTGTGAATGATTGTGTTCACCGTTCCAACAGAAAGATTTGTCTCTTGTGCAATTTCGCGAAAGGTTATGCATCAATTATCATGGATCAGGAGTTCCATGTGCTGAATGTACACGGGATATGACTGCTATGAGCTGGGAACCACCATGGGCAGGATCGTCACTGACAGACGAACGCCATCTTTGTGTAGTTATTGCCCCCCTTAGGGATGGCTGAGTGTTGTTCTTCACATGCTCACACTGGCTTCAAACCATCCATACTGCACCCGGAGTCACAGAACAGGCTGGTACTTTGTTTTGTTTTATTAGGGGATTGAACGTGTATGGGAATTTGGGGATGTTATGGGATGCCCCATGAATTTGTTGATCATTTACACGGGACCACTATATACACCTCTGTATATACACCACTTCTTGTCCTCCAGCACTTCACTTGCTCCACTTGCACTTCTTCCTCCAGCATTAAACTTCTTCCTCCAGCCTGCCTAGCACATGGTGAGGCCTGGCATGCGGTGTGCAGGGCCTCCGAACCACCTATTACAGGTAGGGGCAGTTGGTCCCCGGTTGTGTAGATACACTGGTGTGCTAGCCAGCTCGATGGACTACTACTCCCAGCCCATCCTCATGCTCCAGGCCCTGTCAGCCACTCTAGCTGCGCTGGCCTTCTTCACTGCCTCCATGACACCAAGTCCCTTACTGACTTCTGCATCCTTTTTAGATTGTCTCTCACCCCAATCTCCTCCGGCATGCCTCTACAGCTTCCCAGTCCACTCACCAACCACCGGTGGACTTTTTGCTGAGCTTCTCCAGTAGCACTGTCTGTTCCTCTCCTACCCCCTTGTGCCGCTCCAGGATCTCACTTCTTCCTCCTCCGAGCTCCCAGGCCCCAAGGTCAACCCCCAGACTGAGGGCTCCCTCCCGTGTGAGGCCTCCGCAACCTCAGCTACATTCCAGCTCTTCCACCCGAACTACTCCTCCCAGATTGGGCTGACCCTGGGTATTTAAGGAGGCCTGCCCCCTGCCAATCCAGACTGGGGATTGGTCAGGGCTCCTTAAAACACCCTCAGATGGCTACACCCCCCTCCCCAGCTCTCTGCCCAGAAACCTTCCACCAGTTTCTGGAAAGAAGTGGGAGGTTCTGGTGACCTCATCCGTGAATCACCCAGTCCTACTTGAGCCACTGCCAGCCCAGAAACAAAAACAATCATGCCTGCACTTCAGTCAGGCCTGATTAAATTTTCCTCAGCTACCAAAAATCCTCTCACTAGCTCCCACCTAAGCAGGGGGCGCTACATTTTAAACATTTACACCATTCAAATGTCTTACTACATCACTGTACTGTGCTTGAAGTCTTCTGTAGATATTCATAGGTTTTACACCTTCGTTCACAAGAACCTTCATCACCACATGCTGTTCCATGCACGCACTAATACTGTTGTTTGCTATCTTAAATAACGGTCTCTGGACTGGCACCAGGGCCAGAGCTACCACTAGGAAAACTAGGCAGCTGCCTAGGGCGCACTGCTACCTAGGTCACCCGGCCACTGGTGTTCCTACTTTCCTTTGGCTCTGCAACATGTAACTAACTCTCAGCAGGCAGCTGCTCCTTCCATCTGTAGTGTCATAGGTGCAGCAATGGTGGAGGACTGTGCCCCAACGCCAGAATGGAAGCAAACAACATCCCCTGCGCGCCACTATGATCAGTGTCTCAGTGATTATTGTCCTAGTACAGCCAGCTCTGCCTCTCTGCCCATATGATACTTGATTCCTATACCGGGTCATGTGACCCCCTGTCCTAGAGGCCGCTTTCCTTCCCTGTGTTGTGCCTGTCCTGAACAGCACCAGCAGCGTCACTCAAGTGCTGTAGCCCCTATTGGAACAGAGTAGGGGGCTTGCTGGCGGTGGCGCTCCGGGCTTGGTGACAGTTGGAGCCTGGACTGGAGGAGGCACAGAGGCAGAGTTTGAAATTGTTCCTCGCACTGGCAGGGGCGCGTCATCAGATGCAGAGCAGAGCCCCGGACCCGTTGAGTGAAAAACTCCCACTGACATTGTATTACTGTATAGAGAATGATCTGCCTGTCTGTGTACCGAGCACATGGCCTGGATGTAAGCCCCCCCCCTGGGTAAGTTGCATTTGATGGGCACTGATAAGCTTTATTGATGGGCACTAATATGCTGTATTGATGGGCACTGATAAGTTGTATTGATGGGCACTAATATGCTGTATTGATGGGCACTGATAAGTTGTATTGATGGGCACTAATATGTTTTAGTGATGGGCAGTGATAAGTTGTATTGATGGGCACTAATATGCTGTATGCATTTGATGGGCAATGGTGAGGCTGCATTGATGGGCACTGCTGAGGCTGCATTAATGGGTCTAACAAAGTGTTGTATGTGAAATAGTAGCAATCATTAAAAAGGTGGGGTATACATGGGCAGGACAAAGGGGGTGGAGTCAGGGGTGGAGCCAGGGGGCAGCAAAATTAGGTTTCGTCTAGGGTGTCAAAAATCCTCAAACCAGCCCTGACTGGCCCGTGACATGTGTGCCACCTATCAGTAATAGGACACACTTGCCAATTACTTCTGCGTGTAGTAACGCCACGCTAGCATCCCTTTTTATACCTGTAAAATTAAAAGTCCCAATTTGGCTTGAACGCCCCTCGTAAATTGCTGCATTTGTAAATGTCAAAAGCTAAACTAAAGCAATAATAGTGGTAAAAAAAAAAGCACTTGTGGGTTTAACTAATCTTTTTTTAAATTCTCCTTTAACCACTTGACCTCCAGAAGATTTACCCCCCTTCATGACCAGGCCATTTTTTTGCGATAGAGCACTGTGTTACTTTAACTGACAATTGTGCAGTCATGCAATGCTGTAACCAAATAAAATGTTTGTCCTTTTTTCGCACAAATAGAGCTTTCTTTTGGTGGTATTTGATCACCTCTGTGTTTTTTTTATTTTTTGCACTATAAACAAAATATACAGACAATTTTGAAAAAAAAAAACAATATTTTTTACTTTCTGTTATAAAACATATACAATAAAAAAAATAGAAAAAAAATGTCTTCATTCTGCTACATATTTTTGTTAAAAAATTTAATTAGCGTATATTGACTGTTGTGTAAAAGTTATAGTGTCTATAAACGATGGTATATTTTTATTTATCTTTATTTGTTTATTTTTTTATTTACTAGCAATGTCGGCGATCAGCGACTTATAGCGGGACTGCGATCTTGCAATGGACATTCTGATACTAACTGACACTTTTGACACTTTTTGGGGACCAGTGACACTAATACAGTGATCAGTACTAAAAATATGCACTGTACTAATGACACTGGCTGGGAAGGGATTAACATCAGAGGCGATCAAAGGGTTAAATGTGTGCCTAACCAGTGTTTTTCTATACTGTAGGAGGTGCTTTTACTAGGAGAAGGGGTGGAATTTATACCCTGCTTTGCAGGGACACAAATTCTATCCCTTCTCTCCTGTCAGAATGGCAATCTGCCTTGTATACATAGGCAAATCACCGTTCTGCCTCTCTGCCTAACGATGGGCAGGTGACATCGGGTACCGGGTACTGGGTACCGTGCACCCGCCGATCGGCTCCCGATGTGTGTAATCACAGTGGAAGCAAGACACCGACGGCGCATATCCTACCTGGAAATGTCAGATCACATAGATCTGGCGCACAGGTGCCACCCTGTAGCAGTAAAACTGCTATAGGGCATACCTGAAACGGTTAAGGGGCGTGGAAAGGGATTTGTCCTATGCCTACATACTTTTGCTAATAGGTCTCTCATTCCCATCTCAAAAAGTTGGAAGCTATGCTGGTAGCATTGTATCTCTTGGAGAGCCACCTGTAGCAGTGATGCTTCTTGAATTCTGCTGGTTGCCAGGGAACTCTTTGGTTGCCAGCTGGTTGTGGGGAGCTTTACTGCTGGTTGACTTACATGTGGTCTGCTAAGTTCTGCCCATTATTCCATAATAGCTTGCTTTAACTGGTACAATAACTGGTTCAGTCAGTGGTTAGCCAAGTAAGGCAGTTGGCTGGTGGTTGATCCTACAAGCAGCCTCAGCCTGGCTGGCGGCCAGGGCACTCATGAGGGCAGCTTTGGTGGCCAGCTGCTTGTGGGGAGCTTTACTGCCTGTTGACTTACATGTGGTCTGCTAAGTTCTGCCCATTATTCCATAATAGCTTGCTTTAACTGGTACAATAACTGGTTCAGTCAGTGGTTAGCCAAGTAAGGCAGTTGGCTGGTGGTTGCTCCTACAAGCAGCCTCAGCCTGGCTGGTGGCCAGGGCACTCATGAGGGCAGCTTTGGTGGCCAGCTGCTTGTGGGGAGCTTTACTGCCTGTTGACTTACATGTGGTCTGCTAAGTTCTGCCCATTATTCCATAATAGCTTGTTTTAACTGGTACAATAACTGGTTCAGTCAGTGGTTAGCCAAGTAAGGCAGTTGGCTGGTGGTTGCTCCTACAAGCAGCCTCAGCCTGGCTGGTGGCCAGGGCACTCTTGAGGGCAGCTTTGGTGGCCAGCTGCTTGTGGGGAGCTTTACTTCCGGTTGACTTACATGTGGTCTGCTAAGTTCTGCCCATTATTCCATAATAGCTTGCTTTAACTGGTACAATAACTGGTTCAGTCAGTGATTAGCCAAGTAAGGCAGTTGGCTGGTGGTTGCTCCTACAAGCAGCCTCAGCCTGGCTGGTGGCCAGGGCACTCATGAGGGCAGCTTTGGTGGCCAGCTGTTTGTGGGGAGCTTTACTGCCGGTTGACTTATATGTGGTCTGCTAAGTTCTGCCCATCATTCCATAATAGCTTGCTTTAACTGGTACAATAACTGGTTCAGTCAGTGGTTAGCCAAGTAAGGCAGTTGGCTGGTGGTTGCTCCTACAAGCAGCCTCAGCCTGGCTGGTGGCCAGGGCACTCTTGAGGGCAGCTTTGGTGGCCAGCTGCTTGTGGGGAGCTTTACTTCCGGTTGACTTACAAGTGGTCTGCTAAGTTCTGCTCATTATGCCATAGTAGCTTGCTTTAACTGGTACAATAACTGGTTCAGTCAGTGGTTAGCCAAGTAAGGCAGTTGGCTGGTGGTTGCTCCTACAAGCAGCCTAAGCCTGGCTGGTGGCCAGGGCACTCTTGAGGGCAGCTTTGGTGGCCAGCTGCTTGTGGGGAGCTTTCCCGCTGGTGGACTTACATGTGGTCTGCTAAGTTCTGCCCATTATTCCATAATAGTTTGTTTTAACTGGTACAGTAACTAGTTCAGTCAGTGGTTAGCCAAGTAAGGCGGTTGGTTGGTGGTTGCTCCTACAAGCAGCCTCAGTTATTAGTTTCCCATCCATATTATAGGGCACATCTGACAATGAGAGCTTTTACCATATGCGGTAATAAAGATCACTGTCTGGTTCCGATACAATGTAAAGCAGTTATTTGTTTTGCATATGACTAATTTTATCTTATCTTCTGTGCCAGTTCCACCCTCTCTCCACCCTTGTGCATTGTGCAGTGTCAGTCGCACACTTTTTGCCCCTCGCTTTTGTTTTGCTGCTTTTTGTTGCTGCATATTTTAGTCTTTTGTCTCCCGGGGTGAGTCACAGACAACATAAACCTTCCTCTGAGCTGACATTTTACACGCACACCTGGAAACACATTCCCTCACTCCCTTATCCCTGTGTACTAAACCATGACATGGATCAAGTCACCACACAGAAAGGATGACTTATGACTCCCGACTCTCAACCGGGACAACCAAACAAAGCTCTCAATCTGAGCCGAAACCAACATTTTAGGTCTTTGCTTTTTGGTGTCTTCTGTGCTTAAAGTATAACTAAAGGCAAAACCTTTTTTTTTTTGGATGGAGTGGAGAGGAATTAGAACACCTATTAGATTTTTATTGCTCTCTGTGTCCCCCATTAGGGAGATTCACCCTCTCTATTTGTCATGTTTACCATTATCATTGAAAGTAGGGACTGATGTGAATGTACAATGTATATGTAAAGCGCTGCGTAAATTGACAGCGCTATATAAGTACCTGAAATAAATAAAATAAAATAAAGTGAAAGCAAGAAAATCCCTATATCTGGCTTGTCCACAGAAAAGTAATAGAGGGAAAATCTTCCAAGGGGGACACTAGTGCTGGTGACCTGGAGGTCCCCAATAGATTCCCTTAATTTGTAGGGATTTCCTCTCACTTCCTGGTTGGCTATGGGACAGGAAGTGAAGGGAGATCTCCCCAATGGGACACAGATGGGGGAAAAAAATCTGACAGGGGTTATAACCCCCTCTTACTCTATCCAAAATGAAAAAAAAAAGTTTTGCCTATAGTTCTAGTTTACCTTCACCTCGATAAACAAATTCTTTGCACCTGGCTCCCCCTCTCCCACAACTGGATATATTTTTTTTAAGGTGCCTTTTTTTTGTACTGCAGGGCAGCATTTCCTCCTGTCTTGCCTAGATGAGAATGACGTGTGCCAGATTCCACATGTGTGCAAAAGTGCTGAAGGACTCTGGTCAACTTTCAGAACCTGGCAAAGGTTTTCATCACATCTGCACAGATGGCAGACCTTGCCAGAGTCTTTACCCCCGGGGGGGTCAGGAAGGACCAGCCCATCAGGTGACGACTGTAGAGACTGAGAGCTGTCTTTGGGCTCTTTCACATGGGCAGTCGGGGGGGGGGGTGTGAAAACAGGTGGCCAAGCCACTTTTATGTCATCCCCTGGTCGCTCACCTGAGTCCTATCATTACAGATTGACAGATGCCATTGATGCAATTCTTTGCCCCACAGGGCAGGGCTTGACAGGCGGCACCGTTTCTCAAACTCGCCCATTGGGATCAATGTGGCCGCACCACAACCACAAGTCCAATGCTTGGCTTACAATTGTGGCACAATCTCACAATGTAAAATTGCCATTCAAGAAAAAAAGGCACCAAAAAGGCAATAATAGTGCCTCCTGAACTCCTGTCACCCACCACAAATTGCTTTTCAGAGCATGTTAAGCTTGCCGCTTGCTTGAAAGAAGCTTTCCACAGGTCAGTCATTGGAGCATGCATGTTAGTTACCTGTGCCAACCTTCTTTGTGTAGATATCCAAAAATCCCGAGACTCCTGCTGGTGCTCCTGCCTTGGATATGTTGTCAGCAACTGCAGCAGACTCAGAGCTGTTCCTCAAATAACAGTAGATAGCAGCCTTCCTCAATCTTTTTACCCCTGAGGAACCCTTGAAATACTTTTTAAGATCTCAGCAAACCCCTGCTAAAACCAATTTGTCAGGGGTCAATCAGAAAAATGCTCCTTACCTTGGAGGCCAGTGGGAAGAAGACCACCCTTAGAGTGGTGATCAGAATGTCCCCCTTACAGTTATAGCTGAAGTTTCGTGAAAATAAAGCATTTTTTTCTCTAGTTACTTAATAATAATAATAATTATTATTATTACTTTTTTTGTAAAATCTTTTTTATTGATATTGCCATAAAACATACAACAATCACCCACGCAGGGGTGCGGCCAGAATGGGCCCATACACACAAAACAATAGAAACCAGAACCTAAACCTACTACTACAGCCCCTCAAATGAGGGTGGGGTCAGGTAAGATACCATATGGCTCAGACTGTGCTGGTAAGAGGAAATGTTATCAAGGGGCTTCCACCTCAGTCAAGCCCAAAGGTCAAGATTATGCACTAATTATTATCCTCCGATGCAGCTGTGGAAGTCTCATCTATCCAGCATGACCATATTTTTTTGAATTTGTGAGGGCAGCCACTATTAGCATATGTTGTTTTGTATAGAGGTAAGTTGGTGTCAATTAGTCTCTTCCAAAAGGAGGTTGTAGGGGGGGATGTTTTCCTCCAGTTCATAGTGATAGCCTTGCGGGCATAAAATAGCAACAGAGTAATAAGTGTGCGCTTAGCTGTTATCATGATTAGTTGTTCCATTAGCCCCAGAAGACAGTATCTCGGCTCTTTTGGCACTGCTATCTGTGTCATTTGGCTGATTATGGTCAAAACGTCTTGCCAATAATGCTCTATGGCTGGGCAGGACCAAAAGATGTGGAAAAAGTCTCTGGTGGTACGTGAGCAGCGCCAGCACTCCGGGGAATGCACTGAAAACATCTTATGGAACCTGTGTGGAGTAAAATATGCTCTGTGTAGTAGTTTAAATTACACCATCTTATCTCTGGCAGAGACTAGGATGGAGAAGGGAAAGTTCCAGATCTCCATCCAGTCATCATCAGCCATCCATCCATCCATCATCCGTCATCTTCCCGGAGCCATTTACTCTGTAGGGAGGATAGCTCAGGATTGGATGCCACAGAAAAATAGCTATACAACTGAGATGTGGGCTTCTCTAGGTTTGGTACCCTGGGAGTGGGTTCCAGCTCGGAATATGAAAGAGAAACTGGCTGACCCAGAAATTGACATCTGAAGGCATGAGAAATCTAGAGGTACCTGAAGTGGTAATGGTTAGGTATGTTAAATTTAGTTTGCAAAACATGAAAGGGGGACAGCTCAGAGTTAGAGATAATATGTTCTATCTTGGTTACTTTGTATTTCGCCCATGCTTGTGGGTCAGGGATAGTGTAAAAGTGTGGTAGAGTGGGATTGAGCCACAAGGTGGTATGCGGGGATACGTTGTTAGGGGGAAGAGATTGTAAGCCCCCCCCCCCCGAACCTCAGATGGTGGTGCACATAGAGGGCATAGGGGAGAGATGGCAGCCCTGCCTGGTGCCCCTCTGCACTGGAAATGGGCAGACACCAGGCCATGCAGCCGAACACTTGCCAGGGGCCCGTATGCAATACATGAATCCACGCGATAAAGCGTAGTGAAAAGTCCATCCTCCTCATCAGGAGGATCTTCAGATCACAGTTGAGAAGTGCTATGGGCCTATACGAGGCACAATGTTTGGGATCTTTGTCAAGCTTAAGGATAAGTATAATATGTGCCTCTTTCATAGATGGGGACAGAGAGGCTGTTTGCAGGCCCAATCTGAATAAGTCTGCCAGTTTTTTATGAAGTATGTCAACATGAGTTCTATAGAATTCGATGGGCAGGCCATCAGGCCCCAGAGCTTTGCCCGCTGGGAAAGATTGTATAGCAAGGGTGACTTCATCAGGCATGATGTCAGCCACTAAAAGGTCTCTCTTGGAGTTGGAGAGCCAGCACAATGCCAGGGTATCAAGTAAATCATTGATAGATGTAAGATCAAAATTAATTGGCAGGGAGGAGGTATATAAGATGTTGTAGTACCTTGTAAATTCTGTTAAAATGTCCTGTTGAGAGACTACAACTTTACCCTCTGTGGTGAGAAGCTCAGGGATAACTGTAAGGGGCGTATCATGTTGGGCCATTATTGCTAGTAGTTTGCTGTTTTTGTCCCTGAATTCAAAATTTCCTGTCTACGTGATTGTATACCCAGCCTGGTTACCTCCAAGATGTGCAAGTGTAATTCCCTATGGGCAGCAGACAGGTGGCCAAAATTCTCTTTGGTAGAAGAGGAGTATCGTGCCGAGGCATCCTCAACAGCATTGTGGAGTGCGGAGGTGTTCACCTCCAGATCTGTCTTAATTGCATTTATGGCAGAAATGTAGTGCCCCCTGCTATTGGCTTTGAATGTGTCCCAGATCATTTCAGTGGAAACAGACTCCTCATTAAGTTCCCAGAACTCCCGCAATCTGGGGGGAATACACTCCTGGGCTATTTCATGACTAATCCAACGAGGTTTCAATCGCCAAAGAGCATGGTTGCGCATCCTCTGAGTTGTTAGAATCAATTTAAGGGGACTGTGATCAGAAAGGCCTGAGGGAAGGTAGCACGCCTCCTGCACCTCACCTAGGAGAGCCGGGTTTGCAAAGGCTAGGTCAATGCGTGAGGAAGTTTTAAAAGTGGCAGAGTAACAGAAATACACCCGTTTCTGGGGGTGTAACCACTTCCACACCTCAGTAGGGCCAGCCACCAGTGCCCAGGTGACCAAATAAGAATTACAGTTACTCGGGGGTACTGGCCTATCCAGATCCCTCGATAATATGGCATTATAATCTCCCATGAACAGAATCCTTGTCGGACAATGCAGAGCTAGCTTCTGCAGTAGCAGGTATAGGGGCTGCATTTGACTGGGAGGGGGCAGATAAACATTAAAGCACAACTCCGGGTTCAGCAAAAAATCTCCCATTAATACACCCCCCTACACTAAACACTATACAGTTATTACATTTGTGAAATTCCTTACCTTTGAAGAGATACGTCCAATTTAATTTACAGGAAGTCAGCTCTGTGATTCAAAAGATGCAGGTATGTATTTTGCCAGGCAGCTCTGTGATTCAAAAGATGCAGGCATGTATTTTGCCAGGCAGGAGCTTTTAGAACAGTGATTATGTCATATCCTCTTTTCTCTGTTTACACGATCCTCACACTACATTTCCCATTATGCATTGCACATTTCAATGAATGTGGGAGGTACACTAGTCCTCTACATGTAAATGTGAACAAGCCCACTTCAACATGAATAAAACATGTTTTATTTGAGTTACACAACTGGTCAATTGGAGTGACAGCTGCTGCTACACAGTATTACCAGGAGCACAGTATTTCATACTTTTTATCCACTTCAACATGAATCACACCCCTCATTCTGCAGCCAGGCCCACTAACCAGTGACACACAATGTGTCTGTTCTCTCCCCTCCAGCCACAAGAAGATAAACATATTGCCCTTACTTTCTGTAATCATTACTGAACTGTAGACACATCCCATAATGATATATTATACACACTGCAATCTGCTGTGATTCACTATTAAAAATATTCCTCATCCTGCTGCTGTAGATTTAAAATCTTTCTAGCAGCAATCGGTGCTGGTATGGTGTCACCTTCAGTGCCCACCAGTGTCGCTTATCAGTGCCCATCAGTGCGGTCACACCGTGACCACCAGTGTGCTTATCAGTGCCCATCAGTGCGGTCACTCCAATGCCGCTTATCAGTGCCCATCAGTGCGGTCACACCGTGTCCACCAGTGCTGCTTATCAGTGCCCATCAGTGCAGTGACACCAGGCCCACCAGTGCTGCTTATCAATGCACATCAGTGCGGTCACACCGTGCCCTTCAGTGCTGCTTATCAGTGCCCATCTCTGATCAATGACAGCGCAGAGATCTCCTGCTATGACATGCCTGGTATTTCTGGATTGTCTGGCATGCTTGCTATGTGAACACCGCTCTGTGACTTTCCCCTGTCATAGCCGTATTGTGATATACAGCGCAGAGTGCACTGTTACGATACGGCTATGACAGGAGAAAGTCACAGAGAGGTGAGAGGTGTTCACATAGCAAGCATGCCAGACATTCCAGGAATACTAGGCATGTCATAGCAGGAGATTTCTGCTATCATTTATGAGAGATGGCAGGCGGACAGGCGGGTGGACACGGGGGGGGGGGGGTAGATTTGCAATGCTGGCAGAGAGGCAGAGAGGAGGAGGGAGCGGAGGAGGAAACCACCTCTATGGGCGGCACAGACTGGGGGCTGTGAGCCCGCCTCCGCCCCAGCAGGCGGAAATAGAAATGCCTGCTGGCTGTTAGAAAACTACAGGGAGGCTGGTACAAGACCGCTGGCTGGCAGTACAGGACAGAGAACGGCTAGCGGTCTTGCAAACAGGAAATCAATGGACAATTATGGTTTTTCAGCAAGTTCAGCAAGCTACTACAGAGGACCTACAGAGCTCAGCAGAAGATGGATGGCATACAAGCAACAAGGACATGGAAAAAAGTTTTTCCCCTGAAGTCTGCTTTAACTATTATACCTTTGGTTATAAATGGTGAGCACCAGCATAACAAACTTCCTGTTAGGATCAGCATGGACAGCATCCACCATACACAGGAGGCTTTTGCTGACAAGAACCAATACCCCCCAGGAATAGGAGGAATACGTTGCATGGAACAGTTTTTGAACCCACGGCCATTTCAGTACAAACGCTCTGCTACCCAGAAGATGGGTCTCCTGTAGTAAAACTATGTAACACTTGTACTTAAGTTAAGCCCTCTGACGTTCCAGGATATAATAGACATTAGGCGTGTGCAGGAAGTGTGCCAGGTGTGCCCAGGCACACCATAATCACTATGTGTGGTGCAGAGTCCCCCTACTGCTCGGGCTTCCCCCTATTTTGGCCCCTCTGCCTCACAGTTCTGCTGGCTTCCCTCCTCTCCTCCTGGCTGCTGTGGGGGTTGTTTTCAGACAGAGAGCGGGGGAATATGTGATTTACTGGCCCTTTCTTTTCTAAATGAACACAGTGAACACACTCGCTCACTGTGTCCATACATGACTGAAGAACAGTAAACTGTGTTTACTATGCTTCAGTTTGTGAATGAACAGGAAGCCATTCAGCACAGAACACTTCATTCACTGTCCAGTGAAGCTGAGGCTGCAAAGAAAGGCATGTGTGTTTGAGCTTTATGGTGCACACCTGTTACGTACCTGGTGGAGGAGTCTGACTTATGCAGTGGGTAACCTCCCTTACGACCCTGACTCGGGAACCCCTGGTAGAGTAGACAGGTGGCTCGGGAGTGCAGGATGGCACGAGGGTCGGACTGGGTCACTGGTGATGGTATAGGTCCGTTGGTGCACTCGTGCACTAGAAGAATGGTCGTACAGGCCGGGTCGTGAAACAGGCTGGCGGTGCGGTACAAGAGGAGCAAGCAGGCGGATAGTCGGGTTCAGGCTGGGTCGTCAACGGGTGGGCAAGCAAAGTACAGGAGGGCTAGGCAAGAGAGTGGTCGTAGACAGTCCGGGGGTCGGTGCAGGCAGAGATCAACAAAGTCAGACAATCCGGGTCACAGGAACAGAGGAAATGGACATAGACAAGGAGACAAGGACACTGGGCCTAACAGACTGAAACAACTAGAGACGGACGTGGCTGGGGGCCTGACAGATGCTGGTGAGAGAA
>BLSH010250014.1:40730-55867 GCA_018402905.1 Glandirana rugosa
CAGGATGCCGGGTGAACTGTGAGTGGTACTGTGAAGTCGATGGACCTCCACTACAAGGTCAAGCCCGTTAATAACTGGGGGATCCCCAGTATGACAGGGGAAAGCGGAGATGTGATAGCGTCCAGGTGTAGGAACTCCGCATGGCCATCTGGAGTGCGGGCTAAAATTGGAATAGTCTCGTGGGTCACCACGCCCGAACTGATGGGGGACCCATCGGCCAGATGGATGGTCGTCTTATGGGCCTTGGGCTGGAGAGGAACCTGATGTTGGGCTGCAAAGGTCAAGTCCAGAAAACAACCACAGGCCCCAGAGTCAATAATTGCCCGAACTGGAACATCACCTCCAGGTAGCTGAAGTGTCATGGTGAGTGTCAAGTGGGCCGTAGGACTGATCAAAGGCAGGACTTCTCCCTTGACAGGATAGCCACTCCTAGGCCGCTTGGCTGGACAGGTTCGCACCCTGTGCCCGGGGGCCCCACAATAGAGGCACAGATCGTGGGTCATACGATTTAGTCTCTCCTTGGGGGAGAGGCTTGGGCGCCGGTGGGTGGCCTGCCTTTCCGCGTTGCGCTCCCGTAGTCGACGGTCGATCTGCACAACCCGATCCAACAGATCACTCAAGGTCGGGGGAACCCCAACACGGGCGAGCTCATCCTTAAGGGACTCGGACAAGCCCAGCCGGAACTGGAAACTGAGGGCTGCGGGGTCCCAGGCGGTGTCGGCGCTCCAGCGCCGAAATTCGGCTACATAATCTTCCACCGGGCGGTCGCCCTGCTTGAGCGAATGGAGCGTGGCTTCGGCAGTAGCAGTCTGGTGTGGGTCATCATACAGACGTGCCATGGCCTGGAAGAAGCCTGATAGGGTGGTGGTGACCGGGGACTTTTCTTCAAGTAGTCGGTGAGCCCAGGCCTGGGGCCCATCCTGAAGCAGTGAGATGGCCAGTCCCACCTTGGTGGCTTCACGGGAGAAGGTGCTGGGTTGAAGGGTGAAGTATAATTCGCATGCACTCCGGAACGCCCTAAACTTCTTGCGGTCCCCGGTGAACCGTTCAGGAAGGGGGACATCCGGCTCAGTAGGCAGAGTGACGAGGGTGTGACCAGGAAGCGGGTTGGACCCTGATGCGGGTGGTGCGGAGAGATCCCGGAGTTGACCTTCCAACTTCATGTAGCCATCTTGGAGAGCCTGCACCGCTTGAGTGAGGCCGGCTAGATGCATGCAGAGTTCATTCGTTGGGGAGGCCCCCTGCGCAGACTCAGGCATGGCTGTCGGATACTGTTACGTACCTGGTGGAGGAGTCTGACTTATGCAGTGGGTAACCTCCCTTACGACCCTGACTCGGGAACCCCTGGTAGAGTAGACAGGTGGCTCGGGAGTGCAGGATGGCACGAGGGTCGGACTGGGTCACTGGTGATGGTATAGGTCCCTTGGTGCACTCGTGCACTAGAAGAATGGTCGTACAGGCCGGGTCGTGAAACAGGCTGGCGGTGCGGTACAAGAGGAGCAAGCAGGCGGATAGTCGGGTTCAGGCTGGGTCATCAACGGGTGGGCAAGCAAAGTACAGGAGGGCTAGGCAAGAGAGTGGTCGTAGACAGTCCGGGGGTCGGTGCAGGCAGAGATCAACAAAGTCAGACAATCCGGGTCACGGGAACAGAGGAACAGATACAGGTAACTCAGGAAAACACACTATACGCTGTAGATCCGACAGCATCTGCTACAGGAAGCAGGAAGTTTAAATAGAGCTGCTCCTCTAAGAACCAGAGGAAACCACACCTACATGCTATTAACCCTCCGCACGTCTTCTAACAACACCCTAATGCAATGGGCTGCGCACACCTTTGTAAACATAGAATCAAGATCTCTGGCAGCCATGATATGACTTTGGGGGGGGGGGGGGACCCATTATTGGGCCTCTACAGGACAAAATACCAACTTGTCTACGGGTAGCAGAGCCCTCGCGGGCCTATATGACAAAGGCGGATAACATATTAAGTGAACAGCAATGTGTTTGAGCCAATACATTACAACAACAGCATACAACGTAAGAGACATATTGTTTTGTGCAATACCTGAGACCCCAGGCCTCTGTACCAAAACCCCTACCCTTGCACCTAAAACAGGAAAAATCAAAACACAAAAAAAGAACTGCAAGTACAGGGTCTATTCCCTGAACTTGTAAAAAAAGGTTTGGACTCCATGTTCCTTAGGAGAGGTCCATGTAAAAAAGGGTGGCTGGGGGTCTTAGTTCAGATGGGACCCCAACTGTGATTCAAATACAGGGTTAATAGAACTCTTGTGATGCTCTAAATGTGCTCCCCCCGCCAAACAAAAAGACATGCGGCATGATGTCAGGATTGTACTCATGAAAGAATGCTTACTGAGTGCAGATTTGTAATCTGTTATAGGAGGCAGGTTCAGGAGCAAAGCAGGTAATTATGAAGGTAAAAGTCAATGTTTAGAATTTGTGGAAAAAAAAGTAAATGTTTAGAGATGGGAAGAATGATGAGCCACATCCATGGACATACCTTAGTGAGACTCCAACCAGGCGTCCGCCACCGCGGTGGTGGCAAAGTAGCGTGTGTTGCCGCCATCAACCACCCTGAGTTTGCGAGGGTATAGGAGGCCGTACCGCAGCCCTCTCTCCTGGAGCCCCTTTCAGATCTCTGTAAAGGAGTGTCTGCACTGCTGAACCTCAGGAGAATAATCCAGATACAGGGAGATTTTGGCATTATCATAAGTAAGCTCTGACATGTTCCGGACCGCGGTTAGGATCATGTCCCTGTCCCGGTAGTTTAGCAGCTTGATTAGGAATGGCCGAGGAGGGGCTCCAGGTATCGGCGGTTTGGTGGAGACCCTGTTTGCTCTTTCAACCGCATATGTAGCAGGAAGGTCAGTGAGGCCTAGCAGGGTGTTGAGGAACCGTTCAGCAAACTCATCAGGTTTGGCGCCTTCAGCCCCTTCAGGGAGCCCCATCACCCGCAGGTTATTGCGCCTCAACCTGTTCTCCATGTCCACCATCTTCTGCTGTAAAGCTTGGACTTCTAATCTCAATGGAGTCTGTAGAACCGCGATGACAGGAGGGCTAAAGGATCCGTTTTTAGCAGGGCTCAAGCACAGCATGTCTTCCTCTGCTCACATCCGGCCATGCCCCAATTATTATTATTATTATTAAATGCCATCACCTTGAATCCTAGTCCTAGAGACTTGATGCATAAGAGCTCTAAAAAGAAGGTGGCTTTGTGCTAGTCCGGTGAGATCATCCAGTGTCATCCCCACAGCTTTAGTCAATGTGTCCAATTCCCATCATCTAGTAGTCGGTGGTCTCCTTCTTCGCCTGGTTTCTTCTATCTTCCCAAACATTATTTCCTTCTCCAGTCATCTCTCTCTTCTGAAAGTGTGACCAAAATAAGACAGTCGTGACTTCATCATTCGGGCTTCTAAAATCCTTCTCCAGCACCAAAGCTTAAATGAGCCGATCTTCTTTATATCCTGTTTCCATAGTGTTCAGCTTTCACATCCATAATTGATAACTGAGGAAATGAGTGAATGGACAAGCCTGATCTTCGTTTTAAATGTAATTTCTTTGCATTTGAATACTTTGTTGAGAGTCTTTATTGTAGGGGTCGATTGCAGGGAGCCGACAGGTGGATAATGAGCACGGCTCTGCCTCCCCCCAGCCACCGCCGCTTTTGTTCACTGCAGAGCAGAGAGTGGGAGGCAGCATAGTGCTGAATGGAGGACGAAAGCTGCTCACTGATTGGTTGCTTGGTGGTCCTAGAAACCAATCACCAGCTTATGAAATGTTAACTCCAGCAGTAAATGCCCCCACCTACCACCCAGCACTATGCCGTCTCCTGATCTCTGCTCTGCCGTACACATGCTGGCAGGCAGGAAGGTATACCTACACAGCACTGTGTGTATGTATGGGGGGGAGTGATGTGAAGGGGGGCAGAGGATACTGTTTTAGAGGGGTACAGGACACTACAGTGGGAGGGGGTTGATGTGAAAGGGGGCAGAGGACACTGCTTTGGGGGGGACACTACTGTGGGGGGAGGGGGCAGAGAACACTGCTATGGGGGGCAGAGGACACTTCAATGGGAGCGGGGATGATGTGAAGGGGCAGAGGACATTGCCTTGGGGGGTACAGGACACTATTGTGGGGGGAGGGGCAGTGGACACTACAGTGAGGGGGGGGGTGATGTGAAGGAGGCAGAGGACACTGCATGGGGGGGGTAGAGAAGATTATGTCTACTTCTTTTTATTGGAAGTTTTTTTTGTTTTTTTTATAGGGGCGCTGCCTGGTTATCCCCCCGCCCTCCCAGGGACCTTTGCTTTCTTCCATGTTGTCCAGGTCGATCTCAGCCACTGAAAACTTGCCTACCCCTGCTTTCTTGTGTAGTTACCAAGTTCTGCAGAATATTTGGTCGCTGCTAGTTGCTTCCTTGTTTATGTTACATTACTAGACAAGAGACGACAAATTATAGCCCTGGGACTTTATAGGCATCGGTTCCCCCAAGTAAGAAGGAGTTTCAAATGTATAAAAGTATTACAATTTTATTATAAAATATAGGTTAAAAAACAAATATACAAAAATTGTCATAAAATCAGAGGCCTATGTAGCTATACATTTCACAGCTGATATAGTATGGTGGTAGATCAAAAAGTATATCACGCCGCCAATGATTGTGCCGAATGTCCCAACATGCTTCAGAATCTTGTTCCTTCTTCAGGGGTTATAGCAGGCAAGTTGTATAGTCTATTAGTATGATAGTAGTAACAACATATCAGTATATATAAACAAAAAATAGGGTGCAACATTTAGTAGTTAGATCAATGTAAGTACAGATACACAGCATACAGAATAGCAAAGAGTTGGTAAATAAATGACATAAAAGTTAGTGGTTCGGAGACCAAGTGTTGTATACAGAGGCAAAAATAATAATAATTGGAGAAACAGATCGGAGGGAACTGTTAAAGGGAAGTTCATCCTACTTACATTAGTAGCTACGAAAGTGATCAAAAAACACATGGCCGGAATCCTCACTGCTTGCACAGCAATCCTTCACATTAGATCCCACAGATGGAACATGCCCAGGGGCGAAGGTGGAAGATTGTCCACAGGACAGAAGTCTATGGGAACCAGGGGGGACCACTAAATATGGGTGGACGCGCACAACGCCGGGCTCTCACAAGGATCACATATTGAGGAAGCAATCCTGTAGAGACGGCAAATAAGTATGACTAGTAAACATCCACCTCTATATAGAGGGGTGGATGTATAACCATAGGTATAAAAGGAATCCATTCCATAACAATCCCATAACAATAGGCCAGGAGGAGAGAGAGATCCTGGAGCAGCACAAGGGAGCAGGAGAGCAACAGAGAGGCTACAGGAAAGACTCTGGTATCGGTGAGTGACATACCCTGGGAGCTGGAGAAGAGGACTGGATAGGGTTGCCACCTCATCCCTTTAAAACCGAACACATATTAAATACACAGGTTCTGTGGCTGATTACGGTGGCAATTAAACTCACTTGGTGCCTTATCTGCAATAATTTAGCCTCTGAACCTGTGAGATTCATATGTGTTTGGGTTTAAAGGGATGAGGTGGCAACCCTAGGACTGGAGCAGGCTGGGAGGGTACAGTGGACAGTCCGTGGAGGTCAGAGGAGCCAGTCAGGGAAGCGATGTCACTGGGCAGTGAAGCAGGCCAGAGCAGCCAGCAGGGCTGAGGTGGCCTGGAAGAGGATGGGCTGGGAGTAGTAGTCCGTCAAACCCTAGCTAGCACCAACGTACTCAGCTACACTTTGAGGGCCCGTGGCCCTTGCCTGTAAGGGGCGATCCGGAGGTTCTGCCAGCTAAAACGCAGGCCACACCATGTGCTAGCTAGGGGGGAGGAAGATGTCAGAGACCTGATAAATTTCCCTTCGGGTCTCACTGAGAGAAGCAAGTGTTGTTAATAAACAACAAAAAAACAAAGTACCGGCCTGTTCTGTGACTCCGGATGAAAGGAAATGTGTGATTGAGGGCAGTGTGACAGGTGAACCACATCAAGCAGCCACCCCTAAGGGGGCCATTGGCTACATATATAATAAAATTGTAATACTTTTATACATTTGATACTACTCCTTACTTGGGGGAACCTATGCCTATAAAGTCCAGGGGTATAATTTGTCTCTCTACTATTTGGGATGTGGCCGTAGGTTCTATCCCCCTTTCCCTTCCCTTCTGGTTACACCCACCTAGCATCCCTTTAACATGTTACATTACTAGTTACATTACTTACCGGTAATTACATTTTCAGGCTGCTGCATTCTGTAGAAATCTTCTCTGCAGGGCTGCCCTGTCCTCTCCCATGCTTGATGAATCACTGTGTCCACCAATTAGCACTGGGAGAAAAAGTGATGTTTGTACTTACCAGTAATTTAATGGGGAACACATTTCTCCCATTATGTTGGTTAATTTCCTGTTGTTGACCTGTTGCCAGAGTCAAGGTTTTCCTATTGTCATTATTATTATACCCAACACTTGGTACACCTAAGCTTGTTGACTGCATGCAGCGGTATAGCCACTAGGTGGGGCTTTGCCCTTCTGCCTTGCTTGGTGTCCAGCCTCCTACAGGTGACAGCTATACTCAAACCTAGAAAATTAGAGTCCTAGGAACTACATTGTGTTCTAAAGAAAAGGATTTTATGGTGAGGACTAGGGCAGAGCTTTCAATTGTGTTCAGACTGAGCTTCTGCTAAATGCTGTTCTTTTTGTTCCTTTGGCGGGAGCCAAAGGTCATATATTGTAGTGTTTTTTCTTCCTTAGCAACCACTGATGCATGCTTGCCCTCCCACCCCCTTCCTAGCCTTGCCACACCCCTACAGCCCTTCCTGGCCAGCCAGGCGGCATGCTCAGGTAAGGGAGTGGCATGGATTTAATGGGTGGACCTTTAAATCTGTACCAGAACCAAAGGGTCTGATATGAATATTGGAGGGGACTTTGCATCATTTTTTCTTTTTGTGGGGTCTCCCTTGACATCCATACCAGACCCTCATCAAGGATAAGGGTTTTTCAATATTAACTGTTTATTTTTGAATACTCAGCTTCCAATAGATAATTCTGGGAACAGGGCTATCCTTTCCCTCGACGCGGCTAAGGGTTTTGACAGCATCAAATGACCGTATCTATTAGAGGTCCTTGATAGGTTTGGCTTGGGGGCGAACTTTATAGCGTGGGTTCAAATTGTTATATTCAGTGTTTATGGCCCACATTAGAGTCAACAGTGATTTGACGGATCCTTTCGATTTGCATAGGGGGATGAGACAGAGTTGCCTCCTGTCACCGCTGCTATTTGCTCTTGCTATTGAGCCTCTGGCGATGACGGTGTGAGTGTTTCCATATATCCTATACATTTCTGTAGGGGTTTGCAGGAAGAAAGAATATCTCTTTACGTGGATGATACCCTACTTTAGTTAGGTGATACTGCAGCTTCTTTGAATAATGTCATGACCCTTATTGACAGATTTGTCAAATTACCTGGATTCCATTTTAATTGGAACAAATCGGTGTTATTGCCTTTGCATGATCTACCCCATGTCTCCATGTGCCCAACAGATTTCAGTAATCCCCTCCTTTAAATATTTGGGGACTGCTGTTACCCCTGATCCAATTTGAACCTTAAGCCTCTCCTCTTCTCTTTTAGGCACAAATGCAAGAGTTGATGCAAACTACCATAGTCGGTGATTGGAAGAACTGGTCAAAATAATGCGGGCTCCACAATTGCTCTATGTCTTACACAATTCACCTGTGTGCATATCACAATGGTGTTTTCTTTCTTAAAATAGACTCCCGATTTAGGGAATTGATATGGAAAAGTCGTAATGCTAGAATCAGGCTGAACACATTACAGTAAAGATGAGGGTGGGCTGGTGGTTCAGAACATTAGACTTTATTTCTATGTGGCCCAACTGAAACATCTTACAGGTTGGGATCTGGTGGATATGACGGACCCAGCATGCAGCTTACTTACACGTAACAACCCTGATCTTACAGCCCTATCCCATTTGGAAATTAACTTCCCACTGGACCCTATTAAATGTCCTATGACAGCCTTAATGTTGACCCCCTTGAAACATTTGAAAACCACCAAGCAGATTAAGGGTTACATCAGCTGCACTCCTCTGTGGAATAAAAGTAATTATGTGGATTAGCTAAATTATAAGGTTTCTTATTATTGCAAAAAAAAAAAAAAAAGGTGTTTGATTGATAGCCCAGGTGTACTCGGTTGATAGCCTTAGGCTGGATTCACACTTGCCCGACTGGGCAGTGAAGCAGGCCAGAGCAGCCAGCAGGGCTGAGGTGGCCTGGAAGAGGAAGTGCTTGGAGTAGTAGTTCGTCAAACCCTAGCTAGCACCAACGTACTCAGCTACACTTTGAGGGCCCGTGGCCCTTGCCTGTAAGGGGCGATCCGGAGGTTCTGCCAGCTAAAACGCAGGCCACACCATGTGCTAGCTAGGGGGGAGGAAGATGTCGGAGACCTGATAAATTTCCTTTCGGGTCTCACTGAGAGAAGCAAGTGTTGTTAATAAACAACAAAAAAACAAAGTACCGGCCTGTTCTGTGACTCCAGATGAAAGGAAATGTGTGATTGAGGGCAGTGTGACAGGTGAACCACATCAAGCAGCCACCCCTAAGGGGGCCATTGGCTACATATATAATAAAATTGTAATACTTTTATACATTTGATACTACTCCTTACTTGGGGGAACCTATGCCTATAAAGTCCCAGGGGTATAATTTGTCTCTTGTCTCTCTACTATTTGGGATGTGGCCGTAGGTTCTATCCCCCTTTCCCTTCCCTTCTGGTTACACCCACCTAGCCTCCCTTTAACATGTTACATTACTAGTTACATTACTTACCGGTAATTACATTTTCAGGCTGCTGCACTCTGTAGAAATCTTCTCTGCAGGGCTGCCCTGTCCTCTCCCATGCTTGATGAATCACTGTGTCCACCAATAAGCACTGGGAGAAAAAGTATTGTTTGTACTTACCAGTAATTTAATGGGGAACACATCTCTCCCATCATGTTGGTTAATTTCCTGTTGTTGACCTGTTGCCAGAGTTAAGGTTTTCCTATAGTCATTATTATTATACCCAACACTTGGTACACCTAAGCTTGTTCACTGCATACAGTGGTATAGCCACTAGGTGGGGCTTTGTCCTTCTGCCTTGCCTAGTGTTCAGCCTCCTACAGGTGACAGCTATACTCAAACCTAGAAAATTAGAGTCCTAGGAACTACATTGTGTACTAAAGAAAAGGATTTTATGGTGAGGACTAGGGCAGAGCTTTCAATTGTGTTCAGACTGAGCTTCTGCTAAATGCTGTACTTTTTGTTCCTTTGGCGGGAGCCAAAGGTCATATATTGTAGTGTTTTTTCTTCCTTAGCAACCACTGATGCATGCTTGCCCTCCCACCCTCTTCCTGGCCTTGCCACACCCCTACAGCCCTTCCTGGCCAGCCAGGCTGCATGCTCAGGTAAGGGAGTGGCATGGATTTAATGGGTGGACCTTTAAATCTGTACCAGAACCAAAGGGTCTGATATGAATATTGGAGGGGACTTTGCATCATTTTTTCTTTTTGTGGGGTCTCCCTTGACATCCATACCAGACCCTCATCAAGGATAAGAGTTTTTCAATATTAACTGTTTATTTTTGAATACTCAGCTTCCAATAGAAATTCTGGGAACAGGGCTATCCTTTCCCTCGACGCGGCTAAGGGTTTTGACAGCATCAAATGACCGTATCTATTAGAGGTCCTTGATAGGTTTGGCCTGGGGGCGAACTTTATAGTGTGGGTTCAAATTGTTATATTCTGTGTTTGTGGCCCACATTAGAGTCAACAGTGATTTGACGGATCCTTTCGATTTGCATAGGGGGATGAGACAGAGTTGCCTCCTGTCACCGCTGCTATTTGCTCTTGCTATTGAGCCTCTGGCGATGACGGTGTGAGTGTTTCCATATATCATATACATTTCTGTAGGGGTTTGCAGGAAGATAGAATATCTCTTTATGTGGATGATACCCTACTTTAGTTAGGTGATACTGCAGCTTCTTTGAATAATGTCATGACCCTTATTGACAGATTTGTCAAATTACCTGGATTCCATTTTAATTGCAACAAATCGGTGTTATTGCCTTTGCATGATCTACCCCATGTCTCCATGTGCCCAACAGATTTCAGTAATCCCCTCCTTTAAATATTTGGGGACTGTTGTTACCCCTGATCCAATTTGAACCTTAAGCCTCTCCTCTTCTCTTTTAGGCACAAATGCAAGAGTTGATGCAAACTACCATAGTCGGTGATTGGAAGAAATGGTCAAAATAATGCGGGCTCCACAATTGCTCTATGTCTTACACAATTCACCTGTGTGCATATCACAATGGTGTTTTCTTTCTTAAAATAGACTCCCGATTTAGGGAATTGATATGGAAAAGTCGTAATGCTAGAATCAGGCTGAACACATTACAGTAAAGATGAGGGTGGGCTGGTGGTTCAGAACATTAGACTTTATTTCTATGTGGCCTTACTGAAACATCTTACAGGCTGGGATCTGGTGGATATGACGGACTCAGTATGCAGTTTACTTACACGTAAAAACCCTGATCTTACAGCCAGTGTTGCCAACCTCCCGCAGCATTTTTTACTGGCAAAACATGGAAAATTTACTGGCGGAGCACATTTTTTACTGGCAACCTGAAAAATAACTGAATTCCTATTAAAAACTAAGACAATTGATATTTAAACACAACATGAAAACACTGACAATACCCATATCAAGTAGTTTGCCCGGTTTACACTTAAGAAGTCAGCACAGCATGACAAATTATCAGACCCTGATATTTATAGACAGTTGTAAAAATCACTGATTTTTACAAACTGTCAGTAAATTTACTGGCGGTTGGCAACACTGCTTACAGCCCTATCCCATTTGGAAATTAACTTCCCACTGGGCCCTATTAAATGTCCTATGACCGCCTTAATGTTGACCCCCTTGAAACATTTGAAAACTACCAAGCAGATTAAGGGTTACATCAGCTGCACTCCTCTGTGGAATAAAAGTAATTATGTGGATTAGCTAAATTATAAGGTTTCTTATTATTGCAAAAAAAAGGTGTTTGATTGATAGCCCAGGTGTACTCGGTTGATAGCCTTAGGCTGGATTCACACTTGTCCGACAAACGGACCGACATTGTGATCATAAGTCGCATTACGTCACAAAATCAGTGTTTCCCTATGAGAGCTGTCTTAACTGGTCCGACACAAGTCGGTCCGACTTTGAAAAAGGTTCCTGTACTACTTTGGTCCTACTTCAGCCCATTGAATATCATTGAAGTAGGAACAGGGCTGGTGCAAGGATTTTTGACACCCTAGGCGAAACCTCATTTTGCCGCCCCCTTTGGCTCTGCCCCTGACTCCAGCCCCTTTGCCCTGTCAATTTATACGATGGAGGGCGCGGAGATAGAGATTTTTTGCAGAGCCTCTCTACCCATTTCTTTAGCCGTGGTCCACATGCCCGCACCTGTGACCCCGGAACCGCAACATTTTACCGCCCTGGGGTGCTGCCAGCCGCAGCTATCCAGTGACATGAGTGATTGATGCAGAGCAGTGATGGATCAACAGCAGGTGGGCGCCCCTGGTGGTAGTGGCGCCCTAGGCGGCCGCCTACTTCGCCTAGTGGTAGAGCCGGCCCTGAGTAGGAACGAAGTCGGATCCTTGTTCTAACCATCCGACTTGTGACATCCAACTTGGTGATTACAGCAGAAGTAAAAGGAATTTATCTCACACTGGGATTGTTTTGATTGTTCAAAGGACAAGTCGCTATCTCAAAGTCGGAGCAAAATCTTATTGTGTTCATTCAAGTCGGATGCCAGTAGGACCAAAGTAGGACAGAAGTAGGACCGATGTTGCAGGGCACCGTTTTTGTGTCGGATAGTGTGAACCCAGCCTTAAAGCCTCCGACTTTGAGATAGGGACTTGTTCTTTGACCAATCAAAACAATCCCAGTGTGAGATAAATTCCTTTTACTGCTACTGTAATCACCATGTCGGATGTCACAAGTCGGATGGTTAGAACAAGGATCCAACTTTGATTCTACTTCAATGATATTCAATGGGCCGAAGTAGGACCAAAGTCGGGCCGAAGTAGGACCAAAGTCGGACCAAAGTAGTACAGGAACCTTTTTGAAAGTTGGACTGACTTGTGTCGGACCAGTTAAGGCGGCTCTCATAGGGAAACATTGATTTTGTGACGTAATGCGACTTGTGCTCACAATGTCGGTCCATTTGTCGGACAAATGTGAACCCAGCCTTAATCTTTTTTCCACTCTACAAGGATAATGGTTAGGTTTCGATGAAGAGAACCGACAGAGAGAAGCAGCTGGGAGCTGTCATTTTACCTGCAATTTAAATTAAAAAAAAATATTCTTAGTAAATGTCAGTTTTGCTGTAGTTGTGCACATCGTACAGTCAGTGCCACTTCACAGACAGGGTAAGGGCATCTCCCAGGTATGTTATTTAAATAAATTTGCTGAATTGACAGAATTTGCTGAAAACTTTTATTTGCTTTGCTCCATGTTCTCCAGGGAAGCACCAAGCACCCCCATGCCATTTGTTTGACAATGTTATTATCCTAGAAAATGGGAATTACTGTTGAATTGACTTCAGTGGTGTTCAGATTTGGCGCCCAAACTTTAGCAATGTTCTCTAAACCCGCCTCGTACTGAACCCAGGCTCGTTCGACTCATCCCTGGTGAGGACCCAAAATGACTTCTTAGCCAATGGCTGCAGGGTGGCAGAGAGCTAAGCTTCCTGCATAGACCTCATCACATGCTGGCTGCAAGTGGTAACTATGAGAAATAAAACATTTAAAAAGCTATATATCCCCCTTTAATAATGTGGCAGCATGACCAATACTTTTCCCAGGGGAAAAAAAAAACAATGAAGTTAATGATCATGTTCACAGTGTACTATTATTATTCTAATGATAATTGTTGTTGTACATACAATATAATGAGAGGGTGTAACTCACCAGGCTTTGTCCTGAGGCAGCAGCTGGAATAATGTGCTAATCAATTACATTGAAAATCTAAACATTGGAATCATGGAAAGCACTAAAATACACAATGATTAGCACATTTTTCAAGTGGACCTGTCCTGTCACAGTGGTGATGGCAGATCTTTTGAGACCTGATGAACCTTTCATAATTTCCAGCTACCCTGGACTTAAAGGGACACTATCCCATGTTCAAAGTTTGCCTTCAAAAGCTCTCTTGTTAAAACTTGAATAAATAAATAAAAATGTTACATAGATGGTTATGAAAGCAAATGCAGTGCCTTCACCAGCTTTGCTTCTGACAGACCTACAGTTTTCTTTGTTTCAGCCATATTGTGTGTCATGTGTATCCCAGATATGTGAGGGATATTGTTTTAGAAGAACCCAGATTTTTATATTGTTAGGGCTGGTTCACACCTGAAGCGACCCGACTTGCAGGGCGACTCGAGACGCCCCACTTGAGGCGACCTCAGTGCGGCTTGCAGGAGACTTCTATTATAAAAGTCAATGCAAGTCGTGCTGAGGTTGCCCCGAAAATAGTGCAGGAACTCTTTTTCTAAGTCGGAACGACTTGAGTCGCTCCTATTAGAACAGTTCCATTGTACTGCATTGAGGTGACTTGTCAGGCGACTCAAGTCGCCTAGGTGTGAACGGGCCCTAAGGGGGAAATACAAGTACCTCATACAGTATCTCACAAAAGTGGGTACATCCCTCACATTTTTGTAAATATTTTATTATACCTTTTCATGTGACAACACTGAAGAAATGACACTTTGCTACAATGTAAAGTAGAGAGTGCACAGCTTGTATAACAGTGTAAATTTTCCATCCCCTCAAAATAACTCAACACACAGCCATTAAAGTGGTAGTAAACCCTCCTATCATTTTCAGCCAAGGAAGCTGCCATCTTGGCCTCTGTTTAATCTACAACGTCCATGATGCTGCACATGTGATCAGCTATGACACCAGCCATTGGATGGTTTGACAGTTTGGTTTAGAGCACAACCAATGGGAGAATTACATTTCCGGCACATGCCGGAAATGTGACTGGTTTTTAACCTGTTAAATGCATGGGTTTACTACCGCTTTAATGTCTAAACCGCTGGCAACAAAAGTGTGTACACCCCTAAGTGAAAATGTCCAAATTGGTCACCATTAGCTATTTTCCCTCCACGGTGTCATGTGACTCGTTAGTGTTACAAGGTCTCAGGTGTGAATGGG
Source organism: Glandirana rugosa (assembly GCA_018402905.1). NCBI lineage: Eukaryota > Metazoa > Chordata > Amphibia > Anura > Ranidae > Glandirana > Glandirana rugosa. The sequence continues at coordinate 55,048 of BLSH010250014.1, forward strand.
GAGCAGGTGTGTTAAATTTGGTGTTATCGCTCTCACTCTCTCATACTGGTCAATGGAAGTTCAACATGGCACCTCATGGCAAAGAACGCTCTAAGGTTTTGAAAAAAATAATTTTTGCTCTACATAGTGGTGCCGGGACTGGGGAGCTACAGTTCACTGAGGGAACCACGAATGCCAACATGTAATGTGACATACTGAAGCAGAGCATGATCCCCTGCCTTCAGAGACTGGGCTGCAGGGAAGTATTCGAACATGATAACGACCCCAAACACACCTCCAAGACGACCACTGCCTTGCTAAAGAAGCTGAGGGTAAAGGTGATGGACTGGCCAAGCATGTCTCCAGACCTAAACCCTATTGAGCATCTGTAGGGCATCCTCAAACGTAAGGTGGAGGAGCACAAGGTCTCTAACATCCACCAGCTCCGTGATGTCATCATGGAGGAGTGGAAGAGGACTCCAGTGGTAACCTGTGAAGCTCTGGTGAACTCAATGCCCAAGAGGGTTAAGACAGTGCTGGAAAATAATGGTGGCCACACAAAATATTGACACTTTGGGTCCAATTTGGACATTTTCACTTAGGGGTGTACTCACTTTTGTTGCACACGAGGAGGTGGAATGCAAACTCCTACGGGATGTCTACGAGTTATCCCAAATCCAGACCTCTGTACGAACCGGTCAGGTAGTGGAAATGGGAGTCGAAGAAATCGTTCCGTCACCAGCAGAACCTCCACACAAACCCCAGCAATAGTACAAGCTTATGAAGGGACGTCGGGTCAGAGACTTCCGTCCCCTAGTACGAGACGAAGTCATACAGTGTA
>BLSH010250014.1:89027-139960 GCA_018402905.1 Glandirana rugosa
ATATATATATTTATAATAATGTATGGACTCACACCTAAGGGGAATGTAGTCCCAGGGGTCTCTCTGTATGGACGATTAACGTCTTGACGTGGGTGGGTCATTCTCTGAGCCCCGATACCCGGGGTCTGAGCCCCGATATCAGGGTTATCGGTGGGGGTTCGTAAGGGGAATCCACACTCAGGTATGTAATAATATTTATATATATATATATATATATATATATATATATATATATATATATATATATATATATATACACACACACACACACACACACACACACGTATATTATATACATGTGTATGCCAACTCAAGCGTATGACTTTCTTTACTTTGCTGCTATGGGCTCTAGCCCCAGATCTTTTGTAGACCTAGCAACGTCCCTGACAGCCAATAAGAAGCCATCTTTTTGGCAGCTCACGGAAGTTAGAACACCAATATCTAATTGGCAATTATGGGTTACTATACAGCCTTACTCATTGCACAGTAGGAAAGGCTCACTAACATTCCTGTGCACAGTAGCACAGTCTTCCTTTGATCCCTCGCTGGATAAATATTATTATATCACCATTCATTATTACAAAAGATACCATGAAATAACGACATGTAACAAGCTATGAGTCATAGAAATCACATAATAGTAGATAAGGCTCAACTGCCACCACTAAGCAGTATCTGTATCTTGAACTGTGAACTTTAAATTCCCCCATATTTATGAACATTGTGGTCCCTTCATATTTTTCTCCATTAGGGGAATCAATGAAGATCTGTTTCACTCTCTTGCTGACCTAATGGCTGAAATTCAAGCGGTCTTGCCTTCACATCAGCATGCTTCACTACCTACTGATCTCTTTATCTCACTGATAAGGTCTGTCTGACTGAACACAATAGACTCTGGGCAGCCTGTGCAAATGTCATGCACTCCCAATGTATCCTTTTAAATGGCACCCAAATGCATTAAGGCAAGGGTCTCCAAACTATGGTCCACGGGCCAAATCTGATTTTATCCGGACCTCTTATTTAAAGATGACTATAGATGGATTGTTTTTATTCGATCAGCCGATTAAAAAACAAAATGAGCGGATTCCCCAATCCACACAATTGCGCTGAATAGGGGGATCCTCCCCACTGTGTTATTGCATTCTGACAGCGAGGACTCCACCTCTTTCATAATGCACCAATCAGCGCTGCAGCCAATGATCAAATTAAAACTTTCCAACATCCCATTCGACAGAATGGCCATAGATCGGGAGTGAAACAGCAAAGTAAATTACATATTTACCAGCCCCTTCACTGCTCTCCATCCTGAAACAATCCCCCGCAGCAGCCAGGGACCAGGGGAGCACACAGGAAGGCCTTAGCAGCAGAATGAAGGGGAACTTGAACAGGAGGGGCAGCTACTGGAACTGATCCCCTGTAGTTCCCCCCTGCAGCAGCTGAAAGCGGCAGGAGGGAGAGCAGGAGAAGCTGGCTTTCCGTGCTGTAGAGGGGAATTACAGGGTATCAGTTCCAGTACATGCCGCCACCTTCCCCTTCCTTGTGCTTGTCAGCTGCCCAAGCACCCCTGTTGAACTGATGGGGCCAAGGTCCTGTACAGGGGGACTGGTGGTACCCCCTTATCGGTGACCCTAGCCAGCTTAAGAAGGATCTCTGATGGAAATACTGTATATTCATTCTTTTGTGATGTTTGTTGGTAATGCGTGTTAAGGCGTGACCCCAACCGCTAAAGCACATGGGGTAATGCAATGCATAGGAATGGACAAGGGTGAATGGGCCCTTAAAGTTTCAGTCCAATTTTTTCTTTTACATTTCAATAGCATTGAAAAAATCTGTCAGATTATCCCTGTATTTATCTCCGCTGGGGAAATTTCCCCTTACTTCCTGATTAATGCATGTCAGACAGAACAAGAAGTGATGAAAAATTTGCCCACTTCCTGTTAGGTTTCAGACAGAACAGGAAGTGAAGTGAAATCTCCCCAGTTAGGTGACAAGCAGCAGTAAAAATACATTTTGGATATGAAATGTTTAGTTTCTGTCAGGATTTAATATAATGCACATAAGGGATATCTCCCTTCACTTCCTTTCCATCGGACGGTGGTCAAACAAAACAGGAAGAAGGGAAATCTCCTCCATGTCTGCCCCATTATTGAGATTTCCCTTCACTTCCTTCTTGGAGACAAAATTAAATAGGAAGAAAGCTCCCAACAGTAAAGGAAATTCTTTTATAGAGAGCTGTCACCCAAACAAGTGTCCTCATTGGAAGATGTCCCCACTGTTCCTATTCTGGTGACAACTTAAATTTTTAAATTGGAACTTACTTTCAGTTCTGATGACAGTGGTCACCCCTAGGAGAAACAGAGAGCGTGAATCTCCCTAGTGGGGACACAGACCGCAGTAAAAACCTGACAGGTCCCTCTGGTCCTCAATTTCTATTCCAGAGCCTCTCCTCAACCAAAGACAAGGATGGGGTTCTTCAGTAGCATGGAAGCTCTGCCAGTAATTGAGTTCTGCAATTAAAGGGATCTGACTTAGGTTTTCTATTACTGGTTCTTTCTCATCTCTAACTATTGCATTAAAAAGTCTAACTCCAGTAAAAATATTTTTTAGCTTTGCACTAAGTCAAGAAAAGTTAAAACTCTGCCAGACTTTTATTGTTGTCTTTTTCCTTAATGGGGAAATGTTCCCTCACTTCCTGTCCTGGTGTCACCAATAAAGGAAAAAATCTACAAAAAGCAAAAGCAAGCTTTGTTACATTATTTCATTTACGTAAAAAGTATACATGTCATGCTCTCACCTGGCTGGTACACTCCACTTTGAATGTCACTTCTGTTATCAGATGTAATCTGGAGATTCTCCTCTGTGCCGTTATCTCTCCCATAGATACTTGTTCTCTGTCTCCGTAATTCCTTCTCTCTCTCCTGCACCTCTTCTATTTCTCTCTCCAGTAAAGAGCGTGGGCTGGGTGAACGGAGCAGCTGAAAGGGGCTGCCAGGAGTAGCGACAGGGGACTCAGAGTTAGGGACAGGATAGTTTCCTGAGCTTGGACGAGTAAAACTAAGATCTGCAGGGGTGGAGCGTCGAGACTCTGCAGGGGAGGTTCTTTGCAGATCTGCAGGGGCGGCACTATAGCCATTCCCAGGAGTAGACCTCCGGAGTATAGAGGCATGCTCTATTATTATGATGTTGCTTCCATTCGCCTCGGCATATGATGGGCCTTTCTTAACCTCTGCAGCAGGAGGCGCTGAAAACACATGATTGGATGGTGCAGGAACTTCCACTAGAAGTTCAATGGAATCAGACTTCTGAATTTCACTTTGCCTTCTTTTTAAAGGAACATCTGAAGACTCTGAAAAACAAAATGATGTAACTTCTTAGAGGACAAATAAATCAAGATATGCAAGTTGACTTAAAAGGAAACGTGCGTTGGCCATGCAGGTCAAAGCAGCAGATTCACTTAAATGCAAAGGAATGCCCATGTACAGTAATCTCTAGAGTTGCTGTAGTTGAAATTTACACAGGAGACAGGACTGAGGACTTTCATCTGCGCTAGACTAATCAACAGGTATCAGTGCTGTCATATGCTCCCCCATACTTGGGTATTATCGTTCTCCTGGGGACTGAAAGGAGCAATGGGGGAGTAAAGGAAAGGTAAGTGCTGCTGGGGGGAGGTTAAAGAAAATGCAAGTTGCCTTAAAGGAAACATGTGGCCAAAGCAACAGGCTCACTTAAATGCCACCCACCCCAGCAGCACATACTCACCCTTACTTTGCCCTTCCCTCCCTCCACCGCTCTGTTCAGCCACAAAAAGTATGGAAAGTAGTTCCTGTGCAATCTCTTGAGTTGCTCTATTTGGAGTTTCAATATGGCTCCCCCATGTGACAAGGCTGAAGCAATCAACAGGCCCATGCTTGGAAGTACTGGGTATTATCTTTTCTCCTGGTGGCCAAGAGGAGCAATGGGGGAGCGATGGAAAGGAAAGTGCTACTGGAGGGAGAAGTTAAGAACCTGTTGTTTTACCCAGTATAGGACAGTTTGGGTTTAAAGCAAATGTGCCAACCATTTTAAAGCGTATTTTTAAATTCTTTTTTATTTTTCCAACAAACCAAGAGACAAGACAGATAGAGTAGTATAGTATCCAGAAGTTTGTACATCTTGCCATTTTCAAAAAAGAAGTAAATACATACATAGTGCATAGCCACAAAAAAAGCCATCCAGTAAGTGGAAATGCGAGTCAGAATGTGACAAAAAGACTCCTAAACTTCTTGGTCTCCTTTTACCAAAGTATAGGGGCTCTGGCTGTTTGCTCAATTTTTTTATGCAGGTCTGAGGAGATGGAAATTTGGGGGGGGGGCAGGGGTGTAGATGAAAGGAGGAGTAGATAGGATTGAACTGGGAAATAGAACTAGGAAAGTGCTTGGCAAAAAGTAGGGTTACCTTCAATACTACTTCTCCGAAAAGGAAGGACAAAGAGCGCAAAATGGGAAATTCAACCCACGAAGAAGCAGCCTTATGGAGGATCCTGAACCATTTTAAAATTTTAGCTGTAAAAGTCCCACTAAGAATAGGTACCAAAAGTTGACACTATTAGCTATGATGTCCATTTACTTGGAGGTCTTCAAGGAAATTTGATGCAGTGGCTATTTTTGTACATATTCAAAGTTTGAAAGCTTCATAGTCCAATATATATGAAGATCACTTTATATAAGGAACATTTCAATATACCTCCAATATTTTGTAATGAGAAAAAGGGGACACTTTTTAGCACAAAGTATATATTAGGGGTCTCCAAACATGCTAAACAAAGGGCCAAAGTTTGTCCTTCAAACTTTAGGGGGGGGGGGGGGGCAGACTGTGGCGATTGAACAATGCCTCAGGCTTGGTGGTCAGTGGGAGAGAAAAAAGTTACCTAGTGCCTGTGGTCATTCAGAAGGAAGCTTAGTGCCCCATTAGTGTTATTAGTAGGAGAAATGGTGTCCCATTATTGGTGCCAATGAAAAGAATGGTGCCCCATTGTTGGTGTGAGTGAATGCAATAGCGCCTTATTGTTGGTGGCAGTGGAAGGAACAGCACCCCATTGTTGAGGTTCGTGGGATAAATAGCATCCCATCATTGTTGTGTGGTAAAAATAGCACCTCGTATCAATGGGAGGAATAGTGACCCAAGTGCCGGATAAAGGCAAGCACAGAGCAACATCCAGCTCACGGGCCACAGTTTGGAGAACACTGGTATACAAGAAGAGGACACGATGACTTCCACACCCCCAGTTACACAGAACAAGAATGATTTCTACCCATGTTGATAAGCCCTGTTTTCTTGTATTTGAAATATGCTTGGAATGGATGTCAAACGATGGCCAAAAAAATCCAATTGAGCAGTACACATGGCAATTTAGAGGCCGCATTTGTCCTGCATTGCATTGGGCTGAACTTCTTTGGACACGGAATGTCCTATCAAGGTTTGCAGGCTATGCAGGTTGAATGTAGCCTTTCCTTGTCAAGCCTTGCGTTTTCCATTTGTTCACCTTGATACCTTGAATAGAAAACACAGAATTTCCAAAGAATGGCCATCAACATGATACTGGATTTTCAAAAGATGCGTGTGATCATTTAGGGTCGTGAAATTTAGTGTGCTCAAATGGTGCATTTTGTATAGAGGTCTAGACATCAGACCAATAAGAGGGACCACTAAGGAGGATAGAGGGACAGAGGGATTTGGTTCCAAATAAGGGACAGATGTATTCTAGGCTGGAATTTCCCATTTTCTCTGTACAATTGACCAGGGTTGGTTAAAGGTCATATATAATAAGGTGATTTTACATCCCCTATAATGACTATTCACCTGTCAGAATACCCGTACTACTCCAACAATACCATCCATCTTTCCATCCTGTCATTACAATGACCCGTAATCTATTATACATCCTGCTGACAATGGTTGGGACACATTTTGACCTTCATGTGCAAAGCTGAGTTTCTGGAAAAGCAGCAGGGTGGCATTTTTTACTTCTGCCTCCTACTTTGTTATCACGTGCAGTATCTCTCTTCTGTAAGCCATTGTAGGCTAACTGATCTTTTGTATAGGTAAGCTGGCCAAACACGCAACGATCCCTCTGGGTTGAATTCAATAAATCCATAGATTCCACTTATCAACGCTAAACAGTACGATTGGAGGATACCTCTGCGGTCTGCTATTGTAAATTCTGGCCGTCAGAAAACCCAAACAGAGCCCAATGGAAGTTTGTTGAGCTGGGTGTTGTTGGAAGGGTCACCCAAGCTTGAATTTCAGCTGATTCATAGGAATTGGTTACAATTTGAGTCGTGTATAGCCAGCTTTAGCCTTGAAGTCCCACTTAGGACTCATTATGATTTGCAGCAACCCTTTTATTGCGAATTACTTTTCAGAGGGCGCTTGATAGGTGGTGAGACGCCTGCATGCATTGGATGCAGTTGCAGGGTGCTTGCAGCATTGCCCCATACACTTAAATGGGTAGCGATCAGTGGCGGCATCACCCACTGAATGCGATGTATGGTTTGATTTTTGCTGTGGCATGTGTACTCCCCCGAACGGCTCAACCGCCTGCTTTTACCGCCCCCTGACTGTCCATGTGAACGATCTCTGTACCAAACAACTCTTTTAGGATTTCACCAATTTTGTTCCATTTAAAGAATATGTAAAACCAACATTTCATATTCCTAATATGTGCCTGCTGTATCTTGTACTTGTATGCGAAAGTATCCTGTTCTCTTTGTATTGTTTCCTTTGTGTGAAATCCCTGGTGTTCCTGCCAGTCCCTCTGATTTCCTATTAAATACTGACCATACTAAGCAGGGGAACACACCATGGTCAGTTTTCTGGCTGTGCTGGCCACAAAACTGATCATGGCGTGTTTTACTGCTTAGCCCTCATACACACAGGCATTTTTTGACACCACATTTTTGGGCGTTTTTTACAGCTCTCCATGTTATTCTATGGCCCCCTAAAAACACAGACGTTTTTGAGCAGTAGTAACTGAGCTGTAACTAGAACGCGGGACCAGCGCGTTCCGAGGCTGTAACGTTTTGGCGTTTTTGGCGCCGACGCCACAAAACGCTCACTAACGCCGACGCTCATTGACGCCGATGCAAAACGCCGAAAAAAACGCAGATTTTTCCCTCACGTCGGACTCGACGTTTTGCTTATTTTTAAACATATGCCGTATGTATGAGGCCTAAGTGTTGCTTTGCTCCAATGATCAGACTTGTCCTGGCTTCTGACACCCCTCCCCCCCGCACAGCCATTCACTGGGAAGGCCAGTGTGTTGCTGTTTCTCTTCCCCTAGCTCTTATGCAGCTGAGAACAGAGCAAATGCAATGGCATACCAAAAGTTGAAGATCTTAAAGCGGAGCTCCAGCCTCCTTCAGAAGAAAATGAAAAGTCAGCAGCTACAAATACTGTAGCTGCTGTGTTTTAATATTAGGACACTTACCTGTCCAGGGAGCCAGAGGTGTCTTCACCCAAGCCAATTTTTCAATCGGCTATCAGATGCTGCCGCCGCCATCTCCACTAACGGAAACCGGCAGTGAAGCCTTGCTGGCTGCGAGGGAAGGAGGAGGGGGGGCAGACTTCTGGCGTTCACTGTGGCAAACTCAGCCGGAAGTGGGTACCTGTCAAAACTATGTACTCGCTCCCCCTCCACCCAAATGGCAAATATGGCAACGGATGGGAGGGGGGACAGACAAGCGAAACTTCCCTTTTTTGGGTGGAGCTCCACTTTAAATCTTTATGAGATCTTAGTTGTAATAAAAACGACAGCTTGTAAAAAAGACAACATAAAAACTCCCCCCATAGTGTCTCCAAAGCGTGTGTTTTTATGTTGTCATTACAACTAAGATCTCTCTAATCACTTTTGGCAAGTTGGTCATTTTTGCTATTTTGGATTCTCCCAATATCTCCATTGGCTGGCTGGACTCCTCAAAGCATTAAATATAAATCATGTATTTCTGTTCAGGATTTTATTGCGGTCTGTGTCTCCATAAGGGATATTCTCCTCACTTCCTGTCTAGATGATGGGAAAAATTGACCCTATGGGGACACACACAGCATTTAGCATTTTATGTCTCTTCCACTCAAACCAATTTTATTTGAAAAGTGAGAATTTAATTGGCTTGGTGCTTTTGGAGAAGGAAATGGATAATCTGATTGGCCACTCTGCTGTCTGAGACAGTGCCATTGATGGCTAAGGCAAGCCATACAGGCATAGGTGTGTGCACAGGGTGTGCTGGGTGTGCCTGGGCACACCCTAATCATATAGTGTGCATTAGCATTATTGCTCTGTGTAGCAGCAGGGAGATGGGAAAGATCTCCCTCTTACTGGCGATGCCATAAGAGAGGTGCTTAAGCACTCCTCTTTCACTGTGCCGGCAAGGAGATCAATGTGCCAGGGCCATATATATAGACACACACACAAGAATGTGTGTTTGAGCTTTGGGGTGCACACCCTAATGCAATAGGCTGCGCACACCTATGCATACAGGGTTTGAATCTTGGTCATTTCAGCAGGAATCGGCCAAGATTAGAACCATTAAAGGGCAGGGTGGATGTACTAATTTGATCAAACAATCAACTTGGGTGCAACCAGCCTGCCAGATTCTCTGCTATAGCCGCTAGCAATAATCACTGTCTTCTCCTAGCAGCGACAGCTTCCCCCGCCCACCCTTGCCAGGAGAAGACAATGGCCCGGCAGGAGGGATACCCCTGTCAGCACTGTCTGTGTTGAAGGGGGATTGAGCGAATTTCTTTCCTGCAACCCATGCTTACAGGAAAGAAATTAGTTTCATGTATGGCCGGCCCTAGCTTCACCATTCTTCAATACATTAGTGTAGCTTGGCTACTGAAAATTTATAAGATTAATTTTTCTATATAAACTCCTCTATTCATTAATACTGGCCATACATGCATCGATAAATGATCGATTTCTTTCCTGATCAATCTCTTCCTATAGGAATAATCAATCTATAGTCGACCAGCCATTCAAATGGATTTCAACGCATAGTTAAGATATAATCGCAACTTACAAATGCAAGCACCTCTGTTTCCATCATGTAATCCCATATTCTGGTCGATGGAATTACAATTGTATTCATGTACAACATGTCTCAGTGCTGCAGATTGATGGAAAACGATTGAAAATTTCCACCCTTGCCGATCGAATCTGATCAAATTTGAAAATGGAGTCTATATTGGAACTGATAGATATTCAAATTGTCTGCAGGCTCGACCACCTTGATGAATGGCACATCGATTGGATAAAAAAAAAAATGGAGGCATATATGATCAACATTAATCTGGATTTATACTAAGTACAAAGTCTGCAGTGATATTAAGATAGACATCCCTGTATTAGAGAAGTTCTGCTGATCTATGCTTGGAAACTAAAGAGCCCCAGAGGCAAATATTTCCAGGGACGGACATTAAAAAGTCAGTGTGTAAGGCTTGGCAGACAGTCGGCTTTCACTTTCCTTTACCAGGGTTAAGTCAACACTTATTTACATGGATTTGCCGCTAAATTTACTAAGGAAACCAATGCAAACATGGGAGTGACTGTCCAGGGAGAGCCAGAGAGGTACAGAGCTACCGGTGCTGTCTGGGTGCCAGCATTGTATGAGTATTACCAGGGACACCATATCCAATAAGGCACTGCCAAGAGGAAAGCAGGGCAAAGTGCTGCAAATAAACAGATTTTACCACAAATGTTAATTTGTATTGTCCGGTGTACAAGTTAGGTCTCTGCAATAGAAGCTCACATACACTATATTGTCAAAAGTATTGGGACACCTGTCATTACGTGCACATGAACTTTAATAGCGTACCAGTCTTAGTCCGTAAGGCTCAATATTGAGTTGGCCCACCCTTTGCAGCTATAACAGCTTCAACTTTTCTGGGAAGGCTGTCCACAAGGTTTAGGAGTGTCTATGGGAATGTTTGACCATTCTTCCAGAAGCGCATTTGTGAGGTCAGGCATTGATGTTGGATGAAAAGGTCTGGCACGCAGTGTTCACTCCAATTCATCCAAAAGGTGTTCTATCAGGTTGACGTCAGGACTCTGTGCAGGCCAGTCAAGATCTTCCACCCCAAACTCGCTCATCCATGTCTTTATGGACCTTGATTTGTGCACTGGTCCAAATCATTTTGTGCAGGGGGGATTATGGTGTGGGGTTGTTTTTCAGGAGTTGGGCTTGGCCCCTTAGTTCCAGCGAAGGGAACTCTTAAGGCGTCAGCATTACAAGACATTTTGGACAACTTTATGCTCCCAACTTTGTGGAAACAGTTTGGGGATTGCCCCTTTCTGTTCCAACTTGATTATGGGCCTTGCTTTGTGCAATGGTGCGCAAAGACATGGATGAATGAGTTTGGGGTGGAGGAACTTGACTGACTTGACTGGAGTCCTGACCTCAACCCAATAGAACACCTTTGGTATGAATTAGAGCGGAGGCTGCGAGCCAGGCCTTCTCATCCAACATCAGTGCCTGACCTCACAAATGCGCTTCTGGAAGGATGGTCAAACATTCCCATAGACACTCCTAAACCTTGTGGACTGCCTTCCCAGAAGAGTTGAAGCTGTTATAGCTGCAAAGGGTGGCCCAACTCAATATTGAAATGTACAGACTAAGTCTGGGATGTCATAAAAGTTCATGTGCATGTGAAGGCAGACGTCCCAATACTTTTGACAAAATAGTGTACACCCTTCTCTCTGGTAGCATGTGTCTTTTACCTTTCCTCCATCTCAGTATTCAGCAAAGTCTTCAGTATTTGAAAAGTCTGGTAGTGTTGGATGCCACCCCCACCTACAATGGTCCCATCGTCCAACACCCATGTAAATACAGGACCCAGCTGTTATGTAGGGTTCAGGGACTGCTGAATAAGAGAGAGAGCTCCTCCATTGCAGGGACTTGGTGATAGCCTTTTCTTGACCGTGTCACTTTAAATCAGATTAGATTTTCATCCTATGGATGATCTAGAGAAGCCATTCTCAACCAAGGTTCCATGGAACTCTAGGGTTCCTCCAGAGGTAGCTGGAGATTCCTTGAGCTATGGCTGGTTGGTCTCCCATTTTAAAATGCCTGTTTAGTTCTGGGGTCAATGCTCCATGGAAGAATCAGAAGCATGACACTGATGGTCTTCTTGCAAACTGTGTAGTGTAAACATTTATTAAAGGAAGACAAATAGCAACTTACATAAAGTTAAGATAAATTATGCTCATCGTGGTTCTCAAAAAGGTTTAAAGCTGGAGAGAACACCAAGGAAGCTGGCACAATGGATACACTGGATATAGTCTGGATGAACTGGCTAATAGCTAAAAGACAGCAAGAGGGCACCAATCTAAGTGTAGCGAGGTAGATACAGCACACAATAATTGGCAAGTCACAGTGTATGGACGATCTCATGCATTACAGTCATTGGTGCATCTGCAGCTGGGATGCATGAGATCATCCACACACTGTGACTTGCCAATTATTGTGTGCTGTATCCACCTCTCCACCTTGCTGCACTTAGATTGGTGCCCCCTTGCTGCCTCTCTTAGCTATTGCAGGTGCCATCCAGACCATGTCCAGTGTATCCATTCTGACCTTTTCCATTTCCTTGGTGTCTTTCCCAACTGGGAATCTTTTTGAGAACCATGACAAGAATAATTTATCTGACTTTATGTGAGTTGCTAACTGCCTTCCTATAATAAATGTTTATCTACTTTTCTCTTTTTTCCGCTTATAGATCTCTTCAGTCTCTCGGAAGTGCTGTGTTAAGTGCTGTATTGGATTTGTCAATGGTTCTTAAAGCCATAGGATTCACCCTGAGGATGTGGACCATACTGTACTTTCCATTAATGTAGTTTGTCTCCCCCCATTGCGCCATATTGACAATTTTTACCAATTAGCCGTTTTGACCACCAATGTAAGGGGGATGCTTTCCACTGATCACCAACGTAAGATGCATTTTTCCCACTAGTTAATTTTTTTTAGCAGGGGTTCCCCTGGACGAGCCTTTTTCAAACTTTATACCCCAGAGGAACCCTTGAAAAAAATGTAAATTCTTGAGGAATCCTGGTCAGAATGTCACCTTTACAGACAGCTAAACAGATCACTGATGTCATGCAGCTGGTTTTGCCAAGTGTCATTGGCCCCAGACGTTTGCAGACACCATCAAATGTGGGGTCATTCAGCCATAGCTCAAGGAACCCCTAACAATCTTTGAAGAAAGCATGATTGAGAATAGCTGCCCTAGACATAAAATGTATTTCTAGTTTATCTGGGATAAACATTTTGAGAAAGCCTGATCCAGAGGTTCTGCAAAGGTGCTAATTGGTGAGACCATATCGAGGTGGTGATATATGTCTGATCAAATTGTGGTGCTCTATAAACCATAAAGGAGGGCTTGGCAGTGGATGTAGATGCACATTCACACTGATGTATGGGTTACCACACATGTAATGGTCATCAATGTATGTTGGACACACATGTTGTGCAGGTGTTGTGGAGGCGCTTTTGCCTATAATGTGCACTCATGAAGCATGCAGGTTGCCTTACCTTCAAAGCATGCATCGGAAAACAGGAGCATCAGGTGCATTTTCTGGTATTTAGACAAGCTTTGAGAAAAAAAATGGCCACAGGTACAAAAAAAAAACGCATCAAGCTACACATAGGATAACCCTCTCGAATAGGTGTAGATGGGCTTGGATCAGTTATTCTCAACCAGGGTTCTGGGGAACACTAGGGTTCCTTCAGAGGGTATCCAAAACAAGAGGTGCTACTACCCCAAAACCCCATATAAATAGGATGAGATACAGAAACCTGTGCCCAGACTCACATGGTGCTTGCCATTTGTTAGTTCAGTGAAGAAGTGAGAGTTCAGGACCAAATTATCTTGAATTTAAATGAATCATTTTATTTCTCTATCAAGACATAGAAAGGAATCAAACCCTTGTATAAGGTTGACACGTTTCAGCCTCTTGTAGACTAAGGCCTCTACAAGAGGCTGAAACGTGTCAATCTTTCACAAGGGATTGATTCCTTTTTATGTCTTGATGGATAAATAAAATTATTCCTTTAAATTCAGGAAGATTTGGTCCTGAACTCTCAGTTATTCTTCCTTCAAAGGTTACTATGGGGTTCCTTGAGCTCTGGCTGATTAACCTCCTATTTTTATGGTGGATGCATAGTTCCAGGGCCACTTGTCAGAGTCAGCCCTGTGATTGTTTTAGCTATCTGTTAAGCCGGCCATAGATGGAGGAACTTTCTTTCCTGCAGCCACGGGTTGCAGGAAAGAAAATTGCTTGATTCCCCCATCCACACAGACAGTGTTAACAAGGGCAATCCCTCCTGCGGAGCTATTGTGTTCTCCCGTTAGGGGGGTGGGGGAAGCCGTCTCCGTTGGGAGAACACAGTGATTATTGTTAGCGGCTATAAATGTACCTGGCAGGCTGGTTGTACCAAAGTTGATTGATCGATTTACTTGGGTACATTCAGCCTTCCCATACATGGTTTGAATCTCATCTAGTTCCTGCTGAACCAGCCAAGATTCAAAGTGTCTATGGCCGGCTTTAGGGTGGCATTCTGGTCATCACTGTTGGGGGGACTCTCTTCCTACCGACCACCAATGTAAGGGACATTTTTCCCACTGACCCTCAATGAATTGGTTTCAGGTTCCCCAATACCTGAAAATGATGCAAGGAGTATTGAATTAATTAACTAAGCACATGGCACATCAATGACTTGAAGCCAGAGACAGCCAGGCAACTAGAATTTTTTTCAGAAGGCTTTCAGCAGTGTCCCAGTATCCCACTCATGACAGGGTTCTTTAAAGGCCTGCCCTGGCAACAATGGTAACAGATATGTGAGTCTACAGTTAGCAGTGGTGCTCCAGAACAGAATTGTAATAGAGAACTAGAAAAGTAGGTCAGCAAGTCTCTAGCTAGTAAAGCCAGGATCAAAATGACCTGCGATGGCAGCTCCTAAATTTCTATCCTCACAGGTTACCTTAAAAGTGGACCTAGCACTAGATATATTTATACATGTTATGCACATGCATATACATAAGTAGTGTGTAAATGTAACAGGCGTTTATTACCTCTGATAGGGTTTACAGTGCTGCCACTCAAGGTCTCCATTTACGTTTCTAACCAGCAGGGCACAGCCAGCTTTGTTCGGGTATCATCTATGAGTCGGCAGCATCTACTTTCTGGACCGAGATACCAGCTCAAGCATGACCCAATCATATAAATCCCGGGGCCTGTGTTTCAAATTCCTGACATATATCAGTACCCTGATCACGGAGGAAGTGGAGACTGAGAAAATGCTTCCTCCTGCCTGCAGCAGACTGATGACATCATCTCAGCTTAGGCAAAGTCACTGACATGGAGCACAAGGATTGCTTTGGAATGATAAACTGTGGGTTTTTTTGAAAAATGTGTACCATTAGTGTATAATGTGACATATCAGGAATGGATTCATGCAGACTCACACAGTTACTAATTTATAATATTATATTAAAAGCTAAAATTAATAAATCAAGTAAAAAAGTCCATAGTCCATGATTTAGAGAGATAAATTGCAGGACAGGGATCCACCACAGGGTGACAGTTGACCTCAATGGAATGGATTCAAGACCACATGAAAAAAATGAATTGTAAAATTATACAGAGAGCACTAGATTTCTTTTTACTTTGCATATATCGGAACATCTATGGCTTGATGACATTTTTATGCTGGACTGAAGAACCTAGGATCAGGAGGATCAGCACATAAGAGCTCTCTATCGCTCTCCCGGTTGTGGGAAAGGCTTGAATGACCTGTCTGGTTCACCCAGGGGTCCATGCAAGGTGGTCTTGAATCTATTCCATTGAGGTCAACGTTCACCCTGTGACTGCAATTTATCCCTGTCCTGCAATTTATCTCTCTGAATCATGGACTATGGACTTTTTTACTTAATTTATTAATTTTAGCTTTTAGTGAGTGCTGCACTGCTATTTCTTGTATATACTGGCTCTAGGATTTGGAATGTTGACCAAGAGTGTTCAGTTGCTAATAGTTTAGTATTTTTTTTTTCCTTGCGCTGATTGATTTCCCATTTATTTCTAATATTACATTACCTTATCTTAAAGGGAAACTATAGTCTTTTTTAATGCTTCTTAGATATACATGTAAAAGGGATCAAATTAGTGCAAATAATCTTATCAGTGTGTTATTGATTAAAAACCTTGTTTCTATGTACTGTATATAATTGCATACGTATTAGGAGGCAGACAGATTTGCTCACCCCATTTGCATTGCCTTGCTGTGATTATCCTCTGGTAATTAACCCTATATAGGTAGGTAGGGGGTTGTCTCCAATGAAAGAAAAGGCAGTTTTGGGGCTTTCCCCCCAAAATGCCAAAAAAAAGTGTCAAGGCAAGGCAAACTTACAACTTCCCAACTCAAGAGCGGTCACAAAAACTGTGCTATAACATTTACAAAAGCAAGACACGTTTTCAAAGGGTTTGCAAGAGTTCAATACGAAAGCTAGGGGAGACAATTCCTATCAGATACGTATATACTGTACAACCCATGTGTGCATGGGGGGAGGGGGGCAGCATAGTTCCAAAATCAAAAATTAGCTAGAAGCTCTAAGGAAGACAAGGAATGTAGGTGACCTTTATGAATAGGGGTGACAGGCATTTAAAACAGATAAGGTAAGTAGGTATCCCCAGGTAGAAAAGGCAAGGTAGGTGACAGATATAAAGCACAGGTGATGTTGGTATACCATAGGTAGACAGGGGAGTTAGGTGACAATTATAGGTCAAGGGTGAAGTAGTTGTCCCCAGATAAACAGAGGAGGTAGGTGACAGATCAAGCACGGGTGAGATTGGTGTCCCCAGGTAGACAGAAAAGGCAGGTGACAGATGTAAATCACAGGCGGGATTGGTGTCCCGAGGTAGACAAAAGACGTAGGTGACAGTTATAAAGCACAAGTGAGGTTGGTGTCCCTTAGTTAGACAGGGGAGGTAGGTAACAGTTTTAAAGCAAGGGTAAGGTTGGTTCCCTCAGGAAAACAGAGGACGTAGATGACAGTCATAAAGCACAGGTTGGTGTCCCCAGTTAGACAGGGAAGGTAGGGGACAGTTATAAAGCACCAGTAAAGTTGGTGTCCCCCAGGTAGACAGAGTAAGTAGGTGACAGTCATAAAGCACAGGCAAGATTGGTGTAAACAGAGGATGTAGGGGACAGTCCTAAAACAAAGGTGAGGTTGGTGTCCCATAGGTATACAGGGAAGATATGTGACAAACATAAAACACAGATGAGGTTGGTGTCCCCAGGTAGACAGAAAATGAAGGTGACAGATAAATCACAGATGAAGTTGGTGTCCCGAGGTAGACAAAGAACATAGATGACAGTTATAAAGCACAGGTGATGTTGCTATACCCTAGGTAGATAGTGGAGGTAGGTGACAGATATAAAGCACAGGTGAAGTTGGTGTTCCCACTCCCCAGGTAAAGAGAGGATGCAGGGGACAGTGCTAAAGCACAGGTAAGGTTGGTGTCTCATAGGTATAGAGGAGAGATAGGTGACCAACATAAAACACATGTGAGGTTGGTGTCCCCATGTAGACAGGCAAGGTAGGGGACAGTTATAAAGCAAAAGTAAGGTTGGTGTACCCTTGATAGATGGGGAAGGTGGTTGAAAGCCATAAAATGCAAGTGAGGCTGGTATCCTCAGGTAGACAGGCAAGGTAGGTAACAGATATAAAGCACAGGTAAGGTTGTTGTCTCCAGGTAAATAGACAAGGTAGATGCCAGATAAAAAGCACAGGTGAAGTTGGTGTCCTCAAGTAGACGAGGAAGATTGGTGACCGTTATAAACCAAGGGTAAAGTTGTTGTCCACAGGTGAAAATAGGAGGTAGGTGACAGTTATACAGCACAGGTGAGGTTGGTGTCCCCAGTAAGCAGAGAAGGTACAATAGGTGACAGTTATAAAGCACAGGTGAGGTTGTGGTTTCCAGATACTGTAGATAGCCAAGGTAGTTGACACATATAAAACACTTCAGGTAGGTGCCCTCAGCTAAATTGAACCAGGCAACCAGCACAGGTGAGTATATGCAGGTATCTTCAGGTAGGTGGGGGGAAGGGGTGAGTGCCAGGGGACACATCTCAGACTCTATGACGTAGTGATTAAGTACGGATGTCAAACTGGTCAGGAGAGAAAAACGGGTGTTCAACTGAATTCAGTACAGGACATGCTGGTCAGGTACGAAGAATGGTGGGTGGAAACAATGAATTACAGGTAAGGAATGTAGAAGCCTGCAGACAAGAAAGAGGACCTGTCGCTTGTCCATGTGACACCACTGAGACAAGGGATTACCGGCATCAACTGCTACAGTGAGGTTTATGGGAATAAACTGGCCACAAATGGGCACATCTGCCATCAGCCACAAAAAAGTGCCCCCTATCTTAATTGTAAGGGCAGTAAATGTTCTTCCACACCATAGTGGCTCAGTGGTTGGAATTCTTGCCTTACAGAGCTGGGGTCATGGGTTTAATCCTCAGAAGGAACACTAGATGCATGGAGTATTGATGGGTTTTCTTTCTGACAACCAAAAAACATACCGGTAGCTTTGCCATAATTTATTTCGGGGTCAGTATGACTATGGAAAGATTGTTAGCTCCTTTAGGCTGGGACTGAGGAGAAGGATTCAGGATTCTATAGGCATAATGCCAAATCCACAGAAGTAAAATTATTTTCCTTTTGGATGCAGTTTTTTTCCAAGTGGCTATTAAGGGTTTATGACACATACACAATTGAATGTAGGAGACACAAGTGTACATATGGGTGGTAGGTGGAAAAGATAGGGAACACCTATATATAAATGTACCTACCTGTGTTCATGCTTTCAAAGATCATTTTCCTCTCCTGCACCTCCTGTTGGGGTCCACGGTCATATGTGCCCATCACTTTGCCCTGCTCCACCAGGTCTTGCTCTCTTTGGGTCTCCAGCTGGATCTCTCTTTGCATCTGGGCCCCCGCCAACTGGCGCTCTTTACCCGGCAACGCCACCTGCTCCACCACCATGGTCTTTCTGCGCACCTCCACCAGCTCTGGCTCCCCAACGGGCACACTGATGCCCCTTTCCTGGCGCAGTGTCATCTCTCTTTCCATAGTTAGGCGGATCTCTCTTTCTATGGGGGTCTCAGGGGTCAGGGTGACCCCATCATCTTCTACCATCTCCCTGTCCCTCATGTCTGGTGCACCTGGACACGGTTCCTTCTCAGGCACTGTCCCTTGCTGTGTGTCTCTCTGCTCAGCTGTGTCTGCCCACACCTCACTGCCAGTGCAAATAAGAGGCAGCCACTCCTTCTCCCGGCATGCTGCTGGGTGTCCTGGATCTGCTGTCCCCTCCCTGCTGGGGACAGTCACCAGATCAGGTGTCACTTCCCCGTGTGCTTCCTCACCTGAGGCATTCACCTGTTTATCTGCTTCCACTTCAGTAGCGGTTTCCTTCTCTGTAAGACTGGCGGTGACCCCTTCTGGTCCTACCTGTTGTCTACCTGTCTGTCCTGAAGAACCTGTCACCTCCCCCTCCTCCTGCACAGTTATGTCATCAGACACCTGTATGCCTGTCCCCGGCACCGCTGCACCTGTCTCCTCTAATGTCACCTGTTCATGGACGGGGATTGTTGTCCTGCCTGCACAGGAATGTCCCCCCTCCTTTGTCAGCTCACTGTTGGAATCTGCAGATTCTTTGAATACCGCTGGTGCCTGACTGTCAGTCGGTGCTTCATCTGCACTGATGCCTTGTGTTGTCACCTCTGTCACTATGTTTTTTACCAGGGTGTCTATCCATGCCTCACCTGCTTTAGTCACCTGTGTGCTTACACTCTCATACATGCCAGTACCTGTCCCCTCTGCAGCATAGGAGCTTACACACTCTTCTGTTGTCACTTGTAATCCTAGCCCTTGGCTTGCTGACTTATTGGTCACCTCACTTTTTTCTTCTGATACCTGCAAAGTAGTCTCCCCTACCGACTCAGCGGCCTCCCTTTCTATCTCTTTAACAGGGGTCTTCATTACTGATACATGCACAGCAGCCTCTTCTTCTGGTACCTGTGCAGTGCCCTCTGCCGAAGGCAATTGCACAGCCGGTTCCCCTTCTGAAACCTGCACAGTGGTCTCCTCTCCTGACACCTGTGTAGTGGTCTCCCCTCCTGGCACCTGTGTAGTGGTCTCCCCTCCTGGCACCTGTGTAGTGGTCTCCCCTCCTGGCACCTGTGTAGTGGTCTCCCCTCCTGGCACCTGTGTAGTGGTCTCCCCTCCTGGCAGTTGCACAATGGTCTCCCCTCCTGACACTTGCACAGTGGTCTGCCCTTCTGACACCTGCACAGGGGTCTCTCCTCCTGAAACCTGCACAGGGGTCTCCCCTCCTGAAACCTGCACAGGGGTCTCCCCTCCTGAAACCTGCACAGGGGTCTCCCCTTCTGGCACCTGTGTGATGGTCTCTTCTTTTGACACCTGCACAGGGGTCTCCCCTTCTGGCACCTGCACAGGGATCTCCCCTTCTGGCACCTGTGTAGTGGTTTCCTCTCCTGACACCTGCACAAGGGTCTCCCCCTCTGGCACCTGTGTAGTGGTTTCCTCTCCTGACACCTGCACAAGGGTCTCCCCTTCTGGCACCTGTGTAGTGGTCTCCCCTCCTGACACCTGCACAGGGGTCTCCCCTCCTGACACCTGCACAGGGGTCTCTTCTGTTCTGTTTATATCCTTCCCATCTTCGTCTATTTGCACCTCTTTTTCTCCAGCCTCCAGTAACACTGAATCCAACTTCTCAATCGTCTCTGAGAGCTCTCTGGCTGTCCTTTCATTCTCCTCTTCTTCTCTGCTCTTCTCCTGGCCTTGCCTGGTTGTTTCTTGCCCACTCTCGCCTAAAGCTGTCCCTTCTGTCCCCCATTCTGGTCCCTGTCCTTCTGCAGCAATCTCTGATATGGCTGCATGTGTCTCTGGCTCCCCCTTGTGATCATTCTTATGTATTGTACTGCCACTGGTGGGATTTCGCTCAGAAGCCATTAGAGGTCTCAGAAAAATCTCTGTAACAAAGAAAATAGAACCTTTATTAAATGTTTCTTTTTAGTGTATAGCAAATTTGATTAATTGATTATTTAAGGAAACCAAAATAATATTTGCATTGGGCTATAATTTTGCGCTTTTGAATTTAAAAGTTATTTTTGCATTATTACATTTTACTCGCTTGCTGTTCCATATTTTCATAATCAGCCCTCCCTCGGGTAACTTGTTGTATACCGGACACTGCAAATGGTATCTTTGCTGAAGCATACCGCCTGAGTTTTTATTATTAGTGGCTAAGTGGTTAGCACCTCTGATGGGTCTGCCAAGATTGACGGTTCAAATCCCAACCATGGCACCACATGCATGGAGTTTGCAAGTTCTCCCTGTGCCTGCGTGGGTTTCCTCCCACACTCCAAAGACATGCTGGAAGATTAATTGGCTCCTGTCTAAGGCTGGATTCACATCTACGCATTTTTAGTGCTTTTTGCATTTTGCACTACAGTCCATTTAACATGCTTTCCTATGGAACACGTTCTGTAGTGCAAATCTGCAACATGCAAAAAGCATTAAAAATGCATAGATGTGAATCCAGCCTAAGGGCCCTTTCACATTGATCCGTTTTTGGTTTAAAGAAAAACCGGTAGAAAAATGTATTCCTTTAACCCCATGGCATTATTCCCACCAGTGTGCTGCGGTGCGTTTTTAAAAATCCTGCATGCTGCATCTTTGGTGTGCGTTTTTCAAAAGTGCACCAAAAGTGTATCTTCCGTGATTACTATAGAACAGGGGTCTCCAAACTTTCTAAATAAAAGGCCAGTTTACTGTGCTTTAGACTGTAGGGGTCTAGACTGTGGCCAATGGGAGAAGAAAATGCCCTGGCCTCAGTGGGATCAAACAATGTGCCATCTTTGGCATTAAGGGAATTGGTTGGGGTCAGTGAGAGGAATAGTGCCCCATCGTTGGTATCAATGCAGAAATGATTGCCCCATTGATAGTGCCTCAAGGGCTGAACAAAGGCAAGCAAAGGGCCACACTCAGCCCCTGGGCCACAGTTTGGAGACCGCTGCTATAGAAAATGCATCAAAAGCACACTCATGGTGCATTTTTGGTGTCTTTTTTGTTTCATAGCTGCATGATTGGAGTCAGGAGTACAGAAAACGCAGCAAAAATGCATATGCTTTTTCCCCTCATTTTTTCAATGGAGCAGTGTGAAATTTCTCTAAATTGATCCTAGTAGGTGTATGTATGAATGTGAGTTAGTGACCTTAGGCTTCGTTCACACTTGTGTGGATGGTTGTGGGTGCAGGACAGCGTGTAAATCTCACCTGTTCCTGCACCCGGAGCCAAACTGCCCTGTTCCTTTGCAGACGCACGGGCCAGACATATATTCTTAATGGCAACCCCATGCATCTTAAAACAGAGTGCATTTTCGCATGCAGGAAATCGCATGAAACGCAGGCACAGCAGCCCATTCATTTGAAACGTGGTTTGCAGAGCTGCTTAGCCTTGGATTGTAAGCTCCTTGAGGGCAGACAGTGATGTGAATGTGCAACATATATGTGTAAAGCGCTGCATGAATTGTTGGTGCTATAGAAGTACCTGTAATAAATAAATAATACAATTCATTTTAAGAAAAGATATTATGAAAGTATGGAACAGTAAAGAAATAAAATGTAAGAACAAATGTATAGATGTATAGGCTGCCTTTGCTGACCTCTCTTAAAAATACTTGATACTGATACAATGGTTTCAATGTTGCATCACTTACCTGGAACAAGTATGCAAATCAGGATTTTTGACTTTGTTCTCGGTTCTTCTATGGTATGGTTTTTCCAGGGCAACAATTAAATGTGCTGAAGCCAAAGCCAGCCAGGTCATTTTCTTATGGAGGACAGCAATGACAGACTCAGGTGTATTGGTGTACGCCATTTCTTCTAAAATTTGATGAAATATAGCAGAGCCCCATTTTTAAAAACTTCCATGGCTTCTGGGACCCAAAATCAAGATTGGCTGGATTGCTAAGGCCAGGGGGGTCTTATTGAAAACAATGGCTTGGGAGATACTCACACACACTATAGTACTAGAGCAGTGGTCTCCAAACTGCGGCCCAGGGGCCAGATGTGGCCCTTTGTTGTTTTATCAGACCCTTGGGCACTCTCCATCCAATGACACCAACAATGGGGCCAATGACACCAATGATAGGGGCACAATTCCTCCCAATGACATCAACGATGGGAGCGCAATTCCTCCCTATGGAATCAATCATGTGGCACAATTCCTCCCATTGACACCAATGATGGGGCACAATTCCTACCAATGATGGGGCACAATTTCCCCCAATGATGGGGTACAATTCCTCCCAATGACACCAATAATTGGGCACTTTTCCTCCCAATGACACAGTAAAAAGGCATTGTTTACTTCCACTGACTGTTTACAGCCTCCCTAAAGTCTGAAGGAAGGTAAACTGGCCCTGTGTTTAGAAAGTTTGGAGACCACTGTACTAGAGTGACGTGAATACACGAAAGCCCCGTACACATGGTGCGGCGGTCGTATGCAAACGGTCGGACGGCCGCTTGTTGTATGATCATCCAACTGTTAGTACACGCGATTAGAATAGCCGACGTAGGACAGTCGTTCAACAGAGGTTGGATGAGCAAAGTAGAAAACTTTGGTTGTACGCCCGTTGTATTGTGTGTACAGAGAAGTTGGTTCAACAAGTTGTACTGTGCAAAACATGCATGCTCAGAAGTCAGGAACGCCCGGAAGTGTCCATTTGTGTAAACCTACGTTCCTAATTCACAAATTACAGGCACCTGAACTTCCTCTTTATACGCTCGTAACACGTCACTACGTTCAGCTTGGTTGTACGATCGCTTAATGCAGCCAACATACGATCTGGGCCGTCCGGTCGTACGACCGTTGCACCTAGGGTTGCCACATCATCCCTTTAATCCAGGACACATACTAATCACACAGGTTATGTGGCTGATTAAGGTGGTAATTAAACTCACTTGATGCCTCATCTGCATTAAATTAGTCTCAGAAACGGTGTAATTCATATGTGTCCTGGATTAAAGGGATGATGTGGCAACCCTAGTTGCACCGTGTGTACGAGGCTTTAGGGGCATATTTATAAAGCAGTGAATCTGACATTGACCAAACATTTGCTGCAGGTAAATCTTCCAGGTGCATGTGTCTTAAATGTCACTGATTAACTTGCCACCGGTGAATGACTGATGAAAGTCACATTCACTGATTTATAAGTATGCTGGTCATTTTGTTTAGGTAATACAGTATATAGATTTTCTGCACTTGGGCTCCCCCTGCTGTCCACTTCTATTGCTGTCAGTAGGTGTCAGTGACATTTAGATCAGTGACCTTCCACAAAATGTACAGGTCATCAGGGGCCTCTACAAACCTTTTATGTAGTTGTGACAACATAGGTGCCTAGAGACGGAGACCATCAAGCTAACTGGCTGATTATGGTTGGATTCCAAATCTATAGTACATGGATGGACTGTCTGCAGGCTCTGTAGATACTCTGCCCAACTCATTTTGGAGAGGGAATTGATCAATGTTGCTGGGTTTACCGAGCCACATCTATTAATGACTTTAGATAAGCTTTGCTCTGGGTGGTTTGCTGATAGCGTAAATGTGGCATTAGGGTTGCCATCTCATCCCTTTAAACCCGAATACACATATTACAAAGGCTCTGAGGCTAATTTAATGCAGATGAGGCACCAAGTGAGTTTAATTAATGCCTTAATCAGCCACAGAACAACCTGGGTAATTCATATGTGTTCGGTTTTAAAGGGATGAGGTGGCAACTCTAGTTGGCATT
Organism: Glandirana rugosa; assembly: GCA_018402905.1. Lineage (NCBI taxonomy): Eukaryota > Metazoa > Chordata > Amphibia > Anura > Ranidae > Glandirana > Glandirana rugosa. Next base: position 112,936 of record BLSH010250014.1, read on the forward strand.
CGTATTCATGCTATAGTCGTTATTTGGAACAATTTACCTTTAAGGGTGCGTTTCCACTTCTGCTTGCTTTTTAATAGTACAACATGCAAACCAGATGCAAAATGCTCTGAAACTGCGAGCAGTTATATAAAGTGCAATGGGGAAAACAGCCTGTACGCTCAAGTCACATCAATGCATTTTGCTTTTGAGCGTTTTTTCAGTGCTTTTTTGCTGTGCTTTCTGCGTTTTTAACCACATTTTTGATGCGTTTTTACTGTGTTTTTCATTTTTAAAAAAGTTTTTTGGGGGGGGGGATTTTGTTGCTAGGCAGATTTAAAAATGCAGTAAAAACGCAGCAGTTGCATTTTTCTAGCATGCCCGTTGAAGTCTATTACATGCAAGATGCTGCATTTTGCGGGAAAAAAGTTCCCGACCCTTTTCCCTGTTGCCCTGGAAAAACCATACCATAGAAGAAGCCAGAACTAAGTCAAAAATGCATTGATGTGAGCGTGTTCCATAGGAACCCATGTTAAAAAAATTCCCTGCATTTGCAAAATGCATCAAAAAAGGCATTGGTGCGAATGGAGCCTAAGTCCTCACCTATCAGCCAGACAGCTTGATAAAGGGGGAGATTTGCTCAAACTGGAGAGTGCAAAATCTGGTACAGCTCTGCATAGAAACCAATCAGCGTCCAGGTTTTTCTGTCAAAGCTTAATTGAACAAACCAAAGTCAGAGGCTGATTTGCTACCATGCACAGCTGCACCCAATTTTGCACTCTCCAACTGTTATTAGAATTATGGCAAAGGTCAGAAGCACCTGTGAAGGAACTCAGAAGTGTCTTCAACTGATCTCACATGCAAGATAAATGCGCCTAAAAGCAAACTGTATTTGCCTATCTACACAATGTGATGCATTTTTTAAATAATATCATAATAAGACCCTGCCAATGAATGGCACCTACTCTATCATGGGCATAAGTAATAATGAAAGTAACAGCGGAGGGGAAATACTATTTTGGCAGGGCAAACCTCCACACTGCAAGGGAGATAAGATTCTGAATACAGATGAAGTGGGGGTATTTTTGCACCCCAGTTGGCTTTCTTCTGTACAGAGGTGGGGTGTGGGGGTCTTATCACACCAGGGCAGTAGGGTTGCCACCTCATCCCTTTAAATCCGAACACATATGAATTACACAGGCTCTGAGGCTAATTTAATGCAGATAAGGCACCAAATGAGTTTAATTGCCACCTTAATCAGCCACAGAACCTGTGTAATTAGTATGTGTTCAGGTTTAAAGGGATGAGGGGGCAACCCTATAGGGCAGTCCTACGCTTTAGAAATGAGAGGATTCCTCAAAGCTGGGTGATTTGGGGGGCTGCACACAGGACAGTGTCTACATTTACACAGGGTGTTGGAGGTCAGCATATTATGAAGGGTCCTTCTGAACATAGGGTTTAGATAACCGCTGAGAAGTCTACACCAAGTGAGGTGTGGTGCAGAGGGATGGGAGTCCTTCTGGGTCCTGAGAAGGAACTTCTTGCACACAAAAACTGAAACCTGGGTGTACTGTCAGGAGGTCTGTAAGCAGGCTGGTGGGGTGCAGATAGATTTGAGTCCTTCACTTTACACTCTCTCACAGAAGTGGAGTCCTAGGTGTAATGGGAGGAGGTTTCTACACAGAGAGGTGTAGTGCAGAGGGATTGGAGTCCTTCAAGCTTGGGGAGAAACCTTCTGCACACAGAAGTGGAGACCTGGGTGTGCTGGGAAATGGTCTGTATGCAGGGTGATGGGGTGCAGAGGGATTAGAGTCCTTCACTCTTGGGGAGGAACTTTTCTGCACACAGAAGTGAAGGTCTAGGTTTACTGTGAGGAGGCCTGTACAAGGAGTGGTGGGGTCCAGAAGAATTAGAGTCCTTCATCCTTGGGCAGGAAGCTTCTGCACATGGAAGTGGAGATCTGGGTGTACTGGGAGGAAGTCTGTACACAGAGTGGTGGGACGCAGAGGGATTGGAGTCCATCACCCTTTGGAAGAAATCTTCTGCACACAGAAGTGAAGGTCTAGGTATACTGAGAGGAAGTCTGTACAAAGGGAGGTGTGGTGCACAGGGAATGGAGTCCTTCACTTTTGGGGAGAAACCTTCTGCGCACAGAATTAGAGGCCTGGGTGTTTTAGGAAGAGGTCTGTATGCAGGGTGGTGGGGTGCTGAGGGGCTGAAGTCCTTCACTCTTGGGGAGGAACCGTTTTGCACACAGAAGTGGAGGTCTAGGTTTACTGCGAGGAGGTCTATACATCGAGTGCTGGGGTTCTGAAGCATTGGAGTCCTTCACCCTTGGGGAGGAACCGTTTTGCACACAGAAGTGGAGGTCTAGGTTTACTGCGAGGAGGTCTATACATCGAGTGGTGGGGTTCTGAAGAATTGGAGTCCTTCACCCTTTGGTAGGAAGCTTCTGCATGCAAAAGTGGAGGTCTGGGTGTGCTGAGAAGAAGTCTGTACACAGGGTGGTGGGCTGCAAGGGGACTGGAGTCCTGCACCCTTTAGGAGGAACCTAAAGTGAAGTGGGAGTCCAGGTTCACTGTGAAATGTGGGGGGTTGTGTGGAATATTTTAGGGTCCTAGCAAAATTGTAATCTATAAGATATAAGGTTGTCTTACCTCTTCTCTTACAATTCCTTTCTTGAATTCAGGTGCCTGTCAAACAGGATAAAACCAACAACCATCAAACAAAGCTTGGCAGAAGAAAGAGATCAATGCATATAGAGATCAGCTATGCAGACACTGAACACACATTTCAGTACAATGACCGAGTTACAGAGTGAATGGAAGTACTTATTAACCAGCTAACCCTCAAAACAAACTTTCACTGGTGCCGAATGACCTGAGGATCAGTCGCTTGCCAACCATTGTGGAACTTCAGTTTACTGACTGGTATCCCAGCCAAAGCGTGCTGGAATTTGTGGTTCTACAAAAAGAAGATCGCTCTAATAGCTAGAGTGACACATTTTTGCTACTGCTCTGTGAGAAGCCAAGGTTAGATTTGGAGACACTCAAGACCATTGTATCAGACAATATTCAGGCTGACTGAACGCAAACACAGATTGCAGATAAAGTTAACTTTCAGAGTTTTCACAGTTGCTATCTAGAGGTTGCTAGAGCGCTGTGTTATGGGATTGCAATAATGAACGTACAATAAGGCTCTATGCACACTGTGAGGAATGACACTTTAATTCAGACCATTTTTTTCAGATTTGATCATCTGGCTAGTCTGTAAATACTGGACAACTACAACCAGATTTGCAGGAAATCATGCATAAACCCCAGCAGATATTATCGTACAAATTATCATACAAATTACTTTTCCGTCCCAACTGCTTGATGACAATAATTTGGGCAAGAGAGCTTACAGTATTACAGCCCATTCAAAAGCTTATTAATAACATGTTTAGAATACCCTGGTATGGCAAATAACAATACTGTGTATGGTCACCTGAAAGCTGCCTATATATATATATATATATATATATATATATAATGAAATAGTACAGTGATATGGACCTTCGCAGCACAATTGTGCAACAGTCTTCCCGTATATATAAATGGTAAATTAGACTGGCATTGTTAGTGATAATGTAGGTTGGAACTTTTCATCTAATATTGTTATCACTGCTGAGAAAAATATATAGGAATATTCCAGTACTGCATTGTGTAGCAGTTATAAGGAATTGGTCGCCATATACTAAATATTGGATATGAATGATGACTGAAGGACAAATCATCAGAGGGTCTGAATGTTTCTGAATGATCAGATCCCAGCATGTGTGATCAGATCTCCTTTACAGGACTATGGGGCTGGATATTTTCTTTTTGGATGGCTTTCCCAGTGCTCAGATTTCATAGGTGGCAACTGGTGTAGGAAGCTCTTGAGGCCATATCCTAGCCTTTGGGTTGGTGGATTGAAGCTTGTGGTTGACACATGGTGGTCATATGCTGGGTTGGGTGTGCTGGCTCAATTAGAAAGGGTTGTATGGGAAGGGCTTGGTGCTCTAGGTTAGTGGTTCTCAACCTCAGTCCTCAAGTACCCCCAACAGGCCATGTTTTCAGGTTTTACTTTACTTTGCACAGCTGCTTTAAATCAATATCAATGGCATGTTATTAATAAGAGCTATTTTATCTAAGGGACGTTCCCAAAAATTGACCCGTTGGGGGTACTTGAGGACTGAGCTTGAGAATTGCTGCTCTGGGTAACCTGCAAGGGTATTGGCTGTTGGCAAGCAGAGTTTACCCTAAAGAAGTTAGGTGGACACATGAGTGATGAACGTCAGATGGGGCTTCCCTAGTAATCTTGTTGGCTTGAGTACAGATTGCATTTAAAGCTTGTGATGAGTGTAGTGCTGTGCCACAGACTACACAGAAGCTGATTGGTTACATTGGCATAGGTGAGAGACCCCATAGGTACTGTATTGAGTGGTAAGTTTTGGGAAGTGGCACACCTGGAAGGTGAGGCAGGAAATCCCTGTTTCAGTGACTGACCTGGAGTAGGATGTTTCCAGGTCCATCTTGGAATGGGGACATGGACTGTTCTGGGCTGCATTATTTATCGTACCACAGACTATGGACTACTGCTTGTGCCTAGCCTTTGGACTGTTCACCATCCATTGGACATGAAGCAGCCAGTGGTTGAGTTAAGGACTCTATGGCAGCTTGTAAAGGAATGGGCTGTTGAAGCCAGGAACCAAGCAATATTACCCCTCTATACTACATGGTCACCTAACAAATGACAACAGCTCAGAGATAAGCATACAATATAGTCAGAGTGTAAAGGGAAATTACATTTCAATTAAATAAACAACATTCTGGAAGTCTAGGCCAGCGTTTCTCGCCTCCAGTCCTCAAGGCACCCCAACAGGTCATGTTTTCATGATTTCCCTCAGATGAAACAGCTGTGCTAATTACTAAGGCAGTGAAACCATCAAATCACCTGTGCAAAATAATGGCGAACCTGAAAACATGACCTGTTGGGGCGCCCTGAGGACTGGAGTTGAGAAACACTGCTCTATGCAACCCCAACATGGAACATTCTTTCACCTTGCTCCAATAATGAATCATCGTTCACTGACCTTCCATACACTGTTCTTACGTAACCACCAACTGCACTCATAGCAATGGCTTAAAACACTTATCCGCTATTCCATATAGTAAGGTCTTTCAACTCTATTGAGTTTACATTAAACCACTGTGTGCTAATAACTACAACACTACATTCCCAGCTTAACTGACGTGTTCACATTCCATACTGCTCATTGCACCAAATATTCCCGCTGTCACTTTCACACATCATATTCTCAGTACCCCACCAATGCTCCCTACTATACTATTACTATATTATTACTCCCCATACTGTTATTGCTAACACTGCTCTCCACACGCTCCCTACTCTATTTAGCTTCTTTACACTATTATTACTCTCACAGCTCAGCACACTCACAAAACTTTATAACTCTATTCTTACTATCACAGCACACACAATGGTATTGCTGTCACTGCTCCCCACACTCTCAGCACTCCATCACTGCTCACCACACTCTCAGCACTCCATCACTGCTCCCCACACTCTCAGCACTCCATCACTGCTCCCCACACTCTCAGCACTCCATCACTGCTCCCCACACTCTCTGCACTCCATCACTGCTCCCCACACTCTCAGCACTCCATCACTGCTCCCCACACTCTCTGTACTCCATGACTGCTCCCCACACTCTCTGTACTCCATCACTGCTCCCCACACACTCTGTACTCCGTCACTGCTCCCCACACACTCTGTACTCCATCACTGCTCCCCACACTCTCAGTACTCCATCACTGCTCCCCACGCTCTCTGTACTCCATCACTGCTCCCCACGCTCTCTGTACTCCATCACTGCTCCCCACGCTCTCTGTACTCCATCACTGCTCCACACTGTCCCAGCCCTTTCTAACTGTTTCCCCACACTTGTCATAGCTGGTGACGCTTAAAGAATGGTCTATGCACCGATTAATGACAAGATCCACCTTTCACCCAATATTCAGTACCCTGCCTCTCTTCACCCTTACATATGAATGCCACTGCCCACCAACACTCAGAGAACTCAGTGCTCTTACCTGTCTAGCTGTTCTCTCCTTCTCACTCTCTGCTTCTTTCACCTTGACTTGTCCTGTGTCACTCCGAGGCACAATGAGCTGATTGTGTCATTAGGTGACTGGTTGTGACTGCCTGGTACCGAGGACACAGAAGGGCGACACAGGAATGCATATCACCCAAACTCACTGCCATGTAATTATGCACACACAGTACCTACCTTGATCATCACTTACCTTTACCTCATTCATATGACACTCTTTCCTTCTAATAAACTCAGGTAGTAAACATAAACATTCAGCCTTGTCTTTTGTAAAAGGCTTCTATGGTGCAAGGCTTGGAGAACACTTCTTGTCCTGTTCCAGGCTTGTTAGGCCTCATTGTTGGGGAGAGTGTTTCATTTGGTCCACCTTGCTGTGATGTATTTTACCTGAATCATGGCCACTGATTAATAGAAGCATATTGAAATATTTGTTCTTATTTATTATTTATCATTGGCGTTCTGTTTCAAATGGCAAATCATGGATTCACATACTTTCTTAGACCCAGCCTGTTTGGACCAGGGGCGGACTGACAACTCATGGGGCCCCCAGGCAATAGAAGATCATGGAGCCCCCTGTGTCTCCATCCACACTCAAGCCACACTTGCACAAAGCCCCACCTACATATTACACGCGTTTGTGGCAGAATTTATCTACAATATGTGTAACATAAATGTTTAATAAGTTAAGAAAATAAAGAAAAATAAATTTACATCAAAGTGCAACCATGGTACATTTCCAAAATGTACCAAAAAAAAAGCCTCCACAGTATCCAGGGGCAACAGGGCAGAGTGCGGGGGGGAAGCATGGCAAAGTATAGGAGTCAGTAGGTCAGTCTGGTGTGCAGGCTGTCATCAAAGGGATGGAGGTGTTGGCTGCCACAGAGGGGTGATTGCTCCCTACATCTATACTGGCTGCGAGCCCCCATCCTGGCGGCCCTGGTGTCTCACCTGATGCCTGTAATAATAATAACTGTCATGGTGCGCTCCTCCCCGCCAGCCCCTCCGCTCTTCTCATCCATCCCAGATGATGTCATGTGCAAGCACCTTGGGTGGACGGGAGGGAAGGAGGGGCCAATGGGGAGCAGCGTGCGGTAACAGTTCTTATTATTACAGGTGCTTCCCACACTAGAGTGCTGTGTGGCAGAGCCTCTCATGGGGCCCCCTAATGGCCCCAGACCCTCAGGCAGTGCTTGATGGGTCAGTCCGCCCCTGGTCTGGACAGTATGGTCACCTACTGACTTGACACCATTCACAAGCAGCTTAACTCTTCAATATGACACAGGAGTTGAATCCAACGCAATTTTAAGTCAGCTAATTGCAGCACAGATGATGTCTTTCTAGTCTTTTAACATGTAAGAAGCCAATAGGGGGAATTTTCTAAGACTGGAGCAGCAAAATCTGCAGCAGTTGTGCATTGCAACCAATCAGCTTCTATTTTCCATTTTCAAGGCTTAACTGAACAAGCTGAAGATAGAAACTGTAGTTAATTGTAGTGGTGGCGCTAAACTGAACAAGTGAACAGCAAAATGGCTACTAAAAATGTGACCAGTAATAATAGTATGTGACACCTGTATATAGACATCAAATGATCACTTTTTGAGATATCGTGAAACGTAGGTTAAAATGCAGTGCTTAAATAAAATAGATGAACATAAATATATATGAATATATATATAGCAAGTCCTAGTGCTTAAAGTGCAAAGTGTCCGTCAAAAAACAAGGTGCAATATCCAAAACGTGAATCTTCCACGGATGGTGACTCCTCTGAGTGAATTTTGTTTTGCCGGTGCTGTCCCTTATGGGACGTTCCAGGGTCCCTCTTCACTCTGTGGAATCTTTAAATTGATCTTTGTTGCTGTTGTTCAATCAGTTCAGATATCTGGATGTCAGTCCATATGGAGATCTGATGCGTGTTAAAAGAGGCATCCTCCCTGAACTGATTGAACAACAGCAACAAAGATCAATTTAAAGATTCCACAGAGTGAAGAGGGACCCTGGAACGTCCCATAAGGGACAGCACCGGCAAAACAAAATTCACTCAGAAGTGTCCGTCAAAAAACAAGGTGCAATATCCAAAACGTGAATCTTCCACGGATGGTGACTCCTCTGAGTGAATTTTGTTTTGCCGGTGCTGTCCCTTATGGGACGTTCCAGGGTCCCTCTTCACTCTGTGGAATCTTTAAATTGATCTTTGTTGCTGTTGTTCAATCAGTTCAGATATCTGGATGTCAGTCCATATGGAGATCTGATGCGTGTTAAAAGAGGCATCCTCCCTGAACTGATTGAACAACAGCAACAAAGATCAATTTAAAGATTCCACAGAGTGAAGAGGGACCCTGGAACGTCCCATAAGGGACAGCACCGGCAAAACAAAATTCACTCAGAGGAGTCACCATCCGTGGAAGATTCACGTTTTGGATATTGCACCTTGTTTTTTGACGGACACTTTGCACTTTAAGCACTAGGACTACTCTATATATATTCATATATATTTATGTTCATCTATTTTATTTAAGCACTGCATTTTAACCTACGTTTCACGATATCTCAAAAAGTGATCATTTGATGTCTATATACAGGTGTCACATACTATTATTACTGGTCACATTTTTAGTAGTCATTTTGCTGTTCACTTCTTCAGTTTAGCGCCACCACTACAATTAACTACAGTTTCCTACGATTAAGTTTGGTCGATATAGGTGGCTGCTTACTGTTTCCACCACACACATCATTTTTGGGTATAGCGCGGTAAAAAAACCCTTCCTACTGAAGATAGAAACTGATTGGTTACTTAGCACAACTGCACCAGAATCTTTGTGCTCTAGTTTTAGAAAATTCCCCTGGAAGACGTTCCTATACCCTGTTTCTGCAAAGTTTCTGCCCTGTTCTCTGGGCTCTGCAGCCTCACGTTCCCCTCTCCTCAGTTCTTGCGTAGTGGGTGGAGCTAAAGTCCAACATTAGCAAGGCAGCCAATCCTTATCTTGCTCTCTTCTGGCCTTTAGCTCTCCCTATACTGGGGACACCCAGGTCAATGGGCAGGGCTAAAGTCACGCCAGGCTACATCTGCTATGCTCTGTGCACCCCCTTTGCAGCCTTGTTTATTTTGTGGTTCATTAAGGTGTTTTCTTCATTCAACGGTTTTTCTATTTTCTGATAGGATTTCGAAAATGTAAATGTAAATAAAGCATTAGTGGGCGTGTGTGGGGTTAGTTTTCAGGGGTTTATATATACGATATAATTTGTTTTTTTTTAGTAGGGGGTATTATATTTGCCTTGCTAAGATCTTATGTAATTTTGGGGTGTACAGCATACACTTGTCGCTGAACGTGATGGAGAGAAAAGCAGATGAATTTATTGTCAGGGGAAGTACTGTGATCTCTGTGAGCCTAGGATAATACTGTGGACCGCGTGTGAATCGCAAAGGAATCACACCACAGCTAAACGCGATAAGGGAAAAACCGCAAAGAACGTGCTAAGGGGAAAAATGCTAAGGGGAAAAAATCATGCTAAGGAAAGAACACGCTAAGAAAATGCTAAGGAAAAAACACATGCTAAGGGGAAAAACACGCTAAAAAAAGTGTGCTAAGGGAAAAACATGTTAAGGGAAAAACACGTCAAGGGAAAACACACTATGGGAAAAACGCGCTATGGGGAAAAATATGCTAAGGGGAAAACATGCTAAGAATACGCTAAGAGAAAAGACGCTAAAACACGCTAAGGGGAAAACACGCTAAGGAAAAAAACACGCTAAGGGAAAAAAAACACGCTAAGGGAAAAACATGCAAGGGAAAAAACATGCTAAGAACACGCTAAGGGAAAAAAACATGCTAAGGAAAAAAAAATGCTTAGGGAAAAAACACGCTACAGGGAAAAAAACAAGCTAAGAACATGCTACATGTTACTTGCACCCTGGATATAAAAACTCATCAAAAATCCCTCTATTGCTTTCATCCTCCTCCAAATTTCTCCATGGTCCCACTGTAGGAACGTAACCACCCTCCCCTGGTGGACCAGGGGCTAAGGACTATGTAATGTGTAGTGTGCATAGAGCATAGAGGTCCAGGATCTCACAGCGAACGTTTCAAGGAGGAGGACAACTAAAACGTCCCTTATATGTGCAACTGGCTATGAGGAATAAGACCTGGTTCACACATATGCAGGTTGCGGCATTTTCAGGGACTGTTTTTTGGGTTTTTCACGCGCATTTTGTTTGTGTTTTTAATGCATTTTGCGTTTTCGGGAGGTGTCTGTTATCTTGCAGAAGAAACCAGCAAAAACTGTGTTTCCATTGAAGTCTATGGAACCAAAAATGCAACCTGCTGCAGGGGGAAAAAAAAATCTCTGCCCCTTTCCAAAAAGTGCACCAGTGGAAAACGCACAGATGAGAATGTGACCCATAGGAAACCATGTTAAAAGGACTCTAGTGTGTTTCTGCAAAGCTGAAAATGCACTGAAAAATGCATAGGTGTGAATCAGGCCTTAGTCTAGGTGGTATATGGTGTCAGGATACACAGATGCATCTGCATGAAACCAGGCTGTTCAAATCAATAACAGACAGCCCTGCCTGCAGTCTCCCCCAGGATAAGCACTCTTGCTGTCATACAAAATTATATGTAAGTACCCCAGCACATATAGAATTGAATTGACGGAGGTTTTCCTCCTCCAAATGCATCCCCAACTGTACATTTGTGTGGGAGCACGGATGAGATCCATGCAGCTGGGCCACCTGTCATAGATTTCAACAGGTGGGGCTGCCTGAAACCTCAGTGAAGATGGCCCTCTCGCATGGGTGCAATGATCCAGCCGCCTTAAAGTGGTTGTAAACCCTGTTACACCACTTGTTCCTACAGGTAAGCCTATAATAAGCCTTACCTGTAGGTACCATGAATATCTCCTAAACTTGCACAGTTTAGAAGATATTCACTATATATGCTTTTTCCAACATCATCAGGCAAACTTTATTTTTTGGCTCTTGGTAGTTGTGTGAGTCTGTAATTAGGTGGGGTTATTGCAGGTCAGGCTAGATGGCTCTACGGCACCGCTCTCTGGTACCTCACTCTGGATTTAGAAGTTTGGAGAAGCTTCTGGAAGTTAGTGGGCGGAGGCCAGGAGATCCTGATCTGCATGCTTGAGGAAATCTGGCCAATCCCCAGGCAGAGGACCTGGCAGAGAGGCTGGGAAAGCCCTTTAAATATGGTGGAGCCTGGCCAGCAGGGGAGTCGGGTAGAAGATGGAGTGCTGAGGTTGCTGGCGCGTGGCCTGGTAGGGAACACCAGTTCTGGGGGCTCTGCCTCCAGGCAGTAGCTGAGGAAGGGAAGGAGAGGAAGCCTAAGAGAGAGATCTCCATTACCTTTGGGTCATGTGCAGAAGACATCCAGGCTGGCATGGGAGGCCATATCCACATCAAAAAGGTGTGGGAAGATGGAGGCTTGAACAGGAGTCTTGCCCAGTGCAGCAGGGAGCTAAAGGACAGTGTGAGTACCTCAGCACACCCAGGGGCATACAAGGGGAAAGACTGTCATACATAGCATACTTACCAAGGACAGCGTGCTAAATCCCAGTACCTTGACCTGGGGTGTTCTTCAGAAGCAGCCAGGTGGACTGGTAGTATCTACACGCGTCACAACTTTGTGAGGTTCTATTTAGGAGACACTATACTCCTGCATTTAATTTGGGACTTTGTGCTATTTCACTAAAGGGGACTGAGAGTTCCTGGTTCCTAAAGAACTTTGCCACCGTTCCATAAAGACTGCGTTTATTCCAGAGGGAGTATAGTCCAGAATCTCAATTTTTGTTATAGAGAAGGAAGTTTGTCCTCACCTATTGTTCTTCAAGTCAAGTTTGGCATCCCATAATCCCTATACCCTATCCAAGTTGTTTTTCCCAATAAGGCCTGGTTCACACCTATGCAGGTTGCATTTTCATATGCTGGGAGCGTTTTGCGTTTTTCAATACACATTTTTGATCCATTGAAGTCTATCGAACCAAAAATCAGAAAAAAGTCCCTGGCCCTTTCTGTAAAATGCACAGATGTGAAAGTGACCCATAGGAAACCATGTTAAATGGACTGCAGTGTGTTTCTGCAAAACTGAAAACGCACTAAAAAATGCATAGGTGTGAACCAGGCCTAAAACAACAAAAACAAGCCCATGGACTGATTTCTTATGTCTGGATGGAAGCTGGAAATGCGTGTTGCCTGGCTGTGCAGGAATAGAGGGAATCAAGATGCAGCAGCTCCTGCGAGGTAGTGCTACATTTTTGTTGTTTATTGTGTAGCACCCTCTACCATAGGTAGGTGCTAAGTGATAGGTTTTTTGTTTAGGTTTCTTAAAAAATGGGAAAGAGAGCTAAATATCACACTATCCGATGAGCAGGGGGACCGGATCCTCTATTTTGCCCACTACTCATCAGTGGCCAGCAAATATCAGGAGTTGAGTTACAAGATCACACAGTGGTATAGGGTTCCATCTTTGCTGAAGAAAATCTATCCGGATAGCCCAAATATCTGCTGAAGGTACCATGTTACATATTTTTTTGTCCTGTCAGAAATTGGGGGGTTTTGGTCCAAAGTACGAGACATCGTAAGGCAGCTCACTGAGCATGATTTGGGCCCTGACCCAGCCAGATACCTTCTTCATAATTCAGATCTCTCAAAACACAGATATAAAAATTCAATGATGATCCATCTTCTGAATGCGGATAAGGCTTGCATTCTGGCCCTAAGGAAGCGGGAGTCGCCACCTTCTCTGTGGCTTACTTAAATAGCCGATATATACCTGGAACATGTGACCGCATCATTGCATGGTAAGGAGGAGGAATTTAATAGAACATGGAATCAGTGGTCCCTTTTTACAAGCTCTGGGGGAAGTAGAGGGGTTCTAAACTTCATTCTCATCTTTTCTTAATGTTTTTTTTCTTCATTTTCTTATTTATATAGGGTGTGTTATATTATTGGTTATATTATTGGTTCCGATGTAGTTGGGTCACTTTATAGTCAGGACAACGGCAGGAGTCCAAGAGCCTGCTATTAATGGATTTATGAATTAAGGAACATGATTTTTGTATTTTGTGGGCGTACCGAAGAACTGAACCATTTATGTGTTATGTCTTCAGGTATGCATGCCATTGGTTTTTCTTTTCGTGTGTTTGTTGCATAAAAAGTTGTTTAAAAAAAAGTTTTTTTGTTTAGGTAAGGTAAGTTTAGTCAGGCGCAACTGGAAGTCAGGCCTGATTGTTTTGATCCTGGGTGTGGGAATGGCCTAGGGAGTGACTGGTGACTGCAGGGAGTAACACCTTTGGTAACCCCTCCTTTCTGGTTGTGAAAGTTCTGGAAGAAAGGGTGGGTAAAAGGCAGTGAAGCTTCCTGAGGTATGTTAAGGAGCTCTGACCAATCCCCAAACTGGATTGGTAGGGGTCAGGCCTCCTTAAATACCTGGGGTCAGCCCAGTCAGGGAGGAGAGTTTGGGTGGAAGAGCTGGAGATGAGATAGTGTGGAGGCTGTCGTGGGCCTTGAGGGAGCCCCTAGTCTGGGGGAGTGACCTCTGCCCGGGGCTCGGGTGCATCCAGAAGGAGAGTGAGATCCTGGTGGAGAGGCACAAGGTGGAGCAGGAAAAGACAGCTGGAGAGAGCACTATCGGAGAGATCTCCAGGACAGGAACTACAAGTGACCGGTGTCGGTGAGTGACACACACCCTGGGAAGCTGGAGGAGGCATGCCGGAGCAGATTGGGGTGAGAGACAGTCTGGGAAGGATGCAAGAGCCTGTTTGGGACTGTGGGGTCACTGTGGCAGTGGAGAAGGCCGTTGCAGCTGGAAGGGCTGGCAGGGCCTGGAAGAGGATGAGCTGGGAGCAGTAGTCCATTAGACTAGCTAGCACATATGTACTTTGCTATACTTTTGGGGCCAGCGGTCCATGGCTGTAATGGGCGGGTTCAGAGGCTATGCTAAAACTACAGCAGGCCTCACCATGTGCTAGCTAGGCCGGAACCAAGTTTTGTACAGGAGCGTGGAACAGGAGTAATTGAGAAACAAGTGTGTGCTGGAAGAAGAGAAGGAGTATATATATACAGGACGTGTATATAGATGGTCCGAATAAAGTTAGATTCATTTTGCTGGGCATCCCATAGCTACCCCTTTCTCCATCCAAGTTCAATCTCCTAATAAAGAAAACCAAAACAAAGTACTGGTCTGTTCCGTGACTCCAGATGAAAGGAAAAGTGTGATTGAGGGCAGTGTGAAGAGTGGAACCACTACATTCAGCAACCCCCAAGGGGGCAATGGCTACAATTGTATCTGATTATGCGCAGTCCTTCATATGCGATTTTCTTGTACGAAAACAGTACACATTAAACAAAAATCATTAGTTCTGTTCACGTACGAGAAAAATTTTGGAGTTTGTCCCTTTGGAGATTTTCGTTTGGAAAGTCTAAATCAGATGTGGAAATTGTGTAACCACCATACGAAAATTGATTGTTCATGCCTCTTACGGAATTTTTCTTCCAGTTTTCTCATAGTGTGTACCCCACTTAAATCTTCCATAAGTAAGCCTGCACCATTAGAACACATTAAAACAAAATATTCCGTTTTTATTTTTTTTAATAAACCCAGGGATGCCAGGCTTTCTTTAACCACTTAACGATGGCCTGCTGTCATTTCACTGCGGCAATGTGGCTCGTTCCCGCGAATCACCGCCGTACGTTGACATGGGAACGAACCAGTGTGGGCGCGCGTGCGCCCACTGCCAAGCGGGGGAGACAATCAGCATCACCCGCGATCACTCCCGAGACAAGCAGAACATGGATCTGACAGTGTAAACAAAGCAGATCCCCATTCTGTCAGGGGAATTGAGTGAGATTGTCTGTTCCCAGTGATAGGGAACACCGATCTCTCTCCTCCTGCAGTCAGCCCAGCCCCTTACAGTTAGAAACACCTCCCAGGGAACACATTTAACCCTTTGATTGCCCCCTAGTCTTAACCCCTTCCCTGCCAGTGACATTTACACAGTAATCAGTGTATTTTTATAGCACCGGTCGCTGTATAAATGTCAGTGGTCCCAAAAAAGTGTCAAAACTGTCCGATCTGTCTGCTGCAATCCCGCTAAAAAATAGCTGATCGCCGCCATTACTAGTAAAAAAATAAATAAATAAATAAAATCTGTGCAAATTGTTGGTGCTTTATAAATCATGTATAATAATAATAATAATAAAAATGCTATAAATATATCCCCTATTTTGTAGAAGCTATAACTACGCTATTGGGATTTTTTTACCAAAAATATGTAGAAGAATACATATTGACCTAAACTGAGGAAAAAATTTGTTTTTTTACATTTTTTTTGGATATTTAGTATAGCAAAAAGTATAAAAAGTTTTTTTTTTCAAAATTGTCATTCTTTTTTTGTTTATAGCGTAAAAAAATAAAAACCGCAGAGGTGATCAAATACCAAGGAAAGAAAGCTCTATTTGTGGGAAAAAAGGGCATCAATTTTGTTTGGGTACAACGTCGCACGACCGCGCAATTGTCAGTTATAGCGACGCAGTGCTGAATCACAAAAAATGGCCTGGTCAGGAAGGGGGTAAATCCTTCCGGTCCTTAAGTGGTTAAACATCTTAAATTCTGATAATCTCCTTGAAGTTTCACCTGAAAGTTATTAAACCTCTTTTACATAAACCAGTTTGTATTGAGACACTCTGGGCAGAGCTGGTAAGTAGGCAAAATAGCATTTGGAGATTTCCATTGCAACGCTCTGTTGGATTTTCTGGCGAGTAATTTGATCCAAGCAGCCAGTAACGCAATACCTGGATTGTGCAAGAATGACATCACATACAGGGAGTATTGTCCCCGGGATGGGGAGCTCTGTATAGTATGAGCTGGAAGAATGGGGCTCATTAACCTGTTGCCTTCCAGGTAACACATATGCAGCAGCAAAAGGGTGGGCTTTGATGCCCACGCGCCACATATATGCATCAAAGGGCGGCAGATGTTTCTTGCTGTATGCTTCTACAACAAAGACAGCTCTCAGTCCCCACTAATGATGGTAGCCAGTAAGACCAGCTCCTGACCATGTGACCACCCAGACAGCCAATCACAGTAGTCACATGATCACCAGAAGCTTTTAAAGGGACGTCAGGGCGGGCGGGAAGGGGTTAATCAAGATTCAGCGCGATTAGTTTGTGGCTATTTCCATTTCACAATTAAAAGAGAAAAAAAAAAATTAACCACTTGAACTCTGGAAGATTTACCCCCCCATCATGATCAGGCTATTTTTTTTTGTGAAACGGCACTGCATTACGTCGTGCGACACTGTACCCACGTAAAATTTATGTCCTTTTTCCCCACATATAGAGATTTCTTTTGGTGATATTTGATTATTTTTTGCGCTATAACCAAAAAAAGAGCGACAATTTTGAAAAAAAAACAAATAATATTTTTTACTTATTGCTATAAAGCAGATCCAAAAAAATGTTGACTCACCGACAGTCGCATTCACTTCAATGGGACGGCTGGTGATGGGGCAGTCACACAACAAGGTGAGGGACGTGGCGGCAGCAGGTGAGTGAATGCCCACTAACAAGCGCTGCCATGATGGATCTGAAATGACAGCTGCTCTTTAAATGTAAGGACTCTTTCTTGCTGGTAATTAGAATCTTTAATATTTGCAAACAAAATGAAGGTTCCCTATTTAGAATAATAAGCTGTCAGGTTAGTAAAACAGCGATATCAGAACCGATCCAATCATACAGTTTGTAGTGTACATAGTTTTGCAAAACAATGGGATAAAGGAATATTCCTGAACTTTGTTTTATCTCATGGTTACTGTGACATTGTGTGAATGCATCAATGCAGTGCATGTTATCTCAGCTTGCAGAGCTTGGATTCATTGAATGAGTTTATCAAAAATGTAAATATTGCAGAATATACAGCCTCATCCTACATAACTAATCTCCATTTCATGCTGAATAAAATAAATTATTAATGTATGTTAAATAGAAAACTATCTTTAGCTAGATTTTTATGGCAAAAGAATTGTATTAAAATAAATTTGATAAATATAAAAAAAAAAGGGATTTTATTAAAACTTACCATAAAATCCTTTTCTCTGAGTTCACTGACAGACGCAGCTCTCCATGACGTGTGGGGTTTATGCTTGTCTCACTAGGAGTTAACTAGGCAGGGAAAAGAACAGCTGGCCCCTCCCATGGGGCAGTCCTCTCTTCCCACATAAACCCTCTCCATATCATAGCTCTTCAGTTCGTACACAAGCCACAGAAAACAGAGCACAGAGGGGTGGGTGCTGCGTCTGTCAGTGAACTCGGAGAAAAGGATTTTACGGTAAGTTTTAATAAAATCCCTTTTTCTCCTATCGTTCACTGACAGACGCAGCTCATCATAACGCGTGGGGACGTCCCCAAGCTGTGTCAAAAAGAGGGGTGGGTAAACGCTAACAACAGTACCCAACGGAACCTCTTAAGGAGGAGCCAGACGTGCCTACACTGCCGCCTGCAAAGGCAGAATCTGAAGATGCAAACACATCAACCTTATAAAACTTAGTAAAAGTGTGAACCGAGGCCCAAGTGGCCGCCTTGCACACCTGTGACACTGAGGCCTGGTGTCTAAAAGCCCAGGAAGTTCTAACAGCTCGAGTAGAATGAGCCGTCGGGGGAACCTTGCCCCAAACAGAATACGCATGGATCACGGTCTGTCGGATCCAATGAGAAATCGTAGCTGACGAGGCCGCCAAACCTTTGCGCGGACCCTCTGTCAGCACAAACAAGGCATCAGCTTTTCGAAAAGAAGCTGTAGCAGACAAATACACTCTTAAGGCCCTCACTACGTCCAAGGCATGTAACTCAATTTCTTTTGGGTGCGATGGACGAGGGCACAATGAAGGAAAAACAATATCTTCATTAATGTGAAAGGAAGAAACCACCTTCAGAAGAAAGGAAGGAGAGGGTCGCAAGACCGCCTTATGCTTATGCAGGACCAGGTAGGGAGACTTGCACGATAGTGCTGCCAATTCAGACACCCGTCTGGTGGAAGTGACGGCTACTAAGAAAGCCACCTTCTGCGACAGCAATTGTATGGAATCTCCCTGATATTCTTGTATGGCAGTTTCTGAAGTACAGAAAGGACCAAATTTAGATCCCACGGAGCCATCGGAACCTTCACCAGAGGCGCCACATGTCGTACACCTTGAACAAAGGTACGAATTAACGAGTGCGAAGCCAAAGGTCTCTGGAAAAGAATCGCTAGAGCCGATATCTGGCCCTTGAGAGTGCTCAAAGCCAGTTTTTTGTTCAGGCCCTGCTGCAAAAAAGTCAGCACCCTGGATACAACATGAGAAGGAGGGTTATGACCCTCCGCCTCGCACCAAGCTATATAAGCCTTCCAGGTGCGGTGATAAATCTTGCCGGAAGTACACTTGCGAGCCTTCAACAATGTAGGGATCACTGAGTCAGTGACTCCCCTGTCTCTTAGCACCTGGGACTCAATAGCCAAGCCGTCAAAGCCAGCGAGGGTAAAGCAGGGTGCAAGATAGGCCCCTGAGACAGAAGATCGTCTCTCAGCGGGAGCCGCCAAGGGGCGTCTGCCACCATTTGCACCACGTCAGCGTACCAAGTGCGCCGAGGCCAATCTGGAGCCACCAGGATCATTGGTATTCCCTCCGCCACTATCCTGCGTATCAATCGTGGAAGCAGTCTTATCGGAGGGAAGGCATACAGAAGGCGGTAACGGCCCCAGGGGGCCACCAAAGCGCCCGTGGCCACTGCCAATGTATCCTTCGTTCTGGACACAAAGGTCTCTACTTTGTGATTGAAATGAGACGCCATGAGATTCACGTCCGGCGTCCCCCATCTGCAGCAAATCTGGTTGAACACCTCCGGGTGGAGAGACCACTCTCCCTGGTCCAGCGTCTGGCGACTGAGAAAGTCCGCCTGCCAGTTCTCCACACCTGGAATGTAAATGGCGGAGATTGCCGGAACGTGACGTTCCGCCCAACGTAGTATCAGAGCTGCCTCCACCGCAGCTGCTGGACTCCTTGTGCCGCCCTGATGGTTCACATACGCCACTGCTGTGGCATTGTCCGACTGAATTCGGACTGGACGGCCCTGCAATCTCACTGTCCAGTGAAATAGGCACAATCTGATTGCTCTCAGCTCCAGTACATTGATGGGGAGACGAGCCTCCTGTGCCGACCAACGGCCCTGGGCAGACAGCTGCCCCAGGATCCGTCCCCAGCCTGAAAGACTGGCATCCGTGGTGATGATCACCCACTGGAGGGGCAGGAACTACTTCCCCTGAGTCAGGGCCGAGTCCCAAAGCCACCAGGTCAGAGACGCCCTGGTCTGGGAACTTAAACGAATGAGAAGGTCCAAGGACCGAGGTGACCTGTCCCACCGAGCCAGAATTGCTCGCTGAAGGAGATGAGTGTGACTCTGGGAATGGAATCGCCTCGAAAGACGAGACCATGAGCCCCAGCACCCGCATACAGAATCGTAATGAAGACCGACGGTGCGACAGAAAAGGGTTCGCACTGCCGCCTGCAGAAACAGCAACTTGGCTGAAGGAAGGAACACCTTCGCCTGCACTGTGTCCAGAATCAGACCCAGGTACTCCAGGCGACTGGCTGGCGACACCGACGATTTCTGCAGGTTGAGTAAACAGCCGAAGTCCTGCAGAGAGGCCATTGTGATCCTCACATTCTCCTCCAGAGCCGAGGCGGACTCCGCTCGCAGGAGCAGGTCATCGAGGTAGGCTACTACTGCAATGCCCCTCTGTCGTAGCAACGCCAACACCGGGGCTAGCAGTTTTGTGAAAACTGGGGGTGCTGAGGCCAGACCGAAGGGGAGTGCCACAAATTGAAAATGGAGGTCTCCCACTGCAAAGCGCAGGAAGCGCTGATGCCTTGGACAGATGGGTACATGGAGGTACGCATCCCTGATGTCCAGAGACGCCAGAAATTCCCCGATGAAGGGCAGCCACAACCGAGCGAATAGATTCCATCCGGAATTTCCACGCCCTGACATACTGGTTCAGGGCCTTCAGGTCCAGTACTGGCCGAACCCCCTCCCCCTTTCTTGGGAACCACGAATAGATTTGAGTAGATTTGAGTAAAAACCTCGAAACCTCTCTTCTGGAGATACTGACATAATCACCCCCTGGTCCAAAAGTGCTTGAACAGCCCTGAAAAGGGCCTCCCGGCGATCGTGCGGGAGCCCTAAGATCGATGGGAAGAACCTGTCTGGGGGTAGAGTGTTGAACTCTATCCTGTACCCGGTGGACACCACTTCCCGGACCCAATGATCGGGAATGTGAACCAGCCACCGGTCTGTGAACCCCAGAAGACGTCCCCCCACCCGAAAACTGGGTGGGGGCAACCCATCAGGCTGAGGAGGACTTGTCTTCCGCCTTTTCCGTTTTGCACTGCCACTGCCATTTTCCGGCCCCTGCAGTGACCTTACCTGAAAGGGGCCCCTTACCTGTTGTGCTCGAGGCGTGAAAAAAACTCTTCTGACCCGAGGGAGGGTGCCCCTGTCTACGGCGAAACTCACACCTCCGGGCCCTGGAAGGAAGGTACTCTTACCTCCCATGAAGTCCTTAATGATCTCATCCAAACGTGGACCAAATAGACGTCCACCCTGAAAAGGGAGGTCAGCAAGACCTTTTTTGGAAGCATGGTCGCCGGACCAAGAACGCAACCAAAGTATCCGTCTGAGGATAACGGCAAAAATCGCTATTCTGGATAACGTCGGCAGTAAATCAACGGCCGCATCACAAAGGTACTTGAACCCTTGGAGCAAAAACTCAGCCCTCTGCGGCGCATCCATCAGGCGGCCGCATTCCAGATCAGACTGGAGCTCCGCCATACGCTCAGACAGATGTTGAGCCGCCATGGTGGACGCCAGGGCTGGGCGCATGGCAGAACCTGCCACCAGGAATAGCGACTTTAAAAGTGCCTCTGTTTTTCTATCAGCGGGGTCCTTAAAAGAAGGAGTCATTTCCAGAGGAATGGTCGTCGCCTTACTAAGGCGGGCTATTGGTGGGTCCACCACAGGTTATTCCCATTTTTTCAAAAAGCTTTCCTCAAAGGGATAGTGAGCAGCGAACTGTCTTGACAGCGAAAAAGAATGCTGCGGACGTTGCCATTCACGATAAAGAAAATGATCAAAAAATTGATCGTGGGGTAAGCCTTGGGGACCCTAGGGGGCCTAGGGGACCCACACACATACGCAGAAGACTGCAATTCACCATCCTGGCTCAATCGCAGCGTAGTGCGAATGCCAATGATAATGGTGGCGACCAACGCTTTTTCGCACGCAGCTGCCGCCCCCTGATCTTCTTCACCGTCCGATGGGCCCAGTTCCTCATCAGATAGGTCCACTGGGGTCCCTGAAACCCCTGAGGCCACTTCCGGATCAGAATCCTCCCCTGATGAATAAGGAGGAGGAGGGAGATGCTTCTTGGGGGCCTGTTGGGCGACCTCCGCCTGGGGGAGAAATTCACTAAAGACCACCCTCAGCTGGTCCAAAAAAGCTCTTTGCACGGATTGCGCCGCCGCTGATGCCTCCTCAGCAGGTTCAGCAGTGTAATCTGCCATCGTTTTGCCCCCGGAACCCTCTCAGTGACACACAGGTGATACTAAACAGGATTAGGGACCCCCACAGAGCCGCACACCACCGCCCCACAGCGCACCAGGGAACCCAGGAGGACTGCACCCGCTGCCACCAGCACCCACAGGGGAGCCCAGCTATACTTGCTGTTTTTGCTGCCAGTAACCCTGGAGGATCGTCAGAAGAGCCGTGCTGTCCGATCACCACCGCTCCACAGAGAAGGGAAAACGCTGCACACACGTTTTTGCAGAGGCATGTGGTCAAAATGGCCACCGTTAGACGCTAGAGGCCGAAACCCCCTGTACAGGGACGTGCAGTACCGCAAACGGCCGCTCTGAGCACTAGAGGGAAAGCCCCATAGGCCAAATATGTCTGCGGCTACGGCAATATGGCGGCGGTCCGCTGCAAAATGGCGAAAAACATAACGAACGGCGCCAGACGAACGGGTGCGGTGCGGGGGGAAGTGTGAAGGGGGGGGGGCAGGAGCTCCACACGCCCCTGTCGGCGGCTACCCAGAAAATTTTTTTTTTTTTTGGTCGTCGGTCCCCCTTCCGCCCGTGAAAAGGGGGGAAGGAAGTAACTCTCACTCACCACTCCGGACGAGTGCCGTGGGTAGCCATCCAGTCACAGACTTTCCGCCTCTGCCTGGACGGGGGCGAGCGCAAGTGGGGATCACCCCAGGCCACCCGCACGGAACGGGCACCATGCGGCGGGTCCCCATACTGCGGGACTGGCTCGCATCGGTTGGCCAGGTCGGGGAAGGTACAGAGCCCATGGACTCTCTATGCCCCGACCGGCTTCTTGATAGCAGATCAATCTTGATAGAAGACAATAAAATAAAATAAAAAGAATGGTCACAAACAGGACTGCAATTCCCCTAAAGGGAAGCCAGGTCAACTCCTTGCAAACTAGGCATTGAAACTGCTGAGCTATGCTATGGAAGGGGTTTATGTGGGAAGAGAGGACGGCCCCATGGGAGGTGCTAGCTGTTCTTTTCCCTGCCTAGTTAACTCCTAGTGGGACCAGCATAAACCCCACACATAATGGAGAGCTGCGTCTGTCAATGAACGATAGGAGAAAATCTGATTTAAATTTAAAAAAATCTGATTTTTAAAAAAATGTTTTTGATAAAAATCATTGATTTTTATCCACCCTGCTGTCACTGTGCTAATGACACTGGCTGGGAAGGGGTTAACATCCAGGGCTAATTAAAGGGTGTTCCTAGCCAGTGCTTGTATACTGTGGAGGAGGTGCTTTTACTAAGAGAAGGAATAGATCTGTGTCTCTGCTTTGCAGGAGCACAGGATCAATGCCTTCTCTACTGACAGAACGATGATCTGCCTGTGTACTGAACAGTCGGCAGGTGGCGGCGGACAACCAATCCACGGTACCCGCTGCTGGGCTCCCGCTGCGATCACACGCGTGCCCCAGACCCGAAAGTGTCAGATCTTGTACTAGGCATGTGATCTGGCACAGGGCAGCCGCCCTGCCGCAGTATAACTACGGTGGGCGGTCGTGAAGTGGTTAAAGTGACCCTGTCACTAGGATCACCTATCTAATTTAAAGCTGGCCATACGCTAGTAGAATTTTGTTTAAAATTTTTCATTTTAACATTCGAAAGTAGGGTGGAAAGTTTTTTATGGAATTATCAAATTTCTAACAGCACATGCGCCTTGCTAGTGGTTGAAAAGGCTGCTTAAACAGCGGTAAAGCACCACTAAAACTAGCTGCGATTTACCGCTAACAGACCCGCCGCCCCAGTGTGAAAGCGGTCAGAGGCGGCTCTCTAATTAGGCAAATTAGACGGTCGCCTAAGGCCTCGCACTCACAGGGGCCTCGCAACTACCTAATTTGACACTGACACCAGCACCAAGATAGAGAGTACTGACACTAGCACTTTAAAGCTCTTAAGCCTCGTACACACGGGACGACGATCGTACTTACGATCGTCGCAAATCGTATGTTGCATAATGTAACTTGCATACACTACACGGTCGTACGACCACAGAAGAACGTTCAGGTGCATGTAATTAGCATCCGGCCGTTCCTGACTTCTGAGCATGCGTGTTTTGCACAATACAACTTGTTGTACCAACTGCTCTGTACACACAATACAACGGTCGTATGAGCGCTTGTTGGTACGACCAAGTTTTCTAGTTTGCTCATACAACTCCCTTGTACGACCGTCGTATGTTCGGCTGTTCTAATCACGCATACGAACGATCGATTTTGCATACAATGGTCGTTAGTATGACCTGTTGTATACGATTGTCGTCCCGTGTGTACGAGGCTTAAGGCTCCATTTACACGGGACGCTGTTTCAACCTCCCCTGAACGTTTTATCTTGACAGCTAGAAATCGCCGTCTAAAACTCCCGTTTTGCGTTTAGCGGCGTTATGCCTTGTTCGTGTCTAGGAGTGTTTTTGAAAAAATTATTATTATTATTTTTTTTTTAATGGAAACGCCTGTAAAGGAAACGCTCCTAGACGCGAGTTACCAAGTTTTGGTCGCATTTACAAGCTGTTTGGCGTTTCAAATGCCTCTGCACTGGCATCTGAACCCATTTTTTTGCATTCCAAAAAAAGACTCTAAACTCAACTGCCTGGGAACGACCTTAAACAACCCCCTGTGTAAATGTACTGATAAGATAACATAAAGGAAAGTTCAGGGGCAGCTGAAAAAAACGCACAAATGCCTGTAAACGTGAGGCCTTAATATATGCAAATTATAAAGTACATTTTTTTATTGCTTGAATTATTTTTCCCATTTTGGGCGTGAGTAGGGCCTCTAGGTTTTGCCTAAGGCCTCGCAAAGCCTAGAGCCGCCTCTGAAAGCCGTCTAAAGCTGAACTCCTTGATAAGCAAATATTGTCTAAATATATTCAGCATGTGTATTCTTCCTAGAATCTTGGTGTGCTTTGTGTATTTCTTCCAGATCTGTGCAGTAATCCCCCTGTGTAGGAGCTTCCTGTAATAAAGACCGCTCACTGCTGCTCTCTCTCCTGCAGGGTGATTGGTCTTGTCTCCGCCCCCTCCTGTAGCTTTTTTCATGTAACCTGTAGTGGGTGGGGCCTACTGGGTCTTCCCATAGCTCTGCCCTTTGCACAGGCTGTGTACAGCACAGTTATGATGTCACTGCTATTTACACAATGTCATATCTGGGTTTGCAAAGGCATTTGTTAAACCAAGATTTATATCCTTTGCAGATAAGGAGTTCAGCATTAAAGGAGAAGTCCAGCCAAAGCTCATTTGTCTGTATTCTCCTATGGATCACAGGAGTGCAGTTAGTTTTGCACTCCTGTGACCCGTTTTTAGCAGAGTGGACTGAAGTCCGCGCTCTGCTGATGTCATAGATAACAGTCATCCTGACCACGGAGTCGGCATCCGCCAGGTGCCTGGACGAGCCTCTGAGAGCCTGAGACGTCCACTCCACCCCTCCACAGCCAGGGGAGGGCTGGGCCAGGGGGCAGGGTGGCAATTGCCCCCCAGGCCACTCTAACTTACATTCAAAATGGCTGATGGCCGCTGCCCTTTCACACTTTTTTCTTCTTGTGGAGGAAGGAAGCAGGGGCCAGGGGTGCAGCCACCAACTAACTGCAGGCAAAGGGGGGGGGGGGACACCCAGGGCCGGCTGCGCTGGGCACTGGCGAGCCTGCATTGATGGGCACTGATCAGGTTGCATTTGATAGGCACTGGTGAGGCTGCATTGATGGGCACTGGTGAGGCTGCATTGATGGGCACTGGTGCGGCTGCAGTGATGGGCACTGATGAGGCTGCATTGGTGGGCACTGATGAGGCTGCATTGGTGGGCACTGATGAGGCTGCATTGATGCATTATTTTTGTTAAACCTCCTTTGTTGCTATTAACATTAAATTATGTTACCACATTGTATCGTATTTGTCTTGCTTCATAACATCAATATCCATTCTAAAACCAGGTGGGCATGGATGGTGACCTGATTCGGTGGTTCAATGGGCCACTTGACTCGACTTGCCCCCCAGGCCTAAGGCTGCCAGCCCTCCCCTGTCCACAGCTCAGCGCTCCAGTGAGCGAGGAGGGGGCAGAGCAGAGAGCAGTGACTGACAGTTTGCAGCTCTCTGCTCACGGGGCTGTCAGAGCCGAGCGATCGGCGGTGTTGGATCGCATGGTTCTTGTAGAGGTGCCGGGGGACAGATGCAGCTTCCACCTAGATAAATATAAATCTGGAAAAAACCCTAAACCCATACTTCTATTTTAAGACCACCCTGCAAGAGAAGCAGAGGTATCCTTACTTTTCTGATGGCCGTGTCTTAAAACTGTACGCCCCACATTACTAAAGGAAGTACAAACCAGCAAGAGGAAGCACAGCTCATGGCGGGAAGCCAAGCAGCCAACACACCTAGAAATGTTGAATACCTGCAGTGCCCCATAGCTCTGTAAAAGACCTGAAAGTGACCCAATATCAGCATCTTTCAGTTGCTGTACAGCAGGGCTGGAATTTGAGAGGAAGAAGCAGTACAAGGAGCCAATCAGTTCATGTGCTGATAAGAAGCATGCTGATAGGAGGACAGAGCATTGTTACAGAGAGATGAGGTTATCACTGTGCTGCTTCTCATTTCACTGTCAAATCATAACCTGGGGGGTCCAGGATGGGTTGAATGATTCTGGCCATCAACGTGCGAACATATAGTGGCCATCATATATGATGGCCTCCCAGTCTCGCACTTCTTGGAAGTGTCCATGATGGCTGCATCCGCAGGACCCAGCACATCACAGATCGGAGTAAAGGTCCAATGACAGCGGCCCTTTACCACTTGATCACTCCAATCACAGCAAACTGAAGAGCCGGCACAACAATTGAATTTATTGGACAATGATCATGCACAAAGGAAGTGCTTCTTTTGTACATGATCATTGTCCAATAAATTCACTTAAGATTGCAACTACAGTTGTGCCCAGTGGCATCACTAGGGTTGGTGTCACCTGGTGCAGTAAAACATGGTGTCACCCCCCCCCCCCCCGCACACTAAGCAGGCTAGTGCGTCGATGTGGCTTTGCCCCTTAACTTGCCACAATGGATGGAGCTGGGATGGTATTGGAGGGGTGGATAGAGCTGGAATAGGATCAGGGGAATGAATAGAGCGTGTTGACATCAACGTTAGAATTCACTTAAATAACCTGTTACTAGTACATGTTTTCTTCGTGAAGGAAACACGTACTAGTAACAGGTTATTTAAGTTAACAACACGGCCGAGAAGTCAAACGACACTAACCTCACTAGTTCACCATTTCCCGGCGAC
>BLSH010250014.1:153665-195700 GCA_018402905.1 Glandirana rugosa
ACAGTCAGAAACAAACAAATAACGCGTTTTTTGTCCGCCCTACCCACTCCCTGGCCCCCCCCCCCCCGGACACAGTGATCGCACGAGCGCGCCTCCAGGGGCGCGCTCTCACAGTGCACAATCTGCCAGCTGCCGTCATATGACAGCGATTTGCCTAATAGAGCCACCTTGTCGCCGTCAACCTGCGGTTGGCGGTCGGCAAGTGGTTAATGACCAGACCATTTTTTGCGATTCGGCACTGCGTCGCTTTAACTGACTATAGCGCAGTCATGCGACGCCGTACCCAAACGAATTTGCCTTTTTTCGTCCTTTTTTTCCCACAAATAGAGCTTTCTTTTGGTGGTATTTGATCCCCTCTGCGGTTTTTATTTTTTGCGCAATAAACAAACAAAGACTGACAATTTTGAAAAAAACTAACTTTTTTTTTACTTTTTGCTATAATAAATATCCAAGAAAATATATAAAAAAAACTAATTTCTTCATCAGTTTAGGCCGATATGTATTCTTTTTTTATTGAGGTTGAGGCAGAAAAACAAGACAGAGTTTCACAAGATACAGAGATAGAATCTTGTAACATGATATTAGTAACAATACAGAGGTAAAGATCATACAAAAATTCAGTACACTATTCACGGTGGTGTTGACTGTTTCAGCAACCAGATTGCAGGACATGTCTATGGGTTTTCCAGGGATCCATCCCATTTGCAGTAAAATAAATGCATTTTATACAATAATGTATAGAGAATCCTCTCCATTAGCATAATTCCATCGATCCTTCCCAACACAGAGGATAGTGGGACTGTTGGAGTTTTCCAGTGTAGCGCAATCGCCCATAGAGTGGAGATGCAAATGGTATGGATAAGTCTCTCCTCTTTGCGGAAGACCCCCGGAATAGGGGCTCCAATGAGGCACATTGAGATTGTGAGAGATATGGGTGTGCCCGAAATTGCAGAGGCAACCTCAGATATCTGAGGAGAGACGTCCACATTCCCAAAATGTGTGTTTAAAAGTGCCCACTAAGGATGGGCTCAGGCGTGTTCGCAGGGCCGGCTCTACCACTAGGCGGAGTACGCGGCCGCCTAGGACGCACTGCCGCGCAGGGCGCAATGCCCCTGTCCATATACTATCTCAGCCTGTCTATATACTACCCAAGCCTGTCCATATACTACCCTAGCCTGTCTATATACTACCCAAGCCTGTCCATATACTACCCTAGCCTGTCTATATACTGCCCCAGCCTGTCCATATACTACCCCAGCCTGTCTATATACGACCCCAGCCTGTCCATATACTACCATAGCCTGTCCATATACCTGCGGACCACGGCTGGCATAAGGAAGCGAGTCGGTGCCGCCATTATTTGTCTTTAGGCCACGTCCAGAGGCGCAGGTGTGGGCCTGTGGACCACGGCTAAAGAAACAGGTAGAGAGGCGCTGCAAAAATCTCCACCTTCGCCACCTTCATTGTATACATGGAAAGGGCAAAGGGGTTGGAGTCAGGGGCGGAGCCAAAGGGGGCAGCAAAATGAGGTTTCGCCTAGGGTGTCAAAAGTCCTTTCACCAGCCCTGCGTGTTCGCAAGTGCATGTGCCCGCCAGGAAGTGAACCCTGCACTGTGCTAATAAGAGGCAATGAGACATTCCCCGATCGCTGCAGCCGCGCATTGGGGAAATGTCTCACTGCCTGTGATTGGCGCAGTGCAGGGTTCACTTCCCGGTGGGCTCGGGCACGTGCACTTGCGAACACGCCCGAGCCCATCCTTAGCGCCCACTGTCTGACATCCACGAAAGCAGAGCCCGGAGGTATCAGGGATGATCGCTTGGAGTTTAGAGGGGGTGTAATACCATCTAGTCAATACCTTCATCGCGGTTTCCCTAACCGCTAAAGATTTGGTGCATTTGCGTAAATTATCCAGCATTGTGTCCCACTCCATCGCAGTCCGATTCCTATTTGGCCCTGTAAAGGGGCTCATTGGGGAAATAGGAGGTTATTGCTGCCCTATAGATCTCAGAAAGAAGGCCTTTACCCCTGGGGGAGTCACGGCATAGTCTTTCGGAGAGAAAGGGGAGAGGCTGTATTGAAAATGTGTTTAATATGCATATAGCGGTAATGCTCTAGGAGTGGAATCTGTTTCTGTGAGCGGAGGAGGCAAACGCTCCATTAATTTGGAGGTCCAATAAAGTGATTATGGAATTAGTTTGCCACCAAATAAAGCTGGAGAGTCAAAAGCGGGGGTAAATGCTGGGTCACCAACAAAGGATGCACTGGGAGGGGCTCTAGAGATTAGACTTCGGAAGGCCATACACAGTCGAATTCTGAACAAATTTTCTTTTCAAATTCAGAAATTTTGTGCGTTTTGTGATCCGATTGTGCCACCATTGATTTACGAAATTCAGCTGGGAATCTTCTTTTTATTCTGGGAATTTTCTTTTCTTTCCGGGAATTTTCTTTTCTTGCACTCATGTGCATTCCTTTTTCTAATGCATTTCTCGCATGATTCTCCCATAATTGATTAGAAAATCGTTAGTTTTTCAAAAAATTTCCAACATGCCCGATTTCTCACATTTGATTGCCACACAAAAATCGGCTGTTGCTGCAGCCCACTAATGATGCAAAATTTGAACGTAAATTCTTTCGAAATTCGACCCAAGTATGGCCTGCTTAATTTTTATAACGATTCCAGAGGGTGAAAGTTTGGTTCACTATAGTGTTAAGGGGAATACGTTTATGGTTAGAGATAGAAAGGGACCAAAGGATATATGGAAGGTGATATGGGGGAGATTGTATCATTTTCAAATCTCACCCAAGGTACTTTTGAGTGTGGGATATTCCACTGGGACATCTGGGAGAAACGTGCTGCAAGAAAATATAACCAGAGGTTAGGTAAGACAAGACCACCAGCTGATTGGGATTTATATAAAATTTGTTTGGAGAATCTGGGGCGTTTGTTTTGTCAGATAAAGTTGTTAATGTCTTTTTTGTAGGTTATCAATAAAGAATTTAGGGATATTAATTGGGAGAGCTCTAAAGAGGTATAGAAGTTTGGGTAATAAGGTCATTTTGATTGCTGGGACCCTCCCCAGCAATGAGATAGGATAGGAGCGCCATATTTTAAGGAGATTTTGGAGACAAGAGACACATGGAGGATAGTTTGCTGAAAAAAATGGAGATCAATTTTGGTGTGATAAATATTCCCAGATATGGTATTTTATCGACTACATATTGAAATGGGAAGGATCCACAAAGTGCGCTGGGCAGGCGGAATTTTAACAGGGAGTGCTACTGATTTATTAATGTTGACCGAAAGCCCCGATATAGATGTGAAATGAGATAATACGGATAGTAGATTTGGCAGCAATAAGTATTCTTCTATGTATTTTTGGTAAAAAAAATTGCAATAGGCGTATATTGATTGGGTTGCGCAAAGTTATCGCATCTACAAATTATGGGAATAGATTTATGGCATTTTTATTATTATTTTTTTTTTTACTAGTAATAGCGACGATCTGTGATTTTTATCGGGACTACGACATTGCAGCGGACAGATCGGACACTATTGACACTTTTTTGGGACCAATGACATTTATACAGCGATCAGAGCTAAAAATAGCCACTGATTACTGTATAAATGCCACTGGCAAGAAAGGGGTTAACACTAGGGGCAATCAAGGGGTTAAATGTGTTCCCTCAGTGTGTTTTAACTGTGTGGGGGCTGGACTGGCAGGGATATGACAGATCTAAATGGTCCTGATCACTGGGTACAGTAGATCTCTGTCATGTCCCCTGACAGAATAAGGAACTGCCTTGTTTATATTGGCAGATCTCTGTTCTGCCTCTGTAGAAGGCGATTGCTGGTCGCTGGCGGACATAGAGTCCCTCCTGCACAGGGGTCCCTCCTGTTCAGGGACTGCTGTACAGCTACGACGATTTGTGCAGGAGAGCCGACCTGCCGCCATCAAATGATCAATCATGAAGGCTGCACAAATTTCTGTAATATATTAAAGTGGTAGTAAACCTGCCTCCTTAAAAAAAACAAAAAACCTGCAAGACAAAAGCATATGTTAGTATGCATCACATACTAACATATTATGAAACACTTACCTTAGAACGAGGCCCCCGATGCCCGAGTCGGTCAGCGCTAAGGACGCTGACATGTTGGTCCTCTTCTTTCTTCCGGGTACGCGGCTCCGGCGCTGTGAGTGGCCGGAACCGCGTGACGTCACGCGCGGGAGCTCTTTGTTCCAGCAGCCAGCTCTGAGTTGCCGGACGCCTCGGCCGGATCATCAAAGCGCATGCACCACTAATGTCAGCGGCTGCATGCAGGGCGAATGGTTTAGGAGATATTTTTTTTACCTACAGGTAAGCTTATTATAGGCTTACCTGTAGGTAAAAACAGTAGTGGGGGTTTACTACCACTTTAATTCCCATGATTGTCAGCGCCATCTAGTGGATAAAAATGCAGTATATTTTCTCATTGAGTTATTTCAGAAAACTATACTGCATTGTGGTCAGTAGATGGCACTGACGATTTAGGAATTAATGTGCAGTACATTTGTCCAACAAATGTTTGATCAATAGACTGCTTAGTGTCAAATATGTGAAAGTCATTTATATCCAACTCACTGTGTATACATCCTTTGTGTTCTATAAATTGTGACATTACTAACTATCCTTTGAAACATTCCTGTGTGACGAAACACGTCAGAGGAGGTGTCTGAGCGTGCACCAAATAGACCACTGCGGGCTGAGGAGTAGTACCAAAGACATCCACACTCCCCCCCCCCCCTACAACCACTGGCCCAGGGTTGTGGGTAAGAGGCCTTTGTGCTCATCAACATGGGCAGAAGGTGCTTTGCCAGGGGGGCACCCCATTCACTCATCTTCTCCAAATCCACTTCATGGTGCCTTCCTGGCTCATGTTTTTTTTGTTGCCATACACTACCGTGGGAGCTGGTGTTTTTTCTTTTGGGGGGGGGCGGAAAACAAGCACCCCCCCGGTTGGTCAGTGGCACCCCCAAGTCCCCGCACCCACGGCATTTACCCCATCAGTTGTGGGCAGGTGGTAGGCTCCTACGGGCAGCGGGCTGCTATGGGCGGGGGGCATCTACAGGTGGCAGGCAGTGGGCTCCTAAAGGCGGCAGGAAGCTCCTGTGTCCCTGTGTCCTCTCCATGGTGCGCCCTCCCTCCCTCTGCCGTGCGGCCCCTCCCTCCGCCATGCGGCTCCTCCCTTCTCCTCCTAGGCATCCAATAGGATCGCCTGTCCTTTCAGCCAATCGAGTGCCAGGTCTCAGACCCGCTTCCTGATTGGCCAGGAGGAGGATCAGTGTGGCGATAGGGTGCACCCTAATTTGAAGCTTATTAGAGCCTAATCACGTGCTTAAAAAAAAACACAACCCCCCCCCATTGGAATCCATGGTCCAGCGCCCTGTATGTAGATCAGGGGGCCAGACACATGGATGGGGGGATGGTGCCCATGCGCCCCTAATGGACAGGCTGCGGCTGATACACTAGTAAAATTTTGTTTAAAAACTTTCATTTTAAGAACATTCGTTAACTTTCCAGTAGTTAGCGGGGTCAAACCAACGTTTGTTTTTGTCCACAGTGATGAGAAAACTTGAAGGAGCAGGATGGAAGTTTATATGGTTTTCATTCAGTAACGTCCATTCACTCCAGAATGTTAAAAGACAACTATTTTTTTTTCAAGTACTTCTAACAACATTCAGCAAGTCCTCAAATGTACTGGAGGATTTTCGTACAAATGTTCACACTAATGTTTGTTCGAAAAATCTACTAGATTATGGCCAGCTTTAGACTTCATGCCTTGGGGGGATCCCGCATTACCTTGCTGTCACGTGGGACCATCCTCGTACTTTGATAAGTCCTGATCCAACTCCCAGGACTAATGTGTTCCACAGAGTACACCTTTCATATACATCAGTCCTCTGGTAGAGAAGTTCTGTCAGCATATTGGAACAATCTTTAAACTTGTTGGCTTATTTATTAACCAGTCCATCAGTATGATATTATATCACATGACTGGAAAGTTAAAATAGTACTGACCCCTAACAATGAACAGAGGTTATGCAAATTTAACTATAACTATGCCTGAATTGTTTTTACTGTAAAAAATAAATAGACGCAAACACGGAAAGACTATATTCTAGGAAAGTTACTATTTGCTTCAAATTAATGAGAACACAGCCTATCCATTCACTAGAGACCAGTGACATCACTGAGACCCTTCATATTCATGAGAACACAGCCTATCCATTCACTAGAGACCAGTGACATCACCGAGACCCTTCATATTCATGAGGACACATCCTATCCATTCACTAGAGACCAGTGACATCACTGAGACCTTCATATTCATGAGAACACAGCCTATCCATTCACTAGAGACCAGTGACATCACCGAGACCTTCATATTCATGACAACACATCCCATCCATTCACTAGAGACCAGTGACATCACCGAGACCTTCATATTCATGAGAACACAGCCTATCCATTCACTAGAGACCAGTGACAACACTGAGAACTTCATATTCATGAGAACACAGCCTATCCATTCACTAGAGACCAGTGACATCACTGAGACCCGTCATATTCATGACAACACATCCCATCCATTCACTAGAGACCAGTGACATCACCGAGACCTTCATATTCATGAGAACACAGCCTATCCATTCACTAGAGACCAGTGACATCACTGAGACCTTCATATTCATGAGAACACAGCATATACATTCACTAGAGACCAGTGACCTCACTGAGACCCTTCATATTCATGAGAACACAGCTTATCCATCCACTAGAGACCAGTGACATCACTGAGACCCTTCATATTCATGAGAACACAGCCTATCCATCCACTAGAGACCAGTGACATCACTGAGACCTTCATATTCGTGAGAACACAGCCTATCCATTCACTAGAGACCAGTGACATCACTGAGACCTTCATATTCATGAGAACACAGCATATACATTCACTAGAGACCAGTGACCTCACTGAGACCCTTCATATTCATGAGAACACAGCTTATCCATCCACTAGAGACCAGTGACATCACTGAGACCCTTCATATTCATGAGAACACAGCCTATCCATCCACTAGAGACCAGTGACATCACTGAGACCTTCATATTCGTGAGAACACAGCCTATCCATTCACTAGAGACCAGTGACATCACTGAGACCTTCATATTCACAAGAACACAGCCTATTCATTCACTAGAGACCAGTGACATCACTGAGACCTTCATATTCATGAGAACATATCCTATCCATTCACTAGAGACCAGTGACATCACTGAGACCTTCATATTCATAGGAACACAGCCCATCCATTCACTAGAGACCAGTGACATCACTGAGACCTTCATATTCATGAGAACACAGCATATACATTCACTAGAGACCAGTGACATCACTGAGACCCTTCATATTCGTGAGAACACAGCCTATCGATTCACTAGAGACCAGTGACCTCACTGAGACCTTCATATTCATGAGAACACAGCCTATCCATTCACTAGAGACCAGTGACATCACTGAGACCTTCATATTCATGAGAACACAGCCTATTCATTCACTAGAGACCAGTGACCTCACTGAGACCTTCATATTCATGAGAACACAGCCTATCCATTCATTAGAGACCAGTGACATCACTGAGACCTTCATATTCATGAGAACACAGCCTATCCATTCACTAGAGACCAGTGACATCACCGAGACCTTCATATTCATGAGAACACAGCCTATCCATTCACTAGAGACCAGTGACATCACTGAGACCTTCATATTCATGAGAACACCGCCTATCCATTCACTAGATACCAGTGACATCACTGAGACCTTCATATTCATGAGAACACAGCCTATCCATTCACTAGAGACCAGTGACATCACCGACACCCTTCATATTCATGAGAACACAGCCTATCCATTCACTAGAGACCAGTGACATCACTGAGACCTTCATATTCATGAGAACACAGCCTATCCATTCACTAGAGACCAGTGAGTAAGTGATGACTTAGCTTAGTGATGTCACTTTTTTAACCAAAGCACATCCACATGACAATCACGACATAATAAGTTGTCAAGGGGCCCTCAAAAACGTAAACTGACACAGTAACATTTATCACATGTACAAATATGTAGAGTATGTGGCATGTCCCATACCATGACATAACAAGCAGTGTCTGAGTCTGTGTGTGTTTCCTACAATGCACTTCCGTGCAAGGTAATTTTCTGTGTTATTTGGAATGTTTACCCAGAGAGAGGAAGTAATGAGGGTTATATTGGTAAGAATGTGACAGTTAATTATATGCATACAGCGCTTCTCTATAAAATCCCTCAAAAGTAAAGTGCACAAATCACAAATTTATAATTAGCATGCAAAAATCACAATATATGGTTCTAATATGCAAAATCATAACTAAATCTCAATACAAATTTTGATGCAACTACCACGAAGAATAAAGAAAGTCCAGTGTCCATTAATAATATAAAATTCATTGATCCCCATTTAAAATGCTCTTGAAAAAGTGTGCCAGAAGACAACAATCAATCAACACAATGGAGCATTTCCTCCAAAGGTGGTCTCCTATGTGTCCGTCAACTGTAAATCTCCATATGAAGATAAACTTACAGAATCCAATTGACCTGTTTAAAGAATAAACAATGTCAACCCACGCTTGTTCTTAAACCCTTTGGAAATGATCCCGTCTTTCCTCCTTCCAGGGTCTCATCATCTTCATGTACTAAAAGCAGAGGAAGATCCGCATTGTGTAAATTCCTCTATGAAAATGTTGAAAGCAATAAAAAAATTCTCAGCGCTGCATAACAGATACTTAATCCTTTTAGAATCAGGCAACACCAGCCGTTCACATGCGTGATGACATCACATTAGAGGATTAATGTCTGTTCCCTAGTCCAGTCTTGCAACTTCCTGTTTGAACTGACAACATTGTGCCTCTGCTGCACTGAAATTGTGAACAGTGTTGTCAACCCATATACCGGGACAGGTTCACCCAGAGCCCAAGGCAAGGATGGGGAACTACTTTCCCCCTCCCCCGCTGCTAATACATGACATAGAATGGATGTACCGCATTGCTCCCCTTCTCCGCCCCTTTGCTCTGGCTTGCATTGAGTGTGCATGGAACATGCATGTCTAATTGCTTGCTTTCTAGCAGCTATAAGCTAGTAGCACATGCACAGTATGTTTTGTCATGTCAGTTGTGGGGAGATGGGGTGGAGAGTAGTTATGTCGGAGCATGGTGTGACAGCAATAGCTGTCAGAGCAGACATGAAATGATGGCCTGCTGCAGTGGCAGCTGGTGTTGGGTCGGGTCATGGACGTCACTCACCACCCACCCCGGTTGGTTGGTCAGTAGACCGGGGCCCTGCACTTCCCCCATCTCGCGGGCAGCTCTCCGGGCGGTTCTCTCCAGCTGCTTCCTCGTTTCCCCTGCATCTCCTCCCTCCTCCTCCTGGCGGCCAATCCGATTGCACCTCCTTTCGGCCAATCGGGTGACGGGTCTCACAACCCCCTTCCTGATTGGCCGGGGGGAGAATCAGTATTACAATAGCGAATATTCATTCCCTATTGTCACACAACTGGGTGGGCTTGGGGCGCAGTGCTCTGAGCCCCAAGCCTACCCTTTTTTGAAGCCTATTAGAGCTTCTGGCTTAAAAAAAAAAAACACTACCCCCATTGGAATCCATGCGTCCAGTGTCCTGCATGTAGATCAGCGGGCCAGACGCATGGAAAGGGGAGACGGCGCCTGTGTGCCCCTAATGGACGGGCCGCCACTGGCCTGCAGACTGACAGCCACTGATTTAATCTGAGGCACAGATCTAGCCACTGCTCCTGCCCACCCCTTGACCCAGCACTGGTAATCCCTGTCCAGTTCTCCCTTGCTGGACAGAACACCTCCCCCTTCCTCCCATCGTCATATAATAAGGGGGCGGCGATCTGTAATCCAAAAGGTCAGACCTTTG
Source organism: Glandirana rugosa (assembly GCA_018402905.1). Lineage (NCBI taxonomy): Eukaryota > Metazoa > Chordata > Amphibia > Anura > Ranidae > Glandirana > Glandirana rugosa. The sequence continues at coordinate 163,682 of BLSH010250014.1, forward strand.
GTACAACTTACAACACTTTTGGGGATCTCAGTATCATAGAAGCATCATTATAGCTGAAGCAAAAAGTTCAAAACTGGATTTCTGGCAAACCAACAGCTTTTATTCTGTATTTGCAACATTTTTAAAAAGAGAACACCATATGTTTGGGTTTTTTATTTTTTTATTTGTGCTCAGACATACAATTTAAAAAGGACCTGTGACTTAAAAAGAAAAAAGGCACCCATGGGTGACTCAATTTTTGCCCAGACATACATTTTAAATATCATTCCATATATGTAAGTGACAATTTGCACCAATACATGTATGTTCTTGATTAGGGGTGCAGCATTAGAGGGTTGACAGCAACGGAGGAATGTATCTTTTGCATAGCGTCTTTGTAAGCCGTTATCACAAAATCACAGCTGTGTTATGTTTTTGAAGAAAAGCTGCTGTAAGTTCCAGGGAATGGAAAGTCAGGTTATCTTATGACATCACGATGCCTGTAGGGCTCACTTCTGGTAAAGGTGAACTACCACGCCCATCTAGTTGGAAGGATCCTGTCTTGACTTGTGCCGGGGGCATGGGAAGAATCCACCTTGGATGGGGCTGGCTGGTGCTTGCATACAGTATGCAGTCTAGGAATCTGACTTCCTTTTTTTAGCTACTTATAGGCACAAATCCCATTGCATTCCAAGAAAATCCAATTCCTTTAAGAGCCCATTCACACTTCTGCAGTTCAATGTATGTGTTTTTTTTTCCTTCAATAAATTTTTATTATTTCCGAGAGTATGTATGATAAAGCTGAGCAATACACAGTAGATAAAAGGAACCATAAAACTTACAGAAGCCAACGTGACATTGGAGAATAACATAACAAGTCATTACATAGTTTAAGTATAAATGGACCAGGGCTTTGAATTAGAAGATAATATAAAAGAGTTAATTCACCAAAAAGTGGTGTGCCTCATGTTGCGGAGGGCAACAAATAAGGGAAGATATGTTGAGGAACTGTGACCATGAAAAAAGTACTGTACCTCCAATGTCGTACAAGACCACCCCTCACCCCCATAGTAAGGGAGTAATTAAGTCAGAAAAAAATGGGGAGGGGGAAGACAGGGTCAGGGGAGAAGGGGAAAGGGAGATAGGGAACTCACAAGAAAGAAAGGTAGGAGAGGAAGGGTGGGAGGGAAAGAAGGAGGAGATAAAAATCAGAAGACTCCAACACCCAGGCACCTCATGCTTCCACGGGTCCAGGCCAAAGGAAGGTGGCACATAGGACTCAATCCATGGTTCCCAATATCCTATGAAACTTAGACATGCTGTTTTGGCGGGATGTCATTTTTTCAAAGGTCATCATTGGGAAATTCGGTGCTTAACCTCCATAAAAGGGATGGATGGGGTTTTCCAGGCATATGCTATGACTCTTTTCACTGCCGTGAGGATGCATGTAACTAACTTAAATTGAGTATTAGTGCATTCTTTGGACTGCCTAGGCAGGAGAGCATCATAAGGTTTTTTGCAAAAGGATTTACTCGTGACTATCTACAGCATTTGGTAAACTCTAATCCAAAACCATGTGATTTTGAGTAGACCCACCAGATGTGTCCGAAGGATCTATCCACCCAACAAAGCATTGTGGTCTTTATTTTGGCTACAGTCTGCGCCTACTTTTGGTGTCATTTCCTCATGTGGAAAACCTTGGTGGTGGGACCGGAGATCAGCATATTTTTATGAACGTTTCTGGACTATCTAAGCGCTGCACCTTCTTATCCTTTTTATATATATATATATATATATATATATATATATATATATATATATATGAAACCAATGAAACTTTATTAATCATAGCAATTAGAAAAAGTGAAAATCAGACTAATAACACAATTAAAATTATCTCGTGACAAGGTTGTCATGATACAAAGCAACCTGGGTCATACACTAATGCTTCCAAACATACCAGCAACATGCAGTCGCTTGATATAGGCAATGAAGTGCAGTGGTACCACAAGTCTCTGGGGATCGGAAGATGAAGCTGGAGTGGGGAAGGGGCCTCGGATAGAGTTCAGTGGTGATGATGCACCAATGGAGACCGGGATGCAACTGCAAAACACCGGGCACTGGTGGTCACTGGTGGTGAGCACAGTCAGAGCCCTAATGCAAAATGCTGCTGAATAATAGTTCAGGATGAATGCCTGATTGGCAGGAAATAGTAGCTGGGGTGCGTCAAGGATGAACTGTGCGGGCTGGTGAATTGCTGACAGTCTGGAAGGGACACTGGATCGTGAACAATGATAAATGTCTTGGACGAATGTGCGATGGAGGGATCTCACCAATCAGATGGCCGCTGTCAGATGCCGGTGGAAGTTCTGACACCACTCCAATCCTTGTTACCCCTCATCATCACTGATAGTGATCCGCCCTAGAGTCCAGTTCTTGGTCCCTTCCAAAAGGTTGGACCATCCGGCGCTTACAGAGGGAGCCTGAAAGCATGCCTTGCTGGGATGAGGAGATGAGAAGATGTTACAGCCGCATGAGTGTGACTGAACTGCCGGGTCACATGACGCTGTGACGTCGATGCATTTCACGCACATGATGTAAGTTTCGTCAGGACACCCCCTTGACGCAGGGATGAGTCAGCAATAATATATGTTGATATAGGTGTAGGCTGGTCTAGAACCTTTTTATCCATATCTTACTGTTCAAGAAAGCACCCTCGAAAGCGGTCATCGGCTAATGAATACGTAACTGCAAAAAAGTTTGGACATACTGGAAAACAGCTCTAGCATCTAGCTTATAGTTATTTTTAAGGGCTTCAAAAGGAAGAATATCAAAATCCTGTAAGAATTGAGTAACCAGGTATAACCTACACCTGAATCATTTATGGAATGTAGAAGGCACAGAGAAGATTGTTTTTGGAGATACAGTAGGAAATCTATATGCAAAGGTGGGCCTCTAAGGAGACCCTCAAAGAAACCCTACTAAGGAATTACCAGTGTGCAAGCTGTGTAGTTTGTTCCGCATGATAGTAGTGTAGCGCTACCCCCGCAGGAGCCACTTGAATAATACTGGTTCTTTACTCTGCCTTCTGAACTCTAAGAACAGGCCCAACCCCACTGGCACACCTGCAATAATATAATGCAAATACCACAACAACTGACACAGATTATGATGAAAGCAAAAAAAGGTAAATTTTACTGTATGACTGCTTAACTACTTCAATACCGGCACTTAGAACACTTTCCGCCTAGACCAATTTTCAGCTTTCAGCGCTGTTGCATTTTGAATGAGAATTGTGCGGTCGTGCGACGCTGTACCCAAACAAAGTTTTTATCATTTTGTTCCCACAAATAGAGCTTTCTTTTGGTGGCATTTGATCACCTCTGCGTTTTTTTATTCTTTGCGCTATAAATAAAAAAAGACCGAAAATTTGGGGAAAAAATTTTTTTTCTTTGTTTCTGTCACAAAACTTTGTATAAAGTACATTTTCTCCTTCACTGACGGGCACTGATGTGGCTACACTGATGAGGCTAGACTGACAGACACTGAGGAGGCAGTACAGATTGGCACTGATGAGGTGGCACTGATAAGTTTGCACTGATGATGGGGCACATATGCAGCACTGATGGACGGCACTGATAAGCAACACTGATGGGCACTAATACGTGGCGTTGATATGCGGCACTGATGGACACTCATAGGCGGCACTGATAGGTGGCACTGGGCACTGATGGGCAGATAGGTGGCACTGCTGGGCACTGATAAGTGGCACTTTTAGGTGGCACAGGTGGGCACTTTTAGGTGGCACGGGTGGGCACTGATAGGTAGCACAGGTGGGCACTGATAGGTGGCACAGGTGGTCACTGATAGGTGGCACTGCTGAGCACTGGTGCATAAAGCACTGTTAGGGATGGCACTGACAGGCATCATACAGTGCCATCCCTACAGTGCATTGTATTGCCCTTACCTGGTGGTCTAGTGGGGGCTCCCTGGTGGTCCTGGGCGGCCTCCATGTGCCCTCCCTGGTGGTCATGGGCAGCCTCCTCACGGTGTCCTGAGGGGGGCTCCCTGGTGGTCCTGGGCAGGCTCCCTGGTGGTCCAGTGGGATGATCCTGAGGGTGGCTGCACTGATAAACATTCAGCGCAGCCCCCCCCTCATCAGGAGAGCAGCCGATCGGCTCTCCGCTGCTCAGGACTGCAGACCTGAGCAGAGGAAAAGCCAATAAACGGCTCTTCCTATTTACACTGTGATCAGCTGTGATTGGTCAGGGCTGATCACATGGTAAAAGGCTTCCACGGAAGCCTTTCACCTCGGTCGGTAATGCGGTGGGTCAGACTGACCCATGGCACCACCAATCGCCGCGATGCGCGCCCCTGCGGACGCGCGATCATCCTGAGGACGTCAATAGACGTCCAGTCAGGATAATGAAGCACCCGCCCGGACGTCATTTCTCAATACGTAGGGCAGGAAGTGGTTAAAGGAGAATATGACAACAGTCATAGTGAATAGACAACAAGTGAGTATGGTAAGGTATAATAAACAAAGAGTTATGGTTATATGTTCTAGAAAAAATCAACTACGTCTGCTCCTGGAGGGCCCCTTTAAGTCAAATGGCCACAAGAGCAGAGGTAATTCTTGAGATTGGTAGAACGAGCAATTATGCTATTAACTTCAAACAGTATTTAACAACCCCAACAGATTGGGCTATATGAGTCCAGGCAAAAGGAGGATTTAGGAATGACTTTATCTCTGATGTGTCAGTCCCCTCTCTCCTTCATCCTACCACCACACTCCCAGCCTTAATACCTGACCCAGTGCACTGAATGAACCTCCAGTGTGGACCCACTTGCCGGTGTAGCGTCGTTTTTTGAAACCCCACACAAATGGAAACCGGAAGTGACGTTCTGTGGCTACCATATTGCTACACCCGCACTCGTCCACACTAAGGATACAGAGACAAGCCCGGCAAGCGGACATGTTGTTACACCCACCGGAGTTTTTGATTTCACATTTATTTTTAACAGTAAACGGAGCATACATACTGAAATACATTATATAGAAATACGTGACACTGTTTTCATGTTATATTTTAAAAGCAGCGTCAAGCCTGCTGATCTCACTGCTCAGTTAATGTCACAGAACACCGCTGATTTTAAAATATAACATGAAAACTGTGTCACGTATTTCTATATAATGTATTTCAGTATGTAAGCTTTGTTTACTGTTAAGAATAAGTGTGAAATAAAAACTCAGGTGGGTGTAATAAGATGTCCCCTTGCCACCTTCTCTTTCTATCCTTACTGTGGACGTATGTGGGTGTAGCAATATGGCGGTGACGGAACGTCACTTCCAGTTTCCACTTTTGTGGGGTTTCAAAAAAGGACACTACACCGGCAACTAATGTCACAAACACTAACAGGACTCTGCAGTTACTTTACAGTGGTGCACTTGTAGATCTTCTTATAACAAAGTGGACTCAGTACATCCAAATGGTCAAACGGCAATCAGTATTGTAATCCCAAAGGGGGGGGGGGATGAATAGGCACTTTGTTACTGCCAGGGAGAACGCCACTGGATTGCAGTTCTTTGTAACTTTAAATAGCAGAAGAGAAAGGGCTAATGCAGAGTTCACAGCTATGAGGCATTGGGCTTGTAGCCCTCTCACCCACTCCAGCGCCAGCAAGGCCGCGAAGGAAACACCTCTGTATTCGTCCTGACAAGTGTCCGACCGACACTGGCCCACTGGGACATACACACTGTTCAGGGTGCTTAAGAGGTCCTCTGGATTCTCCGTTAGGTCTGGGAATTCCCCGCCAGCTCCCCGTTACAGTAGACAGAATCCCCTGCATTCCAAACAGCAGCACTTGGTCCTGTGTCCTGACTCCTTCCTCCCTCGTGGTGGCTCTGACTCCTCCAGGAAGCTTCCTCTGGTAAAACTCCCCTCTCTGTTGCAAAGGCTGCTGGAATCTGCAGTCCTCAATCCATATATTACAATGCATTAGCCTCTGTTAAAGACTCCATTTCCCAGAGTTCCTTTCTGCTGATCTCATCTTTCTTGACTGGTTGAATTCAGTGTACCAATCAATAATCAAGGGAAAATAGCATAGTAGGTTGTCTCCCTGCAAGTTTTTGTGAGAAACAAAAAGGGAGGGGCAAACTCACTCTTCAGCTGACAAGCTCTGTACAATGAGAGTTATGGTCAGCTTGGCGCAAAAACTCTGATAACTGCTACAGTAGTGTTGCAGGAGAGGCAGGCCGAGGTCATCTGAGGGTTTATACCTACATAGAATGCCTTTTTGTGTTGTTTCCAAACAAATCGAGGAACGCACTGTTAGAGGGTACGCAAACAATAAGATTGGCTGGTCACTGGCAAGACTCTTGCAAAATACAAAAATTTAGGGAGCAGCATTATCTTCACAGCTGTAATACTACTGATCCATGAATTGATGCTTTTTAGGATAGTTCACTTGGTAGAGAGCTTTGTAGGTTGGAGTAAGGGGAACTCCCAGGTGGAATAGGTCCAGGAGAAACCAAAGGAGCTTTGAAGCATCTGTACCATTGCTGTGGGCAAGGAGAGGCCTTCGACTTTGCTTTGTTGACGTACAAGCTTGGTAGATTATCAAAATGCCTCAGAATAGGCATGTGGTTTGGGGAGAGAGATCATGGATATTGTCCACATTAATAAAGCATGGTCTATGAAAAGACAGAGTTTGTGATGATATCCTGATACCTCTATCCCCATCTCATCCAAAATAAGCCTAATAGCTTGAGCTAATGGTTCAATCAGAACAAACAAGAACAGCGAAACGTGTGCTGTTGAGGAGCTATAAGGCATTATAATCCAAGTGAGAAAATGAGGATCAAAGCCCCAACACTAAAGTTGCCACCTCATCCCTTTAAAACCGAACACACATGAATTACGCAGGTTCTGTGGCTGATTAAGGTAATTAAACTCACTTGGTGCCTTATCTGCATTAAATTAGCCCCAGAACCTGAGTAATTTATATGTGTTTGGGTTTAAGGGGATGAGGTAGCAACCCTACGCCAGCACTGCAAAACAAAGTGCAGGTAGGGGATTCACATAATACACGTTTTGTGAATGGACTAGGGGGTGGGGGGGCTGGACAACAACACCAGTTCTGCAGTCCTATACCCAGAGTGGGTACAGTGGGAGCTGCACTATTGGGCATAAAGATAAGAACTGATTTTTAAAGTACAATGCACTGATCCAACATTTGATTTCACTTCCCAAAATCTCTGTGTCCAGAGTTGGGAGGAGTGGATTGAGTGTGTTTAACCTCTTGCCACCCCAGAAGACAAATGTGTGATGGCAGAGGGTAGGTTCTAAACACCCACATGCCATACATATGGATTGCTGTATGGCCGATTTATTGTGAACGGAGACTGAGATGTGAGACAGCTTTGGTCCCTGCTAATTATCAGTAGCTGGCAGGACTGGCTCCCGATCATGTGACCACTGTGACAGCCAATCGCAGTGGACACGTGATACACAGATATTTCCCTCTCTCCGGCATTCAGAACTTTTTAAAGGGATGCCAGGTGGGATAGGGTTAATTTATGGATCCATGGTACCTTTTTCCACTTCAACAATAGTTCAAAAACGCTTCTGCTTCCCATCCTAGAAACTGAATCAATAAGTTCATATCTCTAGCATCTAACCAACTGTTGCTTTGATTGTTCCCCACTCTTCTGTTTGTTTGGAATGAGCAATATTCATTAGTTGCAGTCATGTACACTGCTCTATGTACACTACATAGTCCATAGTCCATCTCAGGAGCGAGAACGAGAGGGTGGCTATGTTCCTGCATACAGTGGGACCATGGAAAATTAACATAGCCACCCTCTAACAGGACGTCACATCACAGAAGCAAAAAGTAAAAAAATAATTTGGGGATATGGAGGACGTTGAGAGCAATAGAAGTTACTTCTAAGAGTTAAGAACATAAACCAGAGTTTAGTGTTGCTTTAACATGCGTAGCGGTATAGCAGAATAATGTGTTTCGGCCCTTAATGTTTTTCCTTAATACTTGCAACTCCTACCTTTGGGAGCGGTCAGACAGAATGAAAGGGAGACAGGGGTGCTTCTATGATTGGTACCCTAAGTAATGAAGTGGCACAGGTTGTTGCCCATGGAGAATGTTGGATGTGATCACAATGGTCAGACACATAGTATAGTATGTGCAGATTGGGGCTTTTAATGAATGTGTAGCACCCTCTAGCTAGTGTGTTAGGTGTAAATAGGTTTTTCTTAGAATAGGCAAATTGGTGTGCCTCGGGGAGACTGGATTGCTCAGCAAGCAGTATCTCTTGTGCCTCCCCCTGTTTTCTGGAACCTTGGAGAAGTTTCCAGATGCAGTGGTAGAGGCTAGAAGGGGCTGTTTGGAATATGAGGGCCCCAGTCAATCCCCAGCAGAGAGGGGCTGGAAGAACGTAGGCCACCTCATACAGTAAATAGACATGAGTCATACCAGCAAGGGCAGTCGGGTGGAAGATGGAGATGGAGTGTTGAGGAGGCTGTGGGTTACTAGGCATAGTGGGTGTACATAGAAGAACTGAGTTGGGCGCCAGACACTTTGATGATGCAGAATAAAAGAGATTTATTTTTCTCTTCAAGAACTGGGGAGAGGGTTAGGGAGAGGACACCGCTTGGATGGGTGCAATAGCACTTAGCAGACTCCGAGACTCTTTGAACGTGACTCTTAAGGTAGCGATAAAGTCCAACAGGCCTTCCAACAGCCTTTGCCTGACTAGAACTGTTTGCCTGTACTCTGAACTTGAATGTTGGATGATGCACATACCGACTTGGTATCCCCGTTGTGCAGATCTGGCCTCCATCTCATAGCCTCGCGCTGTAGCTGCACGAGTTTACACTCACCATCTCCCAACAAGACTTCCTGGACTCCCACTGCCACTAGGTTCCTTGTACTTCACACAGCCAACTGCTGTATATCTCAAGGGTCCCCACGCCAATTGCTGGGTCCCTTCCTCAGTTCTTCAGCACAACTGCTGAATTCTTTTGCAAGCGTCAACCATGCTATCTGGGTTCCTAGCTCGACTTCTGCTGAGACTTTTCCACTTTTGCACTATCCCCCAGCTAGTAAAAAAGGCTGCTCTAGTACTCTCTCAGACTTCAAACCTGGCCTCTGATAACAGGAGCATTGTACCTCGTAGGCGACAGCTTCCCTTTTACCTCTGACCCTGGTTAACACTCTGCCTCTGGCAACAGGAAAGATTGTCTTCCATGAGAACTCTGTCCCTTCACCTCCAACATTGAAAGGGGTTCTCCGGCCGGCAACTCGGTTAGGCTTCCGACATGAAGCCCCAACCCTCCTCTGTTGCTGCTGTTGGTCCTGGGTAGGCCTCAGACTGCCTAGCAACCAGGAACTCCTGGATAGGCCTCAGGCTTCTGGCCTAGCAGCCAGGAGCTTTTAACACACATCCACCGAGACAGCTGTCCAGGTGGCACAGAACAGTGATCACCTGACTCCTCCCAAAATATATGGGCTCTCACAGCAGGCCATGGGGCCCAAGGAAACCCCCGCCCATTGGCTGGAGTAGCCTATCATTCATATTCCAAGTTCATGTACATGTTATCATTCCAATGCCATCAGCACCAGTGCCACCTAATGGCAGAGGAGAAAGATGCACCAAAACCAGAGTTAGGAAAGAATCAGGAGATCCCCTAACAATTTGGCCAGGCTATTTACCACCCAGCAAACTAAATTTAACAGCACCCCCACTGTAAACCAGGGTGCTACAACTGTATATAGGAAATGTTGTCCCTGGAATTGTTCTGAAGTCAAGTGGGCATCCCATAATTCCCAATCCCCATCCAAGTTCTAAAACAAAGTACTCTGACTCTGGGTGCCTGTGGAAGTTCGGTGTGCCTGGCTGTGCAGGGTGGGTTATCCCATTCTACTTGCAGCTCCATAGGGGGTGCGCTACAGGTGTAATACTGCTATGCAGGTGACACAAATTGTGCAGGTATCGCTGACACCAGGGAACCTGGGGAACATGCCCCTGGTACCCAAACTTAGCGACACCCATGGCAGAGGATATTTCCAGGCACAATGTAGTGTTGATCCAGGGATAAGAGAGGGATATTTGATGTATTACTGTCAAGGGTCTCAGTACCCCAGCTGGTCAGACACTAATGGCTGCATCTCTTGCCCATTAGGGGTTTGTCCAATGAGACCCCTGACCTATAAAGGGTGACTCAGTGCTCTATGAAACAGGATCTTCAGAAAAGAACAGATGAGGGAAAGCGCCTATCCCAAGAATCTTCTCAACCAGGACTCAATGTCTGCTCTGGCTCAGCCCTGTAGATAGTGATAAATATATGATGAGAGGTGCCAGCTGAGTGCTCCATTTGGGAACATGTGTGATATACTGAATAGGTCATATATACTGTAGGTAATATACTATATATGTCATATTTGTATACGTGATATATTATATATGTCATATCTATATAGGTAGTATACTGTATGTCATGTTGTTTCAATTATTTTTATTCAATAAAAAAAGGACATAACAATAATACAAGACAATCAAAGACCCAGGTACAGTGCCTTGAAAAAGTATTCATACCCCTTGAAATTTTCCACACTTTGTCATGGTACAACCACAAACGTAAAAGGAGCTTGGAATGAAATGGATAAGCGCAGGGCATACATGACAGGGTGGAAGGGGAACCTTACAGCGTGGGGTTAATCATGTAATAAGTGCTTAAGTTATGGTGATATAGAGAGGATTGTAGGAGCATAGTTTGCAGGCAGGGGTGTGACAGAATCAGTTGGAGAATTGGAGCCAGCAGATGAACGTCCATCTGTCCGTCTTGTGGCCGAGCTGAAGGTATCGGCATGGCATTGTAGCCAGGTGCCGGACCTGCTAGATGTGGAGGAGCAGGTTCAGCCACTGCCTTAACCTGCCCCATTAGTACGGACTCGGAGGTCCAAGCCTCCGGAGCACCTCAGGTGACTACCCCTGGGGTACACCAACACATGGGGAGCCTCAGCCGGGACCCCACAGGCCCGCCAGATAAGCGTCCATCTCCTGCTGAGAGTGGGGATATGAGAGGAAGTCCCATCACTGGCAAAGGCCGTGAGTGGGTGGCTGGCTCTCTGGGCGAGGTTCCTGGAGGGGTGTCAGCCCAGTGCAGGAGCATTTCAGCAGTGGGCACTGGCCTGTCTCATGTTGCGGCCAGCAGCCCCTTATCTCTACAGAAGGGTCAGCGTGAAGTCGCATGGATCACATGCTGTCGGCGGCCCGGGATCAGCATGGCCTGCTCGGGGCAAGGTATTGTCAGGCTTCATTACTAGCCAAACTGGATGGAGACATTGCGTTCTTACTGCTACCAGTCCACCCTCAGTGTTTCTTTTGTTTAGGTCGCCATGGGCAAGGTTCTTCCTTTGGGGTTCATTGCCTTCCTACAGGATTTTGAGATGTTCAGTCGTTGCTTAGTGGGTTGGTTTGGAAAAGGTTGGGTATATACTCTGTTATCCCTTCTTAAATGATTTCTTGTGTACCGGGCCACCGGATTTCTGAACTGTTTTGGTGTTCCGCAGGCCCCCTTTTTTAGGTTTGGAATCTGTCATTGGCACCTGTTTTCCTGGGTATTCTGATTGATTCGGAAGGCTAGGGAATATAGGGGTTTTGTTTCTTATAAATGAGGTGGGTTTTAGAGAGTGGACATTGACCTTTCTTGTTGTCTTTCTTTGTTCTGGGTGTTTCAGCTTCTGCTGTGGGTCACAAAAGAGCAGGTCTTTACTTTTTTATTCAAATGTTCTGAAGTGCCAGCTTTTACTAAGGCCTTTATGGTTCTATGGGCGCTGAATGGCTACCGCAGGGGACGACGGTGGCATGACTGTGGACTTCTGGTGTCCTTTTTTCTGCAGAATCCCTTTCTGAAACACGTGCGATGAGTCCCTTCAAGTAGGTGGGAGGGTTTTTTTGTGCAGGCACACTACGGTACGCCCTTCCTCCCACCCCTCCCACCTTTTTAGTCAGTATGCAAATAGGGGTATGCAGCTTTCTTGTTCTAGGGGTAATTGTTTACTGGGTTTCCCTATTATTGCTGCAGAGAAGTTGTTTGGGTTCGTCAGAGTGGGCATGGCCCATCGTTGGGGACACACTGTATGGTTTCGTGCTGTCAAAATCTGCACCTTGCTACTGTCTTCCCGCATTTCTATCTATCAGACAGTTTTCTCCCACCCTCCCTCCCTTCTTTGTTTTGGTTTTGGGGAGCCTCATGCTTTCTCAAGCTGTTGGGGTATTTGTAGTGGGTTTTCTGGTTTTATGTTGTTAGCTTGCCGTTCAATATTTTGGTCCTTTTATTGCTGGTTAAATAATTGTGAAAAATTGTGTGTTGGGCTCATCTGAGGTATGGGTGTCCCTTCCTAACTGTTGAAAATTGTGGGTTGGGCCCATCTGAGGTATGGGTGTCCCTTCCTAGCAATACAGTGGTAACATCGGGGTATTAATTAGGTTGTATCTGGTAGTATATAAGTGGTCAATTGTCCCTGAGCCGGTGTAGTTGCGGCTGGGGGCCTTTGATTGGGTGGCAGATACAACAAATTAATTGTGGATATATAGGCTCTCAAAAACCTCAGACCTTATTTCTTGTTATAGCAGCAGGCAGTGGGTCTATTGGGTCTTTGAAGGTTGTATCTGGTAGAATATAAGTGGTCAATTGTCCCTGAGCCGGTGTAGTTGCGGCTGGGGGCCTTTGATTGGGTGGCAGATACAACAAATTAATTGTGGATATATAGGCTCTCAAAAACTTTAGACCTTATTTCTTGTTATAGCAGCAGGCAGTGGGTCTATTGGGTCTTTGAAGGCGGTGTTGGTTAAATAAGTGTGGAAAATTGTGGGTTGGGCCCATCTGAGGTATGGGTGTCCCTTCCTAACAATACGGTGGTAACATTGGGGTATTAATTAGGTTATATCTGGTAGTACGTAAGTGGTTAATTGTCCCTGAGCTGGTGTAGTTATGGCTGGGGGCTTTTGATTGGGTGGCAGATACAACTGGTTAATCGTAAGTATATAGGCCTTCTAAGACCTTAGACCGGGCATGAGCTGAAGTTGGTTTATTTGAAATGCATTGACTGTGTTACATTCATTAAACTTGTTTTCTTGGGAATGTTGTATTTAATAATTTGTAATAAAAGGCTGCTATGGCAGGTCTTTCTGTCCTTTTGTTTGTCTTGTAAGCTACCATTGTTTGTTCAATTTGGTGCTTGGTTGTTTTTATTTGTTTATTACAGGTGTCATATGGTGCCTCGTCTGTACATTGGGTCTGCTTATGTTTCTGGGGATCTGGGAGATGAGACATCAGCCCCTTTGTGAGGCGATTGGGCGACTGGGTCTGAGGTGAGTAGCATGGGGTCCACCAATTTTTCTAGGTTAGATAGGCCACAGGAAGGCTTCATTTTTCACGGGGGGGTTGTAAAGTTTGCATCTGATCGATGTGGGAACTTCTCCGAGATGTTAAAATCATTAGGCACTTGGAGTTGTGGATTTACACCTAGCAGTACCTGTGGGGTGATGAGGTTTATCGCAATGAGGTGGTTGCTGAGGTTGTAAGATAGGATCTGACGTGTCTTTCAGGTTTGGGGGGCACGCAAGTGTAAGGTTTCACACTTGTGTCGCTGTGATGGTCTCGGTTTGGGGTCCTTGAAAGGGTGGAAAATCTGGTGTTTTCGGAAAAAGGTGGGGTACCATTGTTGGTATGGTGCCCTCTAGTTAGTGGTCCAATAATAGTGACCAGGCCATGGTAGACCAGTAAGGTGTCTGAGGTCAGCTGGGATTGCCCCTGAGGCGGTGTCTTGCGGCTGGGGGCATATCTTAGCTAGTGGGTACCACAGACACAATATTTCAGTAATATGGTACCTTCAAGGACTTCAAACCCAAGTTGACCTGTAATATTATGTTTTGTTACTTATTTATTCATATGTTGTTTATAATAAAAGGCCTTACGTCCATTTAATCCCACTTTGAGTCAAGTGTTTTATTGGGTAGTGGGAGGTATAGCCTGAGAGGCGGGCCAGAGGTTATTGGTAATTGGTGACCTCTGATCTACCCTAGTCATGTATTTTAATGGGATTTTATGTGATAGACCAACACAAAGTGGCACATAATTGTTAAGCGGAAGGCAAATGATAAAAGGTTTTCAAATTTTTTTACAAATAAATATGTGAAAAGTGTGGCGTGCATTTGTATTCAGCCCCCTGTACTCTGATACCCCTAACTAAAATCTAGTGGAACCAATTGCCGTCAGAAGTCACCTAATTAGTAAATAGAGTCCATCTGTGTGTAATTTAATCTCAGTATAAATACTGCTGTTCTGTGAAGCCCTCAGAGGTGTGTTAGAGGACCTTAGTGAACAAACAGCATCATGAAGGTCAAGGAACAGGACAACTATTAGTCATACACTCCACAAATCTGGCCTTTATGGAAGAGTGGCAAGAATAAAGGCATTGTTGAAAGAAACCCATAAGAAGTCCTGTTTGCAGTTTGCGAGAAGCCATGTGGGGGGCACAGCAAACATGTGGAAGAAGGTGCTCTGTTCAGATGAGACCAATATTGAACTTTGAACTAACACTGAACATCACACTGAACACACCATCCCCACCGTGAAACATGGTGGTGGCAGCATCACGTTATGGGGATGCTTTTCTTCAGCAGGGACAGGGAAGCTGGTCAGAGTTGATGGAAAGATGGATGTAGCCAAATACAGGGCAATATTAGAAGAAAACCATTTAGAGTCTGCAAAAGACTTGAGACTGGGGCAGAGGTTCACCTCCAAGCAGGACAACAACCCTAAACATACAGCCAGAGCTACAATGGAATGATTTAGATGAAAGCATATTCATGTGTTAGAATGGCCCAGTCAAAGTCCAGACCTAAATCCAATTGAGAATCTGTGGCAAGACTTGAAAATTGCTGTTCACAGACGCTCTCCGTCCAATCTGACAGAGCTTGAGCTATTTTACAAAGAAGAATGGGCAAAAATGTCACTCTCTAGATGTGCAAAGCTGGTAGAGACATCTAATTGCAGCAAAAGGCGGTTCTACAAAGTATTGACTCAGGGGGGCTGAATACAAATGCACCCCACACTTTTCAGATATTTGTACAAAACCTTTGAAAACCATTTATTATTTTCCTTCCACTTCACAATTATGTGCCACTTTGTGTTGGTCTATCACATAAAATCCCAATAAAATACATTTACGTTTTTGGATGTAACATGACAAAATGTGGAAAATTTCAAGGGGTATGAATACTTTTTCAAGGCACTGTATATGTCATATACAGTATCTCACAAAAGTGAGTACACCCCTCACATTTTTTGTAAATATTTTATTCTATCTTTTCATGTGACAACACTGAAGAAATGACACTTTGCTACAATGTAAAGTAGTGAGTGTACAGCTTGTATAACAGTGTAAATTTGCTGTCCCCTCAAAATAACTCAACACACAGCCATAAATGTCTAAACCACTGGCAACAAAAGTGAGTACACCCCTAAGTGAAGATGTCCAAACTTGGCCCAAAGTGTCAATATTTTGTGTGGCTGCCATTATTTTCCAGCACTGCCTTAACCCTCTTGGGCTTGGAGTTCACCAGAGCTTCACAGGTTGCAACTGAAGTCCTCTTCCATTCCTCCATGACGACATCACGGAGCTGGTGGATGTTAGAGACCTTGCGCTCCTCCACCTCCATTTTAGGATGCCCCACAGATGCAGTGGTCATCCTGGAGATGTGTTTTGGGTCGTTATCATGTTGGAATACTGCCCTGCGGCCCAGTCTCCGAAAGGAAGGGATCATGCTCTGCTTCAGTATGTCACAGCACATGTTGGCATTCATGGTTCCCTCAATGAAGTGTAGCTCCCCAGTGCCGGCAGTACTCATGCAGCCCCAGACCATGACACTCCCACCACCATGCTTGACTGTAGGAAAGACACACTTGTCTTTGTACTCCTCATCTGGTTGCCGCCACACATGCTTGACAACATCTGAACCAAATAAGTTTATCTTGGTCTCATCAGACCACAGGACATGGTTCCAGTAATCCATGTCATTAGTCTGCTTGTCTTCAGCAAACTGTTTGCAGGCTTTCTTGTGCATCATCTTTAGAAGAGGCTTCCTTCTGGGACAACAGCCATGCAGACCAATTTGATGCAGTGTGCGGCATATGGTCTGAGCACTGACAGGCTGACCCCCCACCCCTTCAACCTCTGCAGCAATGCTGACAGCACTCATACATCCGTTTTCCAAAGACAAGCTCTGGATATGATGCTGAGCATGTGCACTCAACTTCTTTAGTCGACCATGGTGAGGCCTGTTCTGAGTGGAACCTGTCCTGTTAAACTGCTGTATGGTCTTGGCCACTGTCCTGCAGCTCAGTTTCAGAGTCTTGGCAATCTTATTATAGCCTAGACCATCTTTATGTAGAGCAACAATTCTTTTTTTCAGATCCTCAGATAGTTATTTGCCATGAGGTGCTATGTTGAACTTCCAGTGACCAGTATGAGAGAGTGAGAGCGATAACACCAAATTGAACACACCTGCCCCCTACTCACACCTGAGACCCTGTAACACTAACGAGTCACATGACACTGGGGAGGGAAAATGGCTAATTGGTGTACTAATTTTTGTTGCTAGTGGTTTAGACATTAATGGCTGTGTGTTGAGTTATTTTGAGGGGACAGCAAATTGACACTGTTATACAAGCTGTACACTCACTACTTTACATTGTAGCAAAGTGTAATTTCTGCAGTGTTGTCACAGGAAAAGATATAATAAAATATATTTACAAAAATGTGAGGGGTGTACTCAGTTTTGTGAGTATATATTTATATATATATATATATATATATATATATATGAGATACTGTATATGTCATGTTTATATACATATTATACTGTAATGCCATGCCAATATATGTGATATACTGAAAGTATTGTGTGTATATAAATGATATCCTTTATCATCAGGAGGTTTAAATAACCAGGAAGAGAGGAAAGTTTTGCTCTGGCTTGGGACTCAAGAGCCATCAGCCTGAGAGCTGACGTATGGAAGTTTGCTTATGGACTGTGACCAAAGGTTTGCATTGTCTATGTTTTGTGGGTGTCTGGGAGAAGCCCTGCACCGCTCAGTTAGGAAAACTGAAATGTTTAGCTAGTGCCTGGGTGGCAAGGGTTTATTTCCTGTTTCGTTTATTTTGATTTTTACACGCAACCTTTTAAATAAACCTGGCTACAAGTCAAATTTTAAGAAAAACTGCCATTTGGACTACCTTTTTCCAGGGAAGGTGATTCCCATTGCGCTACCCCCCCCCCCACAATATATATATATATAAAATATACTGTATATGTCATGTCTATGTACTTGCTATACAGTATATATGATATTTCATGCACGTTTATTTATTGGTATTGATTTTTAAAACATTACTAATATTGATGATTTCTATGGATATAGTTCATTGGGATTGACATTTTTGGATCACTCTGTCTGAAGTATTGGACTTTGATCTGGGAACATGCATCTACCATCTGGAGGAAACCCCCTTTACTGCCCATGTATGCAAGCCAATAAATCGGCTATATTTACCATATCTTCTATGAACTTTGAATTGTAAGTAAGTGATGAAGGCATTCCTAACATATGTGACCTATAATTACATTCTTTTTGACCCATGCTTTCTAATTTTGATGTATTAAATGTTTTTACGTGAGATATAATTTGTTTATTGTAAATAAAACTTAGAAAATTACCTTTTAACAGATTGAATAAATGTATATGAAGTAATTCTCATGGCAAGATATTCTTAGGGCTCATTTACACTTGACTCTTGTAAAGACTGCGTAAAGTTGCAATGACAATTAATTTTAACGCAACTGCACTGTAGCTAAGGTGCAGCACCTATGTTGTAGCTCGCCACAATGCATGCCAAATTATGGTAGCGTGTCGTGATGTTTAAAAAATTTTGGGATTAGGGTGCGTTAGCCGTCATTCATTTCAAAGGGCTTTTTTCATGCAACACATAACACACATGTGTTAATAGGCCCTTAGGTCTCATGCACACAGGCCCAGGGGGCCATATACCATCCAGAAGGAGTGTATTTCTTCCCCTGGGAGGAAAAGACATTTGCCTACAGCCACCACCAGCTGCCTGTACAAATCAATGAAAGGCTGACAAATGATGCAGATGTTTGGATATAACTGCACAATGGAGTGATTACATGCACACAGGGACAGATGAGCGGCCTTGGGTACAGACAGTCTGGGGTGGACAAATTTGTTCCTTCTAAGGCCTCATGCGCACAGGACGTTAAAAAAATAAAAACGGTATAAAGATGTCTGTGCTTTTTTGAGCGTTATTTATTTTTTTCAATGGGCTCAAAAACGTTAAAAACGCTGGTGAGCCGCGTTTGAGTGTTTGAACGTTTTTACAGCTGAAAAACTCCTTTCAGAATGATCTGGTCTTGGATTTTTTTATAGCCAAAAAACTCCCCAGCCAAAAACAGTTGATAACAGCCTATGAGTGCAGAAACAGATAGGATAACATGCTGGAGAGTTTATTGACTGTAGGAAAAAACGTCTGAAGCCAAAAACTGCAGTTGTAGAAACGTCCAAAAACGTCCTGTGTGTAAGAGAAGAGGCCTTAATGTTGTACAGCCCTCTGCGCACATGTGCAGTCCCAAAATCCCATCCTCATAAGTGAAGGACATTTGCTAAAAGTGATGGTGAGACCTTCTCAATATAGAAAAGTACAGTATACACAGTATCTCACAAAAGTGAGTACACCCCTCACATTTTTGTAAATATTTTATTCTATCTTTTCCTGTGACAACACTGAAGAAATTACACTTTGCTACAATGTAAAGTAGTGAGTGTACAGCTTGTATAACAGTGTAAATTTGCTGTCCCCTCAAAATAACTCAACACACAGCCATTAATGTCTAAACCGCTGGCAACGAAAGTGAGTACACCCCTAAGTGAAAATGTCCAAATCGGGCCTAATTAGCCATTTTCCCTCCCCGGTGTAATGTGACTCACTAGTGTTACAAGGTCTCAGGTGTGAATGGGGAGCAGGTGTGTTCAATTTGGTGTTATCACTCTCACTCTCTCATACTGGTCACTGGAAGTTCAACATGGCACCTCATGGCAGAGAACTCTCTGAGGATCTGAAAAAAAGATTTTTTGCTCTACATAAACATGGCCTAGGCTATAAGAAGATTGCCAAGACCCTGAAACTGAGCTGCAGCATTGTGGCCAAGACCTTACAGTGGTTTAACAGGACGGGTTCCACTCAGAACAGGCCTCGCCATGGTCGACCAAAGAAGTTGAGTGCATGTGCTCAGCGTCATATCCAGAGGTTGTCTTTGGGAAATAGACGTATGAGTACTGCCAGCATTGCTGCAGAGGTTGAAGGGGTGGGTGGTTAGCCTGTCAGTGCTCAGACCATACGCCATACACTGCATCAAATTGGTCTGCATGGCTGTCATCCCAGAAGGAAGTCTCTTCTAAAGAAGATGCACAAGAAAGCCTGAAAACAGTTTTCTGAAGACAAGCAGACTAAGGACATGGATTACTGGAACCATGTCCTGTGGTCTGATGAGACCAAGATACATTTATTTGGTTCAGATGGTGTCAAGTGTGTGTGGCGGCAACCAGGTGAGGAGTACAAAGACAAGTGTGTCTTGCCTACAGTCAAGCATGGTGGTGGGAGTGTCATGGTCTGGGGCTGAATGAGTGCTGCCGGCACTGGAGAGCTACAGTTCATTGAGGGAATCATGAATGCCAACATGTACTGTGACACACTGAAGCAAAGCATGACCCCCCCCCCCCTTCGGAGACCGGCTGCAGGGCAGTATTCCAACATAACGGCCCCAAACACACCTCCAAGATGATCACTGCCTTACTAAAGAAGCTGAGGGTAAAGGTGATGGACTGGCCAAGCATGTCTCCAGGCCTAAACCCTATTGAGCATCTGTGGGGCATCCTCAAATAGAAGGTGTAGGAGCGCAAGGTCTCAGACATCCACCAGCTCAGTGATGTCGTCATGGAGGAGTGGAAAAGGACTCCAGTGGTAACCTGTGAAGCTCTGGTGAACTCCATGCCCAAGAGGGTTAAGGCAGTGCTGGAAAATAATGGTGGCCAAACAAAATATTGACACTTTGGGCATTTTCACTTAGGATTGTACTCACTTTTGTTGCCAGCGGTTTAGACATTAATGGCTGTGGGTTAACTTATTTTCAGGGGGCAGCAAATTTACACTGTTATACAAGCTGTACACTCACTACTTTACATTGTAGAAAGTGTAATTTCTTCAGTGTTGTCACATGAAAAGATAGAATAAAATATTTACAAAAATGTGAAGGGTGTACTCACTTTTGTGAGATACTGTATGTACACTCTACTACTACACCCTTATAATCTATTACCTATAATTTACATTTCCCAATGCAGGTCAGAGAATAAAATATGACCCTTGGTACTATAGGCAATAGACTTGTCTGGCAGCAAATGTTGGCATTACTATAGACATTGGACCCCCCTCCCCCCCTTGTCTGGCATTGCTGTACCAGGGAGAGTTGGCATTCACTAGCCCAGCCCTGTTCTTTAATATCACAATAGACCATTCTGTAGAATTGTCAGGAACTGGAAATCATTGTCCTGTGATAGGTTTTGTCTTCCTGGAAGGTGCCGATCTCTGTGTGCGGCAGGGGGTAGGTTCTGTATGCTTGTGCCCATCTCTGGGGAGCCAAAGCTGCGGAGTCAGGAAAGAGGTGGGGAAGGATCAATACCCAACAAGAGATGAATAATGCAAAGCAATTCAATCCATCCCTGTCTGCTGCCATCTCCCGCCTTCCCTCACCTCCTCCTGCTCTGGTTTTATCCACACTCCAGCTTACACAAAGCCGCTCACTGTTCCTGATTTCCAGGGACAATCTCCGGCAGTCAAGATTTGGCCCTGGAATTGTCTCTGCCTTTTAAATCCTGATCATTAGGGATGGGTGGAGTGATTTTTGGATGAATTGATTTTGATCCAAAAGTGGAAATGCTCAAAATTTACTCCTTGAACTGTTCAGCAATACTTGCAAAAACAATTATATATTTTTTTTTATTTGTAGGGAGTTCCTTTGTTCATATTTAGGGTCAATTTGTATATTTCACATTACGCATCACTTACTTACAAACTGACATCAATACAGATGTCATGCCACTTCCTCATAGTCTTCAAAAAACTGAGCTCCAAATATTTCCTCTTCTTAGTGCCTCCTCCGCAGACTTTTCCATTGAGATCAATGGTGCAACTATCCTTCCCTCCCCTCATGTCACCCGAATTGATTTGATTTTAAAATCTCACAAGCAGGACCCTCCTAACCCTATTGTATTGAATTGTATTGCAACTTTTTGTCTCCCTTTATGTTGTAAAGTGCTGCGTAAACTGTTGGTATTATATATATCCTGTATTCTAATAATAAAATGTCAGGTTGCTAAGCATAATCCTGGGTACTCTCCTCTCATTGCAGACCCACATTCAATCATAGCTCCCAACTGTCCCTGATTTCCAGTGACTGTCCCTGATTTGGAACAAAGTCCCTCTTTCCTCCTCATTTGTCCCTCATTTTGGTCTGATCTATATACAGGTGCATCTCATAAAATTAGAATATCATCAACAAGTTAATTTATTTCAGTAATTCAATTCAAAAAGTGAAACTCATATTTTATATAAATGTGTTACACGCAGAGTGATATATTTCAAGCATTTATTTTACCGCATTTTGATGATTATGGCTTACAGCTAGTGACAACCCAAAATTCTGTATCTCAGAAAATTACATAAGACCAATAAAAAAGGATTTTTAATACAGAAATGTTGGCTTACTGAAAAGTATGTCCATGGACAGTATAGTATGCACTCAATACTTGGTCGGGGCTCCTTTTGCATGAATTACTGCATCAATGCGGTGTGGCATGGAGGTGATCAGCCTGTGGCACTGCTGAGGTGTTATGCAAGCCCAGGTTGCTTTGAAAGTGGCTTTGAGCTCGTCTGCATTGTTGGGTCTGATGTCTCTCATCTTCCTCTTATCAATACCCCACAGATTCCCTATGGGGTTTAAGTCAGGTGAGTTTGCTGGCCAATCAAGCACAGTGATACCATGATCAGGTATTGGTACTTTTGGCAGTATGGGCAGGTGCCAGGTCCTGCTGGAATATGAAATCAGCATCTCAATAAAGCTGGTCAGCAGAGGGAAGCATGAAGGGCTCTAGAATTTCCCGGTAGAGGGATGTGCTAACTTTGAACTTGATAAAACACAGTGGACCAACACCAGCAGATAACATGGCTCCCCAATCATCACTGACTGTGGAAAATTTTGCATTTCAGTTGGAAATTAAGGCCCCAGAGTCTGGCGGAAGGGTGGAGAGGCACAGAAAGTTGCATAAGGTCCAGTTTGAAGTTTCCACAGTCAGTGATTATTTGGGGAGCCATGTCATCTGCTGGTATTGGTCCACTGTGTTTTATCACGTCCAAAGTCAGCGCAGACCTCTACTAGGAAATTCTGGAGCACTTCAAGATCAGATCAAAATTATTTTGTTCTGTTGTCGCAGGGCCCTTAAACAGTGTGGAGACGGAAGCATAGGCTGGTGCCTATGGTGCCTATTTGGTAATCCAGCAATTCAAAATACTAACAGCAACTTACAAAGCCCTCACCAACAATGCCCCCCAGCTACATCACCATCCTCATCTCAAAATATCACCCAAACTGTCCTCTTTGCTACTCCAAAGATCTCCTGCTATCTAGATCCCTCATCACTTCCTCCCAATCTCAGCTCCAGAACTTCTCCTGAGCCTCCCCCACACTCTGCTACTCCCTACCCCAATTTCTCTGGCTATCTCCTACTCTGTCCACCTGTAGTGATCCCTGAAAACTCATCTTTTCAGAGAAACCTATCCTACTTCTACCTAAAGACTGAACGTTTCTTTCTTCATCAACTCATCCCCCATAGCTATTACTTTTTGTGTTACTCGCCTTCCTTTTTAGATGGTAAGCTCTCATGAGCACTGACCCTCTTGTATTGCATTGTACTGTATCTATACAGTCTCCTTTTATTTTGTAAAGCACTGCTCAAACTGGTGGAACTATATTAATACTGTATAATTATTTCAATTTCTTTTGTATTTATTTTTTTTTACCTTTTTGTGGTTTTTATTCATTATTTATGTAGTGTTGCTTTAAAATGTTTTTAATTTTACATTGTTGTTATTGTCTGTTTTTTTTCTCTATGCCAATAAATATAAAGTAATGAGGCTGAATTTTTTGGCTGACAAACAGGTGAAGGATAGTCGATTGGAGCTTCCTTAACCCTCAGGCTGAAATATTTCATACAAGTTACTGTGTTTTGTTGCACATTAACGTGCATTGCGGTAAGGCAACCCATTCAGCTGGAGACATGCATACAAACTGAGTGATTTGTGCTTGTCCTATAATTAAAACTTTTTGGGAATTATCCCTAAGTTTGTAATGCAAGTTGTCACCCTATGAATCCCTATGGCTTATGGCTAATATCAAGAATATCAAGACAAATTCAGGCTCTAACTCCTGTTTCCATGTACAAGGGGCCATACCACAATAGTGATGTCACTATTGGCTCTGTCCTTCTAGGATGGCCACCTAAGTTCCCGTACTTAGCCCCCATTGACTCTTCAGCATTTAACAGTTTTCATTTCCCTATGCCTAACTGCGCTCAACGTGCAGAATCCCATTCTTTCTACCTGTTCCTGTTCACACTTAAGCACTCTGTCACCCTATGCTCTACACCCAACACTCAGAAAAGTACACAAGAGTTTGGGAGCATATTCAGGCATTTTTGTCTCTATAAACTTCAATGGAAGTGCCTATAAGTGTGTTTTTTTCACGCGTGTTTTTGCACGTTTTTGTGAATACAGAACTCCCCTCCTACGCTAGAGCAGTGTTTCTCAAACAGGGTGCACTGCAGTGGCACCATGAGATGCCATCTGCGTTCACCCAGGGTGCAACAAGCATGGGACCCAGTTTGCCCTGGATTAGCATCATGAGTTGCCATGGTGTGGATGAACCAGCTGCCAGCACCATAACAACCAATGATGCTCTAGGGCTAGGAAGCATGGCATCATTTGTTGCTATGGTGATGGTGGCCAACTTACCCGCACCATAGTAACACGTGACTCTTGTCCAGGTATGTAGGGCCGCCTCCAGCATTCAGGAGAAGATCCCATCCTTTGCCATGCTGCTGAAGCCAAACAGTAGGGCTCTAATGTGAAGAGGGGGCTATGCGATTGGGGGAGGCTCTGGACTGGGGGACATTTGAGGACTTTGTAATGGCGGGGCTCTGTGATGATGGGGGGACTCTGTTATGATGGGGACACACTGATTAGATGGGGGGCTCCAATGTGATGGGGGCCTCTAATATACATGGGCAAATCCAATATGATGTGGGGCTCTGATGTATAGGGGGGCTCTGCGGTGAAGATGGGGAACTTCTGACATTATGGGGACCTCTGATGTCATGGGGGACTATGATGTAAAGGGAGGGTCTCTGATGTGATGGGGAATCCTCTTATGTGAAGTGGCTTCTGATGAGAATTTAATGTCATCATGGAGGTTGTATGCATTGTTCCAGGCACAGGCCTCCCACTGATAAGTTCCATTTATGTTTTTAACATTTTAGACTGAGGTTCTTCACAATTTTGCTTATTTTCACTTCCACGACTGAAAAAAAATTGAGAACTTAAATTTTATTAATCCATGTCTGTATTATATGGGATTTCTTTCATATCTCTTTAGGGAAGCACATTTGAGAACAATTAAACAATTTCCTTTTTTAACTTTCTTCAAGCAACCAATTCTTTCTTTCAACTAAGCAATGTGATTGGCTGCTGTAGGTTTTTCTTTTAGGACTGCACACAGACGTAATAATTATACCCATAGCTACACTGGACCTTACAGTGGCACATAAATTACTTGCATTTATGCACGTTGAAATTCCTGATATAGATATTTGCACATAGCTATATTGATCCTGCTTGTACCCATGTAAGTATGTATGTGCCTTACCAGTGGGAACCCCGTAGAAGCTGGAAATCACTGTAGCAGGCACCGATATTACACTGATCTCCACTAGCTTTCAGGTTCCATGCCGAGAAGCTGTCCTGATGCATTATGAACACAGGAGGACAGCCGCTCAACACAGGCACCGTTTAGAGAATGCTGTGAATATTCTCAATGAATGCCTAGCATTCCCTGATTGGACGTGAAGGGGACGTCAAGCTTGACAAAGGGATGGCAAGCCATCGGCACAGCCACACATTGGTGCTGCATGATGGACCCTGTTCTTATGCACCCATTCTGTGTTATGATCTATCAAAGGCTGGACTAAGTGGTTTTAACATGTTAGTGTGCTGTGGCTTTAATAAATGACAACCATCTCCTAATTGTTTTGCGTGTTGTCATCCTGTCATATGCACTCCTCCTG
Organism: Glandirana rugosa; assembly: GCA_018402905.1. NCBI lineage: Eukaryota > Metazoa > Chordata > Amphibia > Anura > Ranidae > Glandirana > Glandirana rugosa. Next base: position 189,214 of record BLSH010250014.1, read on the forward strand.
GTGGAAACAACGGGTTAACACACATTGCGCAGGCGCAGTCCACCATTGTCATTATCAGGAATCCGGTATAAAAAGAGGCTGGAGGAGAATATATATATATATATATACTCCCTTGAGAAGTCCGGGGTGACGAGCACTGGACTGGAGTACACAAAGGGACTGCTTCAACCTTTGAAATGCCTTCTCTACCTCCGGACTCCATTTTACCATGACCGACCCTCTACCCTTCCTCAGGTCTGTTAGAGGGACGGCAATGGTGGCAAAGTCGGGAATGAAGAGCCTGTAGTATCCCGCGATCCCCAGGGACGCGCGCACCTGCTTCTTAGTTAGCGGTTGGGGCCACTTTTGGATTGCCTCAAGTTTATTGGTCTGTGGCTTCACCAACCCCCGACTAATAATGTGGCCAAGGTATTTAACCTTCTCCCTTCCTTAGGGAATCCACTACTGCCTGTACCCGGGGTAGATGAAATTCCCAATTGGGCCAATTGATGACTACATCATCCAGATAAGCTGCTGCATAGAGGCGATGTGGCCTCAACGTCCTGTCCATCATTCACTGGAATGATGCAGGGGCACCATGAAGACCAAACGGCATGCGCTTGTACTGAAACGACCCCTTGGGAGAGGAAAAGGCCGTCTTCTCCTTTGCTGTTTCTGTTAGTGGTATCTGCCAATAGCCCTTAGTTAGGTCTAGAGTTGTTATGTGCCTTGCATCTCCCAACCTGTCTACAAGTTGGTTGACCCGAGGCATTGGGTATGCATCAAACTTGGACAGGTTATTCAATTTTTTGAAGTCATTACAGAACCTGATGGTGCCATCTGGCTTTGGGACCAGCACTATGGGGCTCGACCAGCCACTGTGGGACTCCTCTATCACGTCCAACTCTAACATGTTTTTGATTTCCCTTGCAACTGCCTCACGCCTAGCCTCAGGTATTCTATAAGACTTCACATTTACACGAACATCTGGTTCCATAATTATGTCATGCTGGATCACTGAGGTCAGTCCGGGTAAAGGGGAGAAGAAGTCTCTATTTTTACTTAAGAACTCTTTAATGTCATTATGTTGCGCCACTGACAAGGTTTCTGTCATGGGAATTGCCGGGGTCATTGGTACCCTGTCCTTTTGAGGGGCTGGCACGGCCACTAATGTCTCTCTGTCCTTCCACGGTTTTAAGAGATTAACATGGTAGATTTGTTCAGGCTTCCTTTTCCCCAGCTGGTAAACCTTATAGTTTACCTCCCCTACTTTTTCCATAATCTCAAAGGGGCCCTGCCACTTTGTTAAGTATTTACTTTCAACAGTGGGGACTAGTACCAGCACTCTGTCCCCGGGGTTGAAAGTTCGGGTCTTGGCACCCCGATTATAAACCCTCCTCTAAGCTTCCTGGGCTCGCTCCATATGTTCCCAGACAAGGGGCAGAACAGCTGCGATTCGATCCTACATCCATGAGATATGCTCTATACGGGGTGGCCTCTCCTTTCCATGTTTCTTTTGCGACATCTAGCAGCCCCCTGGGAACCTCTAGTATGGCAAACATGAGATATGGTAGCAGGAAGTCCCAATTTCTCCCATCTTTATCCACCACCTTTTTCAACATACTTTTAAGGGTCTTGTTAAACCTTTCCACCAGACCGTCAGTTTGGGGGCGGTAAACAGAAGTACGGAGATGGGAGATTTTGTACAATTTGCACAATTCCTTGGTAACTCTGGACATAAAGGGGTTGCCCTGATCCGTTAAGATCTCCTTTGGGATCCCCATCCGACTAAACACCTGGACCAACTCCTTGGTAATAGTCTTAGCGGAGGTGTTCCGCAAGGGGATGGCTTCAGGATATCGTGTTGCATAGTCGAGTATGACCAGAATGTGCTGGTGGCATCGAGCAGACTTTACCACTGGCCAGATCCATGCCAATTCTCTCAAAATGGCTCTTCATTAATGGGCAGTGGGACAAGGGGGCTACGGAAATGGGGAGACAGGACAGTAATTTGACACTCAGAACATGATTTACAATATTCCCTGACCTCCACATGCAACCCAGGCCAGAAGAACCTCTGGGTTATTCTCTCCTTGGTGTTCTCTATACCCAGATGTCCCCCCATTACATGACCACGGGTCAGATCTAACATCATCTTGCGGAAGGGTTTGGGGACCACTAGCTGTTCTACTTTGTCCTCCCCGCGTTTTACCACCTGGTACAACAAATTATTTTTAAGACCCATATAAGGAAAAGACACCCCCCAATTAGGGTCCACAGGTTCCCCATCCATCACCTTCACGCTTTCTCTGGCTCTAAGGAGAGTAACATCACACAGTTGCTCTGTACAGAAGTCCTCTCTCCGGACCTCTAAGTCAGGTACTACATTTGGTTCATTGTCACAGTCAGGGTCAAAGACATTTCCTTGGTCAGTAGCCACAAGCTGGGAGCTATCTTTCGGCTCCTCTGGCTCCCCAGCCATTACAGGAAAAGGAAGAGGCTCTCCTTCTTCCTCAGTCCTGCCACCAATCTCTCCTTCCATTTGGCAAAAGGGTCTGGTGAGAACTCCCATGCCTCCTCAGCAGGGGGAGGTCTTTCCTCCAGGCTCTCTGTGCCCTCCCATAACCTCCAAAAATGGGGAAAATTACTCCCCACTAGGGCTCAATGAAGCAGGGAAACTACCACTCCCACTGAATGGGTCACTCTGCTGAAAGGGGTGTCAATTTCGTCCAGCACCGCCTGGTAGTCTCGAGTGTCCCCATGGATGCAAATGACCCCGACAGTGCTAGGGTGTAACCTTGACCTGATTTACACAGCTGCTTTTGACCAACATTATCACGCTACCAGAGTCAAGCAGCGCAGTAACGGGTTTCCCGTCAATAGCAATCACAAACATTTGCTTCTCTATGTGACTTGAACATGATGCTATACATGGGACCTGTGCAAAAAGAAAAATGCGTCTTTTCATATAAGCATTATCACATTGCATGGGTTCATCATTCAGGGGACAATTGACAGCAATATGTCCCAATGCATGGCATCGGTAGTACTGTATGTGCTCTATACCCAGTCCTCTCAAGGGTCCCCAAGACCTTCCTGGCTTCTTTGGCCAGTCTCCAGGTCTAGGGCCCATAGTCTCTTTCACCACAGCGGTCTTATCAAACTTCCCCATGCCCTTGACCCCTGGAACAGTCTTACCGGGTCTGCCAGGCAATCTTTCACCCCTGGATTCATTGGAGTGGGGCGTAGACAGGTGCAACAGGTCCTCAGCAGCACTGTATCTCTCCACGAGGTCCACCAGTTGGTTCGCCGTTTCAGGGTCCCCATGGCTGACCCACTTCCTCAAAGTAGCAGGGGGCGCATGCAGATACCGGTTCATGATCACACGCTCCACGATTTGAGGGCCTGGCAAAGTCTCTGGCTGTAACCACTTCCTTGTGAGATGGATCAAGTCAAACATTTGGGAGCGGGGTGGCTGGTCCATATGGTAGGTCCACTGATGCACCCGTTGAGCCCGGACTGCCATGGTGACACACAGGCGTGCAAGTATATCAATTTTTAGAGACTCATAGTCCTGGACTTTATTGGGCTCTAAATCAAAATAGGCCTTTTGGGGCACACCTGTCAGAAAAGGTGCTAGAAGTCCCGACCATTGTCCTTTTTGCCATCCTTCCCGCACAGTGACTCTCTCGAAAGCAGTGAGGTATGCCTCCACGTCATCCGCAGGTGTCATCTTCTGCAGATGGTAACTGGCACGGATCAAGTTTTGTTCCGCTGGCACAGGAGGAGCGGACCCCTTCTTTAACTCTACAAGAGTTTCTGCCTCTGTTTCTGCCTCTGTTTGAGGATGTTTTCCCAAAAAGTAGCACAAACATCAGGAGCAGCTCATAATACTCCATCTTCAATCTGCACTCTCTCTTCCCCCACAAGATACCAGGAAGTGAACAAGATGTGATGTAGAGGGGTGTGGTTGTTAGCCAATGCCAACGCTTCAAAAGCGCTTCAATAACGGCATTAGCGGAGCGATATTTTTAGCGCTAGTGTTTCTATAGCGCGGCAAAAATGCACACTTAGCTCATGTGGTTTTACAGGCTTTTTTACAATGCCTTGGTGTGAAAGGGGTCTTTAGGTGTCAGCATACCAAGACTTTTTGGACAATTTCATGCTCCCAACTTTGTGGGAACCGTTTGGGGATGGCCCCTTTCTGTTCCAACATGACTGCACACTAGTGCACAAAGCAAGGTCCATAAAGACATGGATGAGCAAGTTTTAGGTGGAGGAATGGGATGAATTAAAGCGGAGACTACAAGCCAGGCCTTCTCATCCAATGTCAGGGCCTGACCTCACAAATGGGCTTCTGGAAGAATGCTCAAACATTCCCATAGACACTCCTAAACCTTGTGGAGAGCCTTCCCAGAAGTGTTGAAGCTGTTATAGCTGCAAAAGGTGGGACAACTCAATATTGAATCCTACGGACTAAGACTAGGATGTCATTAAAGTTCACGTGTGTGTAAGGGCAGGCGTCCTAATACTTTTGGTAATATAGTGTATGTGTATATCAGTATAATAAATTCAATAACGTATGCAAGTAATATTGATGATAGCACTTTATTTGAATAGTGATTTGCAGATGGTGGGGTGCTGCAGTTATATATAGAAGATAATTAGCAGTATAATGTATGCAGACTAAGTCGTAGGAAATGATATCAATAATAGTGATATGAATCATGAGATGTGTGCTTTGGAATGCTGAACTTCTACATAGAGGATAATTATCTCTATAATGTATGCAGGTATGTGTAACAAGTCTGAAAGTTATATCAATATTGCCAGCATCATAAATATGGAGTTATAGATATGCAATGTATGTAGGTATATATAGAAGACCATTAGTAGCATCATGAAGATAATTAGCCCTATAATGTATGCAGACGTGTATGGTAAGTTGTATCTATAACACAATTTTATGAGATGATGAAGTTGTAGCTGGTGGAATGTTTAGTTTTATAAGAACATTAGCAGTATAATAAAGATCATTAGTAGTCTACTGCAGTGTTTTTCAACCAGGGTGCTGTAGCACCCTGGGGTGCCCTTTGGGTTTCCCCAAGCAGAGGAGACCCAGTTTGCTCTGCATCAGAGATATAAATGAGAGGACTCTCATCCAGGGAGGGGGGATTCTCATTTGATGGGGAGACATTGATGTGAAGGGGGTGCACCTGATGTATAGGGGAGGCTTTGCAGACATGTGTGATAAGATGCATCTATAATCTATAACAGAACATTATATGATATACGTATACCGGGTGCTGCAGTCATATATAAGAGATAATTATCAGAGTAATTTACAGCAAGTAGTATAGTTGTCTTATCTATACAAATAATGATGATAATAATAATAACAGCATTTTGTATGAATAGTGAGCTGTAGACAGAGGGGTGTTGCTATAATATTGTTACTGACGAGGCTTTTTTTAGGGGGAGCATGGGGGAATGCAGTTCCGGCACCTTCAGTACTGAATGAGGGGCTGGGGTGTTCTGGAAGGTCTACTGATGCTGGCTGCTGGGGGATCATTTGTTGCTGGGGGATCATTTGTTGCTGTGGAGGTCTTGTTACTGGTGGGGAATCTATTTTTGCTGGAGTGATCTTATCATGCTAAGAGCTCAGTTGTTGCAGGGAGGGATCTATTGTTGAGGGAGGGTATATTGATGCTGGCTCCTGGGAGATCTACTGTATTGTTACTGGTAGGGGTTTATTGTTGCTGAGGAGATCTATTGTTGTTGGATGAACTATTGTTGCTGGTGGGTGGTCTATTGTTGCTGGTTGGGTCTTATGTTGCTAGGGGGTCATTGTTGCTGAGAGGGGTCTACTTTTGAGGGAGGGGCCTATTGTTGCTGGCTGCTAGAAGGTCTATTGATGCTGGCTGTTGGGAGAGCTACCGTATCATTACATTGGGGTGTATTGTTGCTTGGGGGATTAATTGTTGCTGGGGGAAATCTATTGTTGCTGGGAGGGCTGTCTCTGGGGAGTATTTTGTTGCTGGTGGTTTGGGGGATCTATTGTTGTTGTAGAGGGTATATTGTTGCTGGGGGGAAATCTTTTTGCTGGGGGGGGGGGGGGTATTTTGTTGCTGAGGGCCTATTGTTACTGGGGGATCAATTTTTGCTGGAGAGATTGTATTATGCTAGGTGCTCAGTGGTTGCAGGGAGGGATCTATTGTGGAGGGAGGGGCATACTGATGCTGGCTGATCTACTGTATTGTTACTGGCAGGGATTTATTGTTGCTGGGGAGATCTATTGTTGTTGGGGAACTATTGTTGCTCATGGGGTCTTATGTTGCTAGGAGGTTACTGGAAGGTGTCTACTGATGGGGGGGGGGGGGGTCTATTGCTGCTGGCTATTATCTAGTCGGTCGTAGTCATACGGGGAGGGAGGTGTTATCTAGGGAGGGACGTTGGTGACTCGTGGATCGTATTATGTTAGAGAGGTCGTTTTTAACTAGGGGGTCAT